>CM076577.1:421321227-421636227 GCA_034641835.2 Pinus albicaulis
CTTATCAATTTGTCTGGTAAATTGCTTGGGGCTCACGTGGCTCATGCCGGATTAATTGTATTCTGGGCCGGAACAATGAACCTATTCGAAGTGGCTCATTTCGTACCGGAAAAACCTATGTATGAACAAGGATTGATTCTGCTTCCCCATCTAGCTACTCTAGGATGGGGAGTCGGTCCTGGTGGGGAAATCGTGGACACTTTTCCATATTTTGTATCTGGGGTACTTCACTTAATTTCTTCTGCGGTTTTAGGTTTTGGTGGTATTTATCATGCACTCATGGGACCCGAAACTTTAGAAGAATCTTTTCCATTCTTTGGCTATGTATGGAAAGATAGAAACAAAATGACCACAATTTTGGGTATTCACCTAATCTTGCTAGGTGTTGGTGCTTTTCTTCCAGTGCTCAAAGCTTTGTATTTTGGAGGTGTATATGATACTTGGGCTCCCGGCGGTGGAGATGTAAGAAAAATTACGAACACAACTCTTAACCCAAGTGCTATATTTGGTTATTTACTTAAATCTCCTTTCGGAGGAGAAGGATGGATCGTTAGCGTGGACAATCTAGAAGATGTAATTGGAGGACATGTATGGTTAGGTTCCATTTGTATCTTCGGTGGTATCTGGCATATCTTAACCAAACCTTTTGCATGGGCTCGCCGTGCATTCGTATGGTCCGGAGAATCTTATTTGTCCTATAGTTTAGCGGCTCTATCTCTCTTTGGTTTTATTGCTTGTTGTTTCGTTTGGTTCAACAATACAGTTTATCCCAGTGAATTTTATGGCCCACCGGCCCAGAAGCCTCTCAAGCTCAAGCGTTTACTTTTTTAGTTAGAGACCAACGTCTTGGAGCTAGTGTGGGGTCTGCCCAAGGACCTACTGGTTTAGGTAAATACCTTATGCGTTCTCCGACTGGAGAAATTATCTTTGGAGGAGAAACGATGCGTTTTTGGGATCTCCGTGCTCCTTGGTTGGAACCCCTAAGGGGCCCTAATGGTTTGGATCTGAGCAAGTTGAAAAAAGACATACAGCCTTGGCAGGAACGACGTTCAGCAGAATATATGACTCATGCTCCTTTAGGTTCTTTAAATTCTGTGGGTGGTATAGCTACCGAAATCAATGCGGTGAATTATGTCTCTCCCCGAAGTTGGTTATCCACCTCCCATTTCGTTCTAGGATTTTTCTTCTTCGTAGGCCATTTGTGGCATGCAGGAAGGGCTCGTGCAGCTGCAGCAGGATTTGAGAAAGGGATTGATCGTGATTTCGAACCTGTCCTTTCCATGACTCCTCTTAACTGAAAAAATAGATCGAACCAGATGGAAGATAAATCGATTCAATTTCATTACATCTATCTCCCATATCGGCGGGATTGGAGTATTTTCAAATACTCTCTTTCCAACTGGATCTTTGTAGCTCGGCTATATACAGCCGAGCTATTCTCTTTTTTTTTTTTTTATTGGACCGGACCAATAAATGTGATTGTTGAAAAACAACAGGAGAGAGAGGGATTCGAACCCTCGATAGTTTTTTTTTTACTATACCGGTTTTCAAGACCGGAGCCATCAACCACTCGGCCATCTCTCCCGAGGGACAACTTCTATTCTACCCCCTCGGATAATCCCTAACTATAAGCATAAGGCCGGGTCGATACCAACTATACCTGTGACATATGGTGATTTTCATCATCATCTAGAATGGAAAAAAAAAAAAAGAAACGAATTTCCCTCTCCTCTCACACTCAAATATCAAATTGAAAAATTTTGAAAAGCTCGATCAATTTATGGTCAAATCCTTTCCATAGTGCATTTGATCAGAATTGAAAATTGGGGATCAGATGGTATAGTCTATTCAATCTGTTGGGAGCTTGTAAAATCACAACCATGACTATTGCTTTCCAATCGGCTGTGTTTGCATTAATTGCTATTTCATTTTTACTAGTGATTGGCGTACCTGTTGCACTTGCCTCTCCTGATGGTTGGTCAAGTAGCAAAAAATGTTGTATTTTCGGGTGTATCATTATGGATCGGATCAGTCCTTTTTGTAGGTATCCTTAATTCTTTCATATCTTAGATCTGTTCTAGATGTTTTGGGTTCAAACCCCCTCCCCCCCCCTCCCGGAGGGGCTTTATAGCTCTTCTGAAGGGCCTTTTACTTCAGGCCCAAGGAGGAGGGGTTTTCCTTATCCGTAATTGAATGAATAAATGAATAATTGGACCATTCCAATCAAATCAAAAATAATATCTACTTACGAATGGGATTGAACATATATGTCTTTTCCATTTCAATGTTATGAATATATATATATTCATAACATTGAAACGCGGGTATGGTTGAATGGTAAAATTTCTCTTTGCCAAGGAGAAGATGCGGGTTCGATCCCCGCTACCCGCCCGTCACATTGAATATGAAAAAGAATAATATTGATCGTTTCTTTTCCTCACTTATCATTCAATTAGAAAATGATAAGTGATAGAGCAATCCTTTTCGGACCAAAATACTTCGTATGTTCTGGTCTGGCGGAGACAGGATTTGAACCCGTGACCTCAAGGTTATGAGCCTTGCGAGCTACCAGACTACTCTACTCCGCACCATTGATTGATATCATAATCAGAATGGGTACACCAAACAATAATGGGATATACTACCCCTACATAGGGGTAGTATATCCCGTTATCACAAGAAACTTCAATTACTTTTTTTCTTTTCCTACCAACTCGATTTTGTTATCCCGGGCAATAAACATGCGTGGGCCATCTCACGGAGTATGTGTCCGGACAATCAAAAGTCTCGATAGTTGGCTCTAGGTCTTTTCCTGAGGTTCTGGCAGCTTATACATTAATCTCAGATATTCTATGGTGAATGACCCAATTAGCTCTTCCGATGGAGTTCTGAATTGTCTGTCTGAAATATCTGTGCTATCCAACACCCATCTCACCATGTATGTATATGGGAGAATCCTTGGTCTTGCTGCTATTCTATGTAGAAATGAGCAAGCCAAGTCTCTAAGGGTTGCTTCAGACGTATCCTTTGAACCTGCTGTAGCTGCAACTTTTATCACCACAGGGTTTTCATCTTCTAACAGTTTATACATTCCCTCCCAAGTGGATATACCGACGTCCTTGTTACAGGCGGTGTCTGCGTATAGCGAAGCCATTTCTTTGTTCTCAGAACTTGAGCTCTTCTCCTTCTTACCCATAGTGTTTAGCGGAAGCTTTGTATAGTGGTCCGCTCCTTCGTGCCTGCGTTTTACGAATAAATGAGAGTAATGATATAAGAAAGGTGATGAGACTGTTTCGAATATGAAAGCGGATGAAATATAATATTTAAATTATGAAACGATTTTCAATCTAAACACAATCTCATTTCACATTAATAATCAATCCAATCATTTAATATAATCATTAAAGCACATAACGGATTTGACATATGAGAAGATTGCCTTGGGATAGCGCGCCTACATGAATCTGCGACATTGCGATCTGCGATTTGATGCGCAAATTCGCAATATCGCAATGTCGCAATATCGCAGAATGAAGTCATCGCAGTCATAAAAATAGCGCAAAAGTGGAAATTGCGCAATAGCGCAAAAGCGCATATCGCAATAGCGCAAAAGCGCAAAAGCGCATAAGTGCAGAATCGCAAAAGCGCACAATCGCAAAAGCGCAAAAGCGCATAAGCGCAGAATCGCAAAAGCGCACAATCACAAAAGCGCAAAATCGCAAAAGCGCAGAAGATATTTATTAATCATTTCTGTTTTCTGTGCTATGCGATCTGCGATCAATGCGTTTCATATATACTATTTTGTTATGGATGCGCTATCTTGTTTCAAGGGCAATTTTATTATAATCTATCATAAACTTAAGTGTTTCTAAATATTGTTTCTAAGGGATTTCTATAAGTTTATGATAGAAAGTTTTACTTGAAAGGAAAACAAATCCTAATTGATTTTTTTTTTGGATTTTTTAACTAAGGGTCCCCATTTATTTAGTATTATTACTAATAATAAATAAAAGGGGGGTTGTTGCTAGTCACAACAGGTCAGAAAACTAACAATGTTGCCAAATATAGTGCGGTGATCGAACTATTATCACATGCCATTGATCTTGGGATAAGAGATTTGGTTGTTAAGTTGGAATCATAGCTCGTTTTGTTACAACTGAATGGGCATTATTCTGTGCGCAATCCTCAAATTTTGCGTATGTATTTACATGTTAGATTATTGGAAAGTGATATTGATTTTATCACATATCAACACATTCCACAACATTTAAATACTTTAACAGATTGATTAGCAAACCATGTATTAGATAGACATTTGTGCAATATGTAAATCAAGACATCATCATGATACACAAGTAGCCGTAGAAACATGCATATATATATATATATATATATATATATATATATATATATATCGGTCTGTAAGTGTGTTACATCAAAAATATCAAAATATGTATGTTCTGTTACAAAAATGTATAAACAGGGCTGCTATCCGCCCACATGGTGCTCATGGTAACAAGTGACTGCTCGAATTACTCGCCAAAATAATCGACGTAGTGTTCCTGGAACTCTGACAATGTGTCTCTGAAAACGCAGTGGAATCTCATCAAATGTGAGATACTCTGGGATGCCACGCATGAGGCCAAATAGGTTCCTCTCCAACTCAGATAATGTGTCTTATCCCTCCTCATAAGGAGCATCCTTTGCTAGATGGGATACTTATCATGCAATCAGGGACATACCGAGAGGTCTCTGTGGACCCATATTTGTAAAAAAATCATAAGTTTACGTGTCAGAAAATATAAAAAAAACATTAAAAAAGTAAAAATGTTTAAAAAACACTTTTTACCTCCATCAGTCCACTGTGTGTCTGGTGGGATCGAAATATCCGTATCTCCTCTGAAGTCGATGCCGGCATAGGCGTAATCCTCGACTATGATTAAATGATTGTTGGGAAAAACACTAAGAGGGGGGGGGGTGAATCAGTATTTAGATCTGACTGAAAAATTATGCATTTAATTATTTACTTAGATTATTGCATCATTCATTCATCAGAATTTTAGTAAGCATTAAGCATGTGCAGTAAAAACAGAATAATCCATCACACATAAGAAACACACATGAACACCAGTATTTAAGGTGGAAACCCAATTTGGGAGAAAACCACTGCTGCTGTCATCTCTGTCTTCAATATTTATTATAAAGAAAACTTCTTACAATTTTTGTGCTAGCACAGAATTATACTAGCTGTTTGGTCAATTTAGTGTGTCCTAAATTGCTACATTTAATTTGTCAATCCGGGATTCGTAAGCTGATGAAGTGTGGCGCACTATATGTGCAAGATAACCTATCTCTTACTTTTTTGTCGTTTTTGGATTTTTGTGAAATTATTATAAAAGACAAGTATGGAGACAAATATTCAAGACAACAATGTCTTTCTAATGATTTTCCAAACTTCAAAAGAATTTTAAAACACATTAAAGGACAAAATTAATTCTTCAAAGAAAATGAATGCATCACTACTATAGTCAAACAAACAATGAAACTACCGATCATGAAACTCATTATTCTTGTCAAATACCATAACACAAAATAAACTATGCTTAAAGAAATCCAAATGTTAAAAAAGTAAATCTAAATCAAATTGCATCAACTTATCTTTCCGATCCCTCATCATTAGTCCAGCTATGATTTGAGGAAACCATAAACAACTTGAGTAACCTCGACATCTAACTTTACAGAAAGTAAACTAATATCAAACTACACATTCATAATTCAATCCCTCACCATCACTCCGTATGTGGCTTCTGAGAATCAAGATGTCATGAGCAATTTAATATTTCTAACTTGGCAGAAAGTAAACTAATATCAAACTACACATTCATAATTCAATCCATCACCATCAGTCCAGCTGTGGCTTTCGGAGGTAACTGAAAATGACATGAGCAATTTAATATATCTAACTTGCAGAAAGTAAACTAATATCAAACTATACATTCATACTTCAATCCCTCACCATCAGTGCAGCTGTGGCTTTTGGAGGTAACTGAAAATGACATGAACAATTTGATATATCTAAATCTAACTACTGAAACAAATGTGCAAGACTGAAATAAACAAAGCAGTACTTAAATTAAACAGAAACTAAGAAAAGTAAATTAGCAGCAGAACAATATTAATTCCATGTCATTAGTAAAAAAGTTATGCAAATGGCCAGGCTACCTATTTATAACCCGAAACAAGAACACTGATCAGTTAACAATAACATAAAACATGAAAGATTATGGACAGAAGCAAGATGTAAAGCATGAAAGATTATAAACAGAAATGAAGCATATATACCATGAAAGATGCAATGTATAAACATGTGAATGAATTATGGCACAATGAGCTTAAATAAATAAAACAAGAACGATACAATAATGCACAAAACCTCAGCGTGTGCAGGGGCCCTCTACACCAGCCTTGGCAACAGACTTCAAGTACGAATTACGCTTGGAAACAGAGTCTTCTTATATATTAAAATGCAGTCATAATAGAAAGGTGATATTACGGCACAGTGGCAACGTAATTACATTACAGAGCTATCTGGAAGCTAATGGAGACTAATCTAATATGCGTATGCAAACACATTATTTATAACAAAGGAAATATAACTAATTCCCTAAAGTTTGTGCTGATGGAGAACACGTAAACCATTACGTCCAGAGATCTAGGATCATGGCCGTGTTGAGGAGTAAATCTATGTAGAGTGGATGTTGGATTCGGCTATGGAGCCGTGTACAGGTGTTGATTTGTCTCCCACAATTCAGAAATGGCCATATGAATCTTCACGTGACGAGAAACAGAGTCCTGTCACCGTGGGACTCTACGGTTGACTTCCACTTGGCCACCTTTGACCGTAGCTTCCTTAAGTGAATTTGCTCTAGCTAATAGGACACGATCCATGTCCACATCATTTCTGACTTGCCCATGTGGCTCGTTTTTCCTGAAGACACCTGTAACATAGACTTTCACAAAATGGCTGCGGAAAGTTGCAGCAGCTGCGGAAAGTGGCAAGATTCCGCAGCTAAATGAGCAAAAATTTAAATCAAACAGCAGACACAAAATATAGTTAAAAACCATTTTAGATGCTCTTTTGCAATTAATATACAATGATATTGACAACTGGGAAGGTTCAGGTGAATGAAAAAGGTCTAGGAAGATGTATAAGAACAATGCAGATTTGAGACTCAACATACCCCCATTGTGAAGGTGTTGCATGTCCTCATGCAACCAAAATTTTAATAATCCTTCTTCAGTTCATATGCCTTGACACTTCAGCCAGTACATCCAATCCTCTCCTCTTCTTCTTTGGTGCTGCCAACATCCTAGGCTTCTTCATTAAGCATCTAAATTTGATATTAACCAGTGCTCTGCTTAACTTCTGGAATTTCTTTTTCAATTTCTTGTTCTTCTTCTGCCATATTCCCAGATGTAGCATGGTATTATCATGAATGATTTTGTCCAATTTGCTTTGTTCCTTCAATGTCTCATTTTCATTTTTAATGTGTCTATTTAAGAGCTCTAGCTCAAAGACTTCCTGTTTCAGTGATTGGACTAAATCATCTTGTACTGTGTGAGGCTGAATGGACGAAGTACTGGGACCTGTAGCTGCTTTTTCTAAAGATTCTATATAATCATATACTTCCTGCTGCTTGGGGTCTATATCAGGTGTCATTTTTATTGGGCTGTCCCCAAAATGCCATGAAGGAGAGTTATCTTCAAAATCTAGTTGAGAAGGGCTCACATCAACATCTTGCTGAGAATGGGATGGACTATGTTCAATGTCTGACTAAGAATGAAATGAACCAGGTTCACTAACTGACTGAGAGTGAGATGGACTATGGTCAGCTGGGGATTGTTCAAATGTTTCTTCTCCCAAATCAATGAAATGGGGTCCTTTCATTTGCGTTTTCCTCAATTTCCCCTTAAGTCTGGAACTTCTTCTCACATGCTGTGGACCACTGTCCTTTTGCTTTTGTTTTCCTTTCTCTGTCTTCTTGGCCATAGATGACTGTTTTTGAAGATGAACTAATCTTTCAGATAACACTTGATGATCTTCTTCTTCGGAAGAAGGGGTTTGATGTATAGCCTCAATACTTTTTCTCTCTTTTGGTGTTATTGGCTTTTTACCCTTGGTTTCTTTCTTCTTCCTTTTTGACAATCTCTCTTCCCTACTGGTTTTTTCAATTGCAGTAGTAGGAGTACTTTGAGTTTCATCATTTTTTCTTTTTCTCCTACTCCTTCTTGATGTGCTACCTTCAGGAATTTCCTGAGGTTCCTCAAAGAAATTTCTAATCAAAAATTGTTCCCATGTGTCTTTCTTCTTCTTTAACTCTTTTTCAATCAAAATTTTTACAAGACCGTGGTGATATAGATGTGGTTCTACATCCCCTAAATGCTTCTAAACAGTCACAAAATTTTTCTTCAAACTATTTAATAGAAAATATGGGAGATTGAGAGTTTGATTATCTAGAAAATTCATCAGCAATCTGGTATGGTACATATACATGGACCCAAAACGGCCTTCACAGGTGATGAATTTTTGAACAACTAGCAGCAAAGTAGCCCATTCCTCTTTCAAAGCATGAACAAGAATTCCTCTTTTAAAAATAGTTATGTCCATACCTTGGTTTCGTAAGATTATTCTCCAGGCTTCATCACTAATGCTTTTATTCTTAAACCATCGTTCACCCTCTTGAAGAAGTTCTGTGGCAGATGCTATAGATGCCTCATTCACCGCAAACTTAAGGTCTCCAATTTCTACCTCCAGGCCATTGAACGACCTTGCAAATGCTTTTGTCACTTCTTTATGGTAGCCTATGAACTTTTGGATAAACCGCAGCCACTTTGCTTTCTTCAATATATCCCTGACTTGCGGATATCCTTCCATGAACTTAGGTCCTTCTGGTTCTGCTCTTAGCAATTTACCCATTCTTCTTTCTGCTCTTCAAAAATTTTCCTGCGTGAGGGTTCAATGGAAGTAGAACGGTTGAATGCACGGAAATGAGCACAATGACTGTATGTAGATATCAGAGAGTGGGTATACAGGCTATAGCGTAACAGAGAACGAAATGGAGTGAAACGGAACAAAGAGGGGTTTCGTGAGCACGACAGAGATACGACTGTGAGATTAACAGAACAATAGGAGGAGTATAACACATCCGGCAGTGTTTTGAAATTTGGTGGCTACAAAATAAATGTGAGCACGTTTAAACAACGACTATGGATTTTATGCGGCTGTAAGAAGCCGTAGTCAAATCAACTACGTCTCATTGTCATAGGTGGCATATCGGAGTATGAGTGAAGATCAAAGGTTTAATTATGGGACCGTTTGAGAATGAATGTGGGAGGATCATATGGAGATCGTGAAAGGGTTACGGAGTTTGTCAATATAATCATTGCACATAATGGATGGAGCTTATGGTTTAGAACTATATAAAAATGTGTTTTCAATGCTATTTGAAATGAATTTTACTCATACCTTGGAATCTTTGCCTTTTTCCTTGGTCTTCAATTAGTTGCTCCTCATTGGTATCTTGAATGCCCCATGTCTTCATAATTGGTCCTCTCACCTGCATTTAATTTCATGATTATGGAAATAACATCTGGCTGTACATTCTTTTGAAAACAGAGTGGTAGCTGTGGAATCTGCTTCTGGCTGCGGAAACTGGAGTCAGCTGCGGAAACAGATGTCAGCTGCGGAAACTGACACAGCTATTATTTGGGTGAGTGAAAATGAACGGATGACAAATGACTAGATGGAAATGGTCATGAAAAAGAATTTTATTGGTGAAATGGAATGAAATAGATAAAATGAAGTGGAATGTAGTGAAATGAAGTGAAATGAAGTGGAATGAAGTGGAATGGGTGGTCACAAAACTTGTGAAATGAAAGAAAGATTTTTTTTTTTTTTTGGAAAATATAGAGTGTCAGGTGTTCCTGATTTTCACCCTATATTTTCTGTATAAGACTGCCAATCAGTGATTGGTTTTCAGGCTTATAATTTTTTTATTTTTTATTTTTATTTTTTATTTTTATTTTTATTTATTTTTATTTATTTTTATTTTCAATTGAAAGAACAAAAGCTAGGCTGGTGGAGAAGAAGAATTCTTCTGTACCAGCCTGATTGCAGAATTTTCTTGAAACATTTTGACAAAATCCTCTTTTGAGAGTGGCTTATGATAAACTTTCAATCTATGGCCATTCACAATAAGAGGAGTTTGAAACTCATTAATGGTCTTGATTCTTACCGCTCCATTGCTAAAGATCTTGTCAATCTCATATGGCCCAAGCCAATGAGTCTGAAATTTTCCTTGAAAATCTTTAAACTTGGAATCAAATAACAATGCCCAATCTCCTTCTTGAAACTTATTCTTTGATGTACTTGTCATGCCATTTAGCTCTTTGATATTGAACTAGATTAGTTCTTAGAATTGCCTCTTGTCTGATCTCATCTAGCTCATTTAATTGCTCCATTCTATGCTTTTGGGCTTCTGATAAATTCATTCCCAATTGAACTGCTATCTTGAAGGTCTTGACTTGGAACTCAATGGGGAGCAAGACTTCTTTCCCATAAACAAGTTCATAGGGAGAATGTCCTGTTGTATTTCTCCATGTAGTTCTGTAGGCCCACAAGGCTTCAGGAAGCCCTTCTGCCCAATCTCTTCTATGTAGATGAACAGTTTTGGTGATGATACTTTCAAGAACTTTGTTTGTGGACTCCACTTGACCATTTTCTTGCGGATGGTAAGGAGTAGATCTTCTGTGCTTGATTTTGTATTCTTCCATCAATTTCTCCACCAAGTTGGATGTGAATTGGCTTCCCTGATCTGTCACAATTTCTCTTGAAACACCAAAGCGAGTAAAAATATCCTCATAAAGAAAATGAACAACTGAATTTTCAGTAGCAGATACTAATGCTTTGGCTTCTACCCATTTAGTAACATAATCAGTACAAACCAATATATACTTCTTTTGCTTAGATGGTGGATTAATAGGTCCAATGAAATCTAAAGCCCATTTTTCAAAGTGTTCAATGAGTACCTGTGGTTGCAATGGCATTTCATTTGAAAGGGTAGGTTTCCCTACTCTTTGGCAGCTGTCACACCTTTTGACATATTGTTTTGCATCTTTGAAGAGGGAAGGACAATAATATCCTAAAGAGAGGATTTTATAGGCCGTCCTTTTGTCTGCAAAGTGTCCGCCGCATGGTTCATCATGACATGCCTTAATAATATCAAGCATTTCATCTTCCCTGACACATCTTCTGATCACAAGATCTGGCCCTGTTTTAAACAATTCGTTAGAAATCCATGAATATTTTGAACTCTCCTAAATAATTTTTTGTTTTTCACTTGGAAATAAATGTGAAGGCAGTTTCCCTATAACCAAATAGTTAGCAATATCTGCATACCAAGGAGTTTTAATAGTTACTGCAAACAAGTATTCATCAGGAAACTTATCCTCTACAAGAGAATCTTCTTTAGTATTCTGAATCCTAGACAAGAAATCAGCTACTGTATTTTGTTTTCCTGGTCTATCCAACACAGTAATATTGAATTCTTGCAAAAGTAAGAGCCATCTTGTCACTCTGCCATTAGTAACAGGTTTGTTCATTAAATATCTATTTGCAGAATGATCAGTAAGAATAAAAGTTTCATAGCCTGTTATGTAATGTCTAAACTTATTAATTGCATGAACAACAACTAAAAACTCTTTTTCAGTCACAGTATAGTTCAACTCTGTGGGAGTCAAATTTTTACTAGTATAATAAATGGCATAAGGAACTAAATATTTTTGACCCAACACAGCTCTTAGAGCTGTATCTGAAGCATCCATAGAAATATGGAAAGGGAGTTTCCAATTTGGTCCTCTCAAGATAGGTGCTTCAAATATTCTTGTTTTCAAAGTTTCAAAGGCTGATTGACAATCAGGATCCCATTTAAATTCACAGTCTTTTGTAAGCAATTTGAAGAGTGGAGATGCTATTTTAGTGAAGTTATCTATAAATCTTCTATAGTAACCAGTAAATCCTAGAAAACTTCTAACATCTCTTTGACAATTTGGAATAGGCAACTTGGAGATGACTTCAACTTTTGATCTATCAACCTTAATCCCATCTCCTGAAATATGATGTCCTAAAACAATACCTTCAGTAAACATCATAAAGCATTTTTCATGGCTTAATGAAAGGTTTGTTTCTTTACATCTTATAAGAACTTTTTCCAAATTTTCTAAAGCCTCTTCAAATGAATTACCATAAACTGTAAAATCATCCATATAAACCTCTACACAATCATGGATTAGATCAGAAAAAATTCCTAGTACTGCTCTTTGGAATGTTGCGGGTGCATTACATAACCCAAAAAGAAGTACTCGATAGGCAAAAGTTCCCCATGGACAGGTGAATGTGGTCTTATCTTGATCTTCAGGTGCTACCTGAATTTGATTATAGCCACTAAAACCATCCAAGAATGAAAAGTACTTTTTACCTGCTAATGTATCTAATACTTGATCAATAAAAGGCAAAGGAAAGTGATCCTTCAAAGTTGCTTTGTTCAATTCCCTGTAATCAATGCATACCCTCCATTTACCATTCTTTTTAGGTACTATAACTAGAGGAGAAACCCATCGGCTATCTGAAATTGGATAAATGAAGTTTACATTGAGTAGTTTTTGGAGCTCTTCTTTCACTATCTCCCTAAGATTTGGATTCATCCTTCTTTGAGGTTGTCTGATTGGTCTACCGTTTTCCTCAATATAGATATGATGGATGCAAGTATTAGGATCAATACCTTTCATGTCAGTATACTCCCATGCAAATGCAGTAGAATGTTTTTGCAAGATTTTGATTAGTTCTTTTTGTTGTGACTTTTCCAAATGTTTGTTGATATTCAATGTTTTCCTGGAAAAATCTCAATAGTAGAACTACCAAACTCTTCCATAGAGTAAAGAGACATTTGTCTTGATGATAAATATTATATGTCAGATTCCAACTGAAATTGTGTGGGGTCATATTCTGAATATGTCTCAAAATTTTCTAATGTGTTCATAATTTGACTATCCTCACTAACTTCCGAAATGGTAAAGACAGGTTGTATAGTGTCCTCATCATCAACCCATTCATTGTATCCTACTTTTGTGATTGCTTTTGCTGGAGGATACAAATTGAATTTCTTTGTCGAATTACCATTAGAAATGTACATATCCCCAGATCTACAACTAATAAAAGCATCAGCTGTGGCTAGCCAAGGTCTTCCTAAGATAAGTGGGTGCCCTCCTAAATTACTCTTGGGAGTCAAAATCATAAAATCTACTGGATATTCCCAAGAATATAAGGAGACTGAAATATCTTCTAATACACCATCTGGTTTAATAATTGATCGATTTGCAAGTTGCAGTAAAGTAGGTGTAAAAAGAAGGTTAGGAAGTTTTAGTTGTTCCATAGTCTGTCTACTCATAATGTTGATAGCAGCCCCTAAGTCAATCAATGTGTTTGGAATTTCTATCCCATTTATATGTGTCTTGACAATTGGACTTCCTGGATCTACATATTTTTGCATGGTAATTTTTCCCATCATAATATCTGCAATTTTTCCTACCAGGTGGATTCTTCTTGTGTCTTTTAGTTTCCTTCCTGGTCTTTTGAAACTCAACTTCTTTATTGTTTTTGCTAGAATAGGAATCTCTCGAATTGCTTGTAGCAAGGGAATCTTGATACAGACATTCTTCAATTCATCTAGAAAATCATAGTTAGGCAACAAGATTTGTTTTTCCACCCCCTTGTCAATTTGTAGTCTTTCAGGAAAAGGAGGTGTAGATGAAGATGCAGGTTGCTCAACTATAGGAGTGGTGGGTGTTAACTTTTCTTTTTATTTTTGAATATTTGAGTTTTGAAGAGATACTTCTTCAGAACCCTTATTGGCTTCAAGAGAGTCCTCCTCAGAGGTATCCTGTTCTAGGTCATCTATAGAAGGTTTTTCTAAAACTCTACCAGATTTGAGTTGTACATCGTTGAGAGGAACAATCATATAGGTAGGAAATTGTTGTCCTTCTACCATGTAAGTATTCTGAGGATTTTTATTGTTAGGATTTGGCAATGGCTGAGCTGGAAGTTGATTTGTCTTTTGTTGGTATGGGAGCATGAGTTAAGGATTTGGATTTTGTTGAGAAGGTTGTTGTTGTGAAAATGGAAATGGAAGTTGTGGATTTGGGTTTGGAAGTTGTGGAGCTTGTTGATTTTGAAAAGATGGAGGATATTGATAAAATTGAGCAAATCTCCCATAAGTATTTTGCATCCCTTGTACCCATGGATGATATGGATTTTGATTTAAATGAAGAAGTGCTATGATCTCAATTTGGTGGGGTTTGAAAATTCATAGGGTTGTTAAACCCTTGAGTTTGTTGTCCCTGCCAAGGTTTCCTTGCAACAAAACAGAGAGATTCTACTGAATTTGGGTCTTCTTGAAAAACAACTTTGAGTCCAAGAATTGAAGGACAATCCTTGATATCATGATTCTCTGAGCAAATCATACATGTTTCTACAACTTTTGCATCCAAGGGACATTCCTTAAAGCATGTTTCTTCCTACATTTCGGACAAAAGATGGCTAAAGCATATGTTTCTGCTTTCTGCTTGTTTTGGATTTTAAGGGTGTCCAAACTTGCTCACTAAGGCTCTGGAAGATATCAGTTTGAATTCATCACATATTACCAATCTCCGCCTACTTACCGATCCAAGCAAGTGCATTTGTTAGTCTTAATAAGAGTAGAAGGATCCTAAGGCCTTTTCCCCGTTTTAGATTTTCCTCGAGAGATGGACACATAGTCTCCGTTATGTCACGAAGTGGAAGTTGAGAAATGTCTCCTTTCCCCATCATGTTTAAAATATCTATCCATTCATCTCTGATGGCTTTTAATATAAGGGCTTTCAAATTTTCCTCATCTAGGTTGCTCATCTTTGCTCTTTTTAAGTTGTATTGAAATCTTTCAAGTAAATCTTCCAAATTTTCATCTTCTTTTTGCACCATTTTGAATACCTCATCCTTGTGATTGGTAGGCATGCAATAGTCCAGGTATCTATCCAAAAATGTTTGTTTCATATCATTCCAAGTCCTAATAGATTGGGTGACTAATCCCATGAACCATTTCAAAGCGGCTCCCTTCAATGTTGAAGGAAACAGTCTGAGTTTTTGAGAATCTTCCATATAGTCATAGGTTCGGCACACGACTTCAAACTCAAACAGAAATGTTTCAGGATCCTCACTTCGCAATCCATAGTGCTAGGGAGAACAGATGGTGAGATATTTTTCATCGCTGTATGAGTTTCCTCATCAACTATAGGGAATCCAAACAAGTTGTCTCCTTCCCTATTTCTTCCATTATTTCCTTCACCATTGTTGTCTTCATTTTTTCCTCCTCTTCTACCTCTACCTCTAACTCCATCTATTACTTCCTCTGCCATGATAGTTTCTTTAGAGTCCTTAAAGTCCTCTAGTTCTTCTATCAAGGGAGGATGAGAGAGAGTCTCTTTGTTTTCTAAATGGGATTTAGTAGGTGGTATAGGAGAATCCTCTAATTCAAATGTGCTCCTTGAATTCCAAAAATCTTAAGGCTAGGGGTAGATGGTAGTGAATCTGGTCTATGCCTTGAAGAAGATGGAGTTTTGAAAATCGAACTCTTGGCTTTAGCTATAAAACTTCCCCTAGAATCTCTTGCTCTATGCATGTCATTTTTTATTTATTTATTATTTATTTTTTTAAAAGTTGGGCTAATAATTCTCTTTCTAATCTTCCAGGTCACACTAGGTGCAAGAAGAGAGCATACTTAAGAAATTTCTAAACCAATCACTCTCTTTTCTGATCCTCCAGATCACACTACGTGCAAGAGGAGAGCATACTTCAAGAAGTTATCAAGTTTTCCCTTCTTTTATGATTTTGTGTTTTTTTTTTTTTTTTAAGAAATTGGCTACCTATTTACACTTTCTAAGAACGCGCCTAAATGTTTGGCTTCAATTTAGTGTCCCAAATTGCTACATTTAATTTTTCAATCCGGATTCGTAAGCCGTACGAAGTGTGCACACTATATAAAAGATAACCGTATCCTTACTTTTTTGTCGGTTTTGGATTTCTTGTGAAATTCTAAAAGACAAGTATGGAGACAAATATTCAAGACTTCATAATGTCTTTCTACTACTTTCCAAACTTCAAAAGAATTTTAAAACACAATGACAAAATTAATTCTTCAAAGAAAATGAAATTGCATCACTACTCTAGTCAAACAAACAATGAACTACTGATCATGAAACTCATTATTCTTGTTGCTGTTCAAACACAAAAGAAACTATGCTGAAAGAAATCCAAAATTTGTAACAAAGTAAATCTAAATCAAATTACATCAACTTATCTTCTGATCCCTCATCATTAGTCCAGCTATGATTTTCGGAGGTAACCATAAACAACTCGAGTAACCTGATATCTAACTTCCAGAAAGTAATCTAATATCAAACTACACATTCATAATTCAATCCCTCACCATCAGTCCAGCTGTGGCTTTCAGAGGAAACTGAAGATGTCATGAGAAATTTAATATATCTAACTTGCAGAAAGTAAACTAATATCAAACTACATATCTATAATTCAATCCTCACCATCACTTCCAAATTGTGTGTTTTTGAGAATCACATGTCATGAGAAATTTAATTTATCTAACTTGCAGAAAGTAAAGTAATATCAAACCATACATTCATAATTCAATCCCTCACCATCAGTCCAGCTATGGCTTTCGGAGGTAACTGAAGATGTCATGCACAATTTGATATATCTAAATTCAACTACCGAAACAAATGTGCAAGACTCGAAATAAACAAAGCAAAGATTTTAAAATTAAAAATGTTAAACTGAAAATTAAATTAGCAGTAGAATAATATTGATTCCATGTCATTAGTCAAAAAGTTATGCAAATGTCCTGGGCCAAATATTTATAACCTGAAACAAGAACACTGATCAGTGATTAATAACATAAAACATGAAGGACAGAAGTGAAATGGAAAGCATGAAAGTTTATAAACAGAAATGAAGCATATGTATCATGAAAAATGCAATGTATAAACATGTGAATGAATTATGGTACAATGAGCTTTAAAGAAATGAAATAAGAACTATACAATAATGCACAAAACCTCAGCTGAGCAGGGGCCCTCTACACCAGCCTTGGCAACAATCTTCAAATACGAATTACGTTTGGAAACAGTCTTCTTATATTAATATGCAAATACAACGTAAAGGTGATATTACTATGGATGTATAAGTAACGTAATTACATTACAGAGCTATCTGAAAGCTAATGGAGACTAATAAAAAAACTAACTCTTATGCGTATGCAAACGCGTGATTTATACTGAAGGTGATATAACTAATTTCCTAAAGTTTATGCTGATGGAGAACACGTAAACCATTATGTCCAGAGATCTAGGATCATGGCCGCGTTGAGGAGTAAATCTATGAAGACTGGATGTTTGAATTCGGCTTATGGAGCCATGTATTAAAAGGATTTGTTCTAACTGTGAAATGACCATATGAATTCACGTGACGAGAAATCGTAGTCCCCGTCACCGTGGACTTGGCCGTTGACTTCCACTTAGCCACCTTTGACCGCAGCTTCCTTGGGTGAATTTGCTCGAGCCAATAGGACACGATCCATGTCCACATCATTTCTGACTTGCCCATGTGGCTCGTTTTTCCTGAAGACACCTGTAACATAGACTTTCACAAAATGGCTGCGGAAAGTTGTAGCAGCTGCGGAAAGTGGCAAGATTCCGCAGCTAAATGAGCAAAAATATAAATCAAACAGCAGACACAAAATATAGTTAAAAACCATTTTAGATGCTCTTTTGCAATTAATATACAATGATATTGACAACTGGGAAGGTTCAGGTGAATGAAAAAGGTCTAGGAAGATGTATAAGAACAATGCAGATTTGAGACTCAACACTAGCACGCAGGCTACCACCTGCAGAAGGCTACAACCTTCTCTCGTTCTCCAGTCACTACTGGAAGGGAGCTCCAACCCCCTGATTTTGACACCAGCTTGTACTGGCAGAAAGCTTCCACTTTCATGCAGAAGACTTCAACCCTCAGATCCACCAAATTTCTTCAATTTCTTCATCAGACTTACGTCAGGTCTTCATTATTTCTTTGCAGATCTTCCTAGAGATTCATCATTTCTAGATCTAGAGATCTTGAACCTTTATCAACTCCATATGTGCATCATAGAGTCAGATTTGTCAGAAAACAGAGTTCAATCATGCATATATCTCTTAAAGATATTTATTCATTAACAACCCCTCCACCTGCACGCCCTGTACTATAATCCTCTTCTCCTTATATAGTTTTTCCTTTATTAAAACCATGAGTCAAAACCACCCAACCGCTGATGGTATTCCTGGACGGGATCAATTAGATAATCCAGCGGGGTCTACCCAAGCCCCAAACAATTTCTCATTGTTCTATTTCCTTGGTTTGGCAATTAGATAATTAATCTAAGGCTTTTTAATATCTCAATCTGAGATTGAGATATTAATCCAATTCCTCATTTAGTTATGAACTCCCCAAGGCATATATATATCGACCCCAAGTTTATGTGTTCGTGAGATCAATGCATATATTAACCTACGTTCATTGCATCACAAGTTTCATATTTTTCCGACTTCACATATTCACCATCCTTTATTAACCCCGCAAACCTTAGTTTAAAAGGTCCCAATTAATATAATTTAGAACCGGGCCCACATATATAATCAATGATCCAATCACATATTCACGTCATATCGTGGTTATTCATCGTGCACCTTCCTCATACGATCACCGTCCGATGACTCCCCTTTAGATCGATGACGCACAACAATATCGCACGGCTTCTTTGGTCGGACATTAACGCGTGATGGCGCGCAGTGATGGTGGTTTTACAAATTCGTTCAGGGACACGTGTCGCTCGTTCTATGGAATCACTCCCAACCTCTTGAATACCGCTTTCCCGTCAAAAGCGGTGCGATGAAAACCGGAAACCGCTCGTGGTTCCTTTCCGCTCGCTTCACTCAGGGTTCCGTCCGCCTTTATTTCGTCATTGCTACGTTTCTTCATGAAGGCATAACCCTATTTTAATTATTCTTCCTCCACGCGATTATGTTAATGTAACTCAGGTTAAATATATATATGTGTTTCAGTAAACATGCTCTGCGATCATGTGTCCAATCAATTGCATTCTTCAACAGGCAGGTTAACCCTATCGATTCCACCATACAGAATTACATATTTTACCGATTTGCTAGCTCGTGCTTTTACAGAAATTGAATCCATTACTCAGCCATACTTAACACATATTATGAAGAGACCAGAACCCTCCAACTTTAGAGGTTTTCAGGATGTATGAATACACCGAACTTATTCACACATGATTCTGCTTGTATAGAACTGCTGATGGTTTTCTGAGTTCTTCATACAGTCATTATCTGCATCCTGTGTCAGAGAGTTGCCATCAAGGACAATCATATAATAGGATACAATAAAGATACAAGAAACATATTTCCAACACTGATGCCGCAGCCAACTGAAGAAGGTTGTGGGGAAATACATCTATTTCCCTCCTCCCTGTCTAGGCATTATGTCACACCATCACATCAGCCTTGGATCCCTCGGGGCTGGATCATGGATCTCCAACCATTGATATTGGAACAAGGGTACTCTCTCCAGAAAGAAGGTCAATAGAATTGACTCGTACCCGAACTGTTTCAACCTCCCGGTCTTGAACTTGGTTAGCTGGTTCTTCGTGTTAGCCAGCAACCCCTCACACCATTTGAACATTTTTGTTGCCAAGTAATCCCCCGCATACTAGAACTGCGATTTCGTTGCCTCATGCAATGGTCGGGATCCTGTCACTCTCATGATACAATACAGTATCATGTGTAGGGTGAGCACTCTGATGGAATATATGTCTATCTTCCCACTCTCTGTCTTTCGTGCCCCATAATAGTATCTCTGGATGAGCATTTTTGTGCTCTCACCCCCTCAAGAGTTGGATTCTCTCTCCTCGCCTAGACAATCCAGTGATGAAGTAGATGTCCATGACATCTAGCTCAAGTTCTTGGTCCCAAATGATGAACAACTATCGGTCCACATCCCAGATATTGATCAAGTATTGGAGAAGATCTGATTGAGCTCTCAAACTAGATGTTTGAAATAATTTCAAAAATCCACAATTGCATAAAGCATTGACGCAGTCTTGGTCTTGCAAGGCTTGGTGGTCTTCCACCTCATGACCTTGTTCTTTCCATTTGATCAACATATTCTCTAAAAGCACCTACAAAACATGTCCAACTGGTATTTTAGGAGCATTCATGGAAGAATTTTTAGAAATTAATGGTGGATTTGGGAGATTTTTTTGAATTTAAAATCTTCCCCGTGGCTAGTGTGAATTTCCGAAATAATTCGGCACTGGTGGCGCGTTGCCCTAACGGGCTAGGTACGACCAACACAACCTCGATAGCTCGAAATCACGCTGGTCACAAGCAATTTTAAACTTTGAAATATCGTACCTAAACTCGCTAATTTTGAAAAATAAATGCTAAATGAATAGGATAACAATGAAAAGGAGGTTTAGAGCTCTTACCTGGCAGAGACTGATCAATGAATGGTGTCCCATATCGGCTACACTTTTGAAATTCAAAGGGAAAATGCACAAAATGCTTTTCTAGATATGGAAAGGTGAAAATGATTTTGTTTTTTGGTCTATTTATAGATTTTTGAAAGTTTTCGCTAATACTTTAATATTTTTCCTCGATATCTGTGATGTTTGCTATTTATGTGCAGTACATGAATTTCACATTACTGATGATTGTTTTCGATGCAAACAAGTTGAATTTTATCTCTTTTTTGGGCTCGATAAATGTTTACGAAAAAGGAACCCCCCTCGAGTCAACTTTTAGCTCTTTTATGACTCGAAAAATGAAAATATTGTTGAGTACTTGTCATTTTGAACTCGTTAAAGTGAATGAATTGACGTGATATCAATATATGCTTACCCCTTTTTCGAGATGATATTCACTATTTACGAAAAAGGAATACCTTGATCGAACATGGTCAAGAGGTTCTCTCAGACATAGTTTTCTACCTTATCAGATACGAGAGATGACTTGCGAAAATGGAAATGATGGAGTTGCCTTTTTGTTTCATTTCAAACTCCCTAAACATGAAAATTTACCGAGTTTACCTTTCGTTGGACTCGTTAAATATTAAATGACGAAAGACTTGTCACCATGACAAGATCGAGTTCCTCCTTCCTAGGGCTCGTGAAAATTACTAGGATGGATTCATTCAAAGAATGAAATTACATGCTTAGCATATACTATCCTCTTCACGCTGGCTATAAAAATTAAAGAGGTACTCGTTAGCAATAATAGGGGAAAATTGAAAGTGAACGTCTTATGTGTATTTTTGGCAGCTTTTCGCTCTTGAACATGACACTCATTTGCAATTCGTGTCAGGTTGGGGACATCCTACATTCCTCACTTTGCCTCCATGGGTTTGGGAAATCCATTTTCCTCTTAGCTGATTACCAATTTTGTCAACATGACCTCGATCCTATTTTGAGTCGAATGTTGCCACACTCCGGAGTCGTGGCGCTAATATGTTCAAGAGAAATCCTTTTTTTCAAACACCTTTTGCATATCTGATCTCCTCTGATACAATCCAAAATCACTCCTATCATCTTAAGATATCTGTTGTTTCGTGTCGATGATTGGGGAATCCTTATGGCCCTCCTTTGACGAATCACTTCCTGTCGACTTCAGCCCATTATCCAGGAAAGTGGTTTAGAGACTTCTTTCAGTACCTTAGGGCTTGCATGCCTTAATGGAAGGTTCTTTGTGTTTGACAATAGATTCTCATCATTGTCCTTCGATCAAATGATTTTGCAAGTGTTCGACTTCGACACATCTATTCACACTTGTATATTGTGACATTATACCTTGAGGTCCATCATCATTATTGGTAGTCTCTCTCATGCATGTTAACGATTTTCATCATTGACCAGTAATCAGGTGGTTTCTACCATGCTCGACATCAACACATTCATTCGCATGGATAGATTCATTAGGGGAATTTTGAGGTCTAAAATGGACCTCCTAAGAAAATTATAAAATAATAGTGGAAATAATAAAATAAGATTAGATTACATCATCAAATTTTAGAGGGAAAAAATAAAAAACTGTTTTTTCAACTTGTATTTTCCACTTATCTCCTTATGGGTTTACTCAAATTTTGAGCGAGAACACTTGTTAGATGAAAAATTTGATTCCTAATCCAAGGAGTACCCATGTTGCATACTTTCGATGTACCCTGCTACACGAAAACTAAGAAATACATGAAAAACGCGATTGCAATCACGTTTTTTCATGTATTTCTTAGTTTTCATATACTAGGGTCTTTCGAAAGTATGCAACATGGTTACTCTTTGGATGAGGAATTATATTTTTCATCCAACGAGTACTCCCGCTCAAAATTTGAGTAAAACCTTAGGGAGATACGTTGAAAATACAATTTGAAAAAGTAGTTTTATTATTTTATTATTTTTTAATCTTTTTACTTTCTTACTCCAAAAATGGTGAATCATCCCCCACGGATCTTGAATCCTATTAGTTCTTGTAAAGTTTATTTTTTTCGTACATTTTTCTTAGGAGGCCCATTTTAGACCACAAAAGTTCTCTAATGTGTACATTGGGTTGATTGAGATCGGGGTGAAGACCTTAGGTCACATCTGATTTTTGGTCTAGGATGCATGGAGTTATTGAGTATTCATGATTGTATGCATGATGCTATCTATACGGATGGTTGCGCCCATACCATGGATCCATTTCTATGATATTTTTTAGATGGATGGCTGCACCCATACCATGGGCTCGATTGTCATTTGATGCCTAGTGTAACATCACGTGGTTAGGAATACTTATACCAGAGATGTCATATATTGTAAGTGTTTGATTTGGCAGGTTCTCCGAAGGTGGTCCGCGTTCTTTTCCTTGGTTCATAAAGCATTTCAGCCATCATGCTTTAGGGGTAATCTCTTACACAGTAATTTTTCACCATGCTCATTTTCTCATCCCTGATCCTGAAATGCCCCGTGACGAATCTTGTGCAATGTTTCCATCATCAAGAAACATGCTGACATATCTCCTTGAATATCCAAAGAATACTTCCTTGAAATATTACTGGAGAAACTTGGTCAATTCCTAGTTTCCTAGGTCATCGCCCTTCTTGATTCCATTACTACGCTGATGTCCTTATCCCAGTTCTGGCCCAATGTTGTCAGTGCCATAATTTATTAGAAAATCACGCTAATCCCCTTTCTAGCTGTGCTTCCTCAAATGGAGGAGAAGCTTCGACCTCTAGAAGCGCAAGGGCGACGAGTTGGTTGTTGAACAAAGATGATAAGGTCGAGCTCTCTTATTTTGGAGCTTTGATCTCAACCATGGGTGATTATCCCTTAGAAAGTGGGCCATCCTCCTTCTTTCATGGGCTCCCAACCTCCTTCTCTTTGCTATAAATTCACATCCCTCATTCCCCCAAGTTTAGAGCTTGGTTGATCATTGTCAGACTCGTCTGAACTCTCATCCATTCACATGCTTTCATCATGATTAAGCCTAAGTGCACGGGAGAAGGAATGATTTTGAGCTGGGTGAAGGACTCAAATTTTCACCTAAGGATGCCACCAACATCAAAGCCGGCTTGTACGCTCTCCTTTTGTAATTTATCAATAATAACATCTGATGTTTTCTTTCTATATTTGTCTATATCCTTGATATTCTAGATAGCTAGTATTTACATTTATAATATATTGTATCATGTTTGTTGTTGTCTCCTGATCATCCATAGGTATTTGCACACCATTAGTAGCAGGAAGTGGGCCTACAAGGATCGTGGATTGTGGTCATCATCAATGGATCCAAGGATAGTGATTGGAAAAAGGTATTTATGTCTCTTTCCTCTTTTCATTGTAAGGATTAGTTAAGAAATATTATGTTAGAAAGAATCTAGTGTTGCTAGGCCCACTCTAGGGCTAGAGAGATCACCTCTGTCCACAAAGGGGATTTATCTCAACAAGAAAAGTGTATTTTTGAATTAAATCCCACATGTGCACAAAAGGACAGGTCGACCCAAAAGAGAAATTGGACCCCCCTCATATGGCTATAAATACAAGTCAAGTGACCCTCATTTGGTCATCATCATCAATCATTATTATTTTCTCTTTCTTTCATTTGGCTCGCACAAGTCTAAGGTTTGTTCACGGAATTTGGATCACACAAGTCCAAAATTGCATGGTTCGAAGCTCACACATGTGATCTAGGGTTTTAGTTTCTATCCGTAGGGATGCTACATAAAAATTTTGGTTACAACCGTAGGCATGAAAGCCTATGCGTGCAGTTGGAAGGTTTCAACTGCACACATACACTCTCTCTATGTGGTTGGAACCTATGGTTTCATTTGACAGATTGGATGCAGATCTGAACAGTTGACTGAAAACTTCTGAATCATGATGTTGATTAGTAATATTGATGGTTTCATTTCTTGATATGGTTTAGTTGATTTTGTTGGATAATCTTGTGGATAAAGAATTGAATTATTGTAGTCCTCTTTGCTAAAACATTCAATGACAATCTAATGAGAAGAAGAGTTTGAAATGGTTTTTCCCTTTGTGGGTTTTTTCTTGTGTCTCCGACCAATCCTGGTGTGTCTATGTGTGAATGCTTTTCTTCTATTGTTCATTTATGTTCTGCTGCATATATGATGATATTGTTCTTTCTATGTAATTGCATATGTTACTGAATAATGTTGTAAAACTAAATAATTTTATGATGCTATGGGGTGAATTCAATATGAAAATGATGAAATGAAATTATCTAAAGCAAAGAACAATATAGCCCTAAGAAAAATTAAAAAAAAAGAGATTGACTCTTTCGTACATAACCATACTTGGGACTTGGTTTGGTATCTGGTAGGTAAAATATCATGGCATAATAAATGGATTTACAGGTTGAAGGAAGAAGATGGAGACAAAAATAGGTACAAGGATAGACTTTTTATAAAAGGGTTTGCACAAAAGAAAGGTATATATTTTGATGAAATATTTTCTCCAGTTGCCAAAATGAATTCAATTAGAACTATTTTAAGTTTAGTGGCAGTGGAACATTTGCATATTGAGCACTTAGATGTAAAGACAAATTTTCTCCATATGGACTTGGAGGAGGTTATTTATATGACATAACCATAGGGATACGAGGTCAAAGGGAATGAAACTTAGTACGAAGACAAGTAAAGAGTTTGTATTGTTTAAAATAAGATCTATAACATGTATTTTAAGTTTGACATGTTTATGACTGAACAACGATATAATAGATGTCAATCTAACTACTGTGTTTATTTTAAGAAACTAGATAATGGAAATTATATTATCTTGTTATTGTATATAGTTGTCATGCTTGTTACGGGCTCTAACATGAAAAATATAAATGTGTTCAAAATAAAATTATCTAATTCATTTTATATGAATGATATGGGTGTTGTAAACAAATCCTTTTTATAAGAATAATAAGAGATAGGAAAAATCATAAATTAACATCGTCTCAGAGTTCATACATCGAAAATCGTTGGAAATGTTTAACTTGAAAGATGCAGAAACAATCATTAAACCTTTGACTAGGCATTTCAAATTGACTAAGGAGATGTGCCCTAATACACAAGAGGAGATAGAACACATGTCCAAGGTTTTATATTCATTAGTGGTTGGTAGCTTGATGTATGCAATGGTCTGCACAAGGCCAAATATTGCACATGTAGTGGGATTTATGAGCATGTATATCAAAATTTAAGGTAAATAACGTTGGAAGGTAGTAAATTTGATTCTCAGGTATTTGAGAGGTAATACTACCAAGGAATTATGCTTTGGAGGTTCAAACATTGTTTTACAAGGATATGTTGACTCAGATATGGTAGGTAATATAGATAGTAGGGGGATTGCTGCAAGGTACACATAGTATAAAATAATAGTGGAAATAATAAAATAATATTTGATTACATCATAAAATTTTAGAGGAAAAAAAGGAAAAACTATTTTTTCAACTTATCTCCCTATGGGTTTACTTAATTTTCGAGCAGAAACACACATTGGATGCATAATTTGATTTCCCATACAAGGAGTACCCATGTTACAGACATTCGATGGACACTGTTAGATGAAAAATGAGAAATACATGAAAAACGTGATTGTAAACACGTTTTTTTATGTATTTCTCATTTTTCGTGTAGTAGGGTCCATCAAAAGTATGCAACATGGGTACTCCTTGGATGAGGAATTAAATTTTTCATCCAATGAGTACTCTCGATCGAAATTTGAGTAAAAAATTAGAGATATAAGTTGAAAATAAGAGTTGAAAAAATAATTTTATTAATTTTATTAATTTTTATTATTTTTACTTTTTTACTCCAAAAATGGTGAATCATCCCCCATGGTTGACATCATCATCTTGAATCCTAATGGTTCTTATAAAGTTTATTTTTGTTGTACATTTTTCGTAGGAGGCCCATTTTAGACCTCAAAATTCCCCTAATGATTTTAATGGATTATTTTAATTTTAACAACAAAATCAAAGTATGTTGCTACTATAGAGGCTAGTAAAGAGATGATGTGGTTATAATGGTTATGGAAAAATTTGGAAAGAAGCAAGGGAATAGAAAGTTGTATAATTATAGAGAGAGTGTCATTCATCTTGTAAAGAACCGAGCCTTTCATTTTAAGACTAAGCATATATAGCTCAAGTACCATTTATTGATTTTGGAAGTGTTGGTAGGACGAAATGCTTTATTTTTACCCCCTTCCTACTACAAAACCACAATCATTAACCTCTGTTTTATCTCCATAAACCTTCTTATTCCTGCACAAGTTGAAGAATCCTGTCTATTCCTGCATAAGCTTTATATTTCGTGTTTAAGGTTTACTAAGTGCTTAATTGGTCATTTTAATAGATTTTGTGCCTTTAATATTTCTTGCAACTCATATGTAATTTCTTGAAGTATTTGATAAGATAACGTATTAATCATCATATCAGCTTGATCTAGTGCAGGTAGATTTCTGCACCGATGGCAACTATCCTTTCCGAGATCTACACAACAACTCGATCACTTAACGCTGGCATCCTGGTCCACGTTGTCCAGTCAGTTGTGGTCATCCGAAGTTGAAACCAAGTGGAGGATAGTCAGAGATATGGTCGAAGATAAGGTCGTCGACCGACGATTAGTTTGCATCTTATTATAGCCGCTGATTTATTTTTGTAAACTTTTTTGTTATTTCGTTTCAGCCGAAAGGTTTGATTTGGAATGACTGTGTAATTTTTGTTAGGGCCATAGGTCGAAAGGGTTGTATAAAGTATAGCTCTTAGATAGAACTAGTTTAGCATCGTAGTAGTGAAACTGTAATTTTGGTCAAATTGTAATCTCGTTGTTGCCCTCGTTCTGGGCTAGACTTGAACTCATGATGTATATTTGTTGACTGGAATTAATATGAAAGGCTACGCCATATTATTCTCACTTTGCATTTTAATCTTTCATTGATGCATTATTAAGTGTTGAATATTTACGTTTCTTAAAACAGGAAACGAGCTGGTTGGCTAGAGCCCAGCCAACCCAGCTCGTTTACCCTCTCACTTTCATTATCTTAAAGGTGTGTGTGTTAATTTCATTTATTTGCAAAAGCGTGTTTTAAATCCTAGTTTCGTTCTTTCATAATAATTTTGATTTATTTTTCTAACAGTCAAAGTGTGAATGGATCCATTGTGTGAAAGTTAATTGAATTAATTTACCTTCTATAATTTCTTTCCAACATGGTTTACTTTTTCTTGGATCATGCAGATAGATTGTTCCTACACTAGTGCATGTAGGATTCTGCACTTTGGTTTGCTAGTTCATTTACAAAAAGTTGTTTTATTCTTCTTCCTTTATATGAATTTAATATGTTTCTGCAAAGTAAGTGTTTATCATTAGAGAGAACCATTTCTAATATTAAAAGTTAAGGTCCTAAAGATTAAGGATGAATTCATTAAATTGAAAAGAATGTTGTTGCAATATATTAATATATGCCTACACCTCACGATTTAAGGAAAAGGATTAAAATTAATCTGAAATATTACAGTGAACCCTTTTGAGTTAGATCTGATTGCATGCAAAACCCTTTTGATTGAAGAGGGTTTGCTTTGGATTTTGAAGATTGCTTTTATCTTAACAGGTTTATTTCCATTGCGAGATTCAATTGGTTGAAGAATTCTTTTGCATGTGAAAGTATTTTCAGAATTTTGCTCACATTTTGCAATTCTTTTCATAGTTAACACACCCTTTTATTTTTCCCAAAAGTAATTGGAAAAATTGGTGTAGGAAGCTCTATTATTATACAAGAACCAGTGTCTTTCAATAGGAACAGAGCGCTCCAAACCTTGAAGCTTAGAGCCCCTACATGAAGACATAAGTCTCCAGTATAAGTGTAAAAGATACTTCTCACACATAAGTTCCATACCTGTACTAGTGCAAGCATATTGCAGGAGTACAGGAGTGACCGATTAGTGCGAGAAGGAAAATCATTTAGAAGGAAAATATTTTCAAGGGCCCACTTGTTAAACTGGCAACACCTATACTGAGGATAAACATAGAGTTTTACTTCAGCAATAAATATTGTTTACAGTAGTGTGAAAGTTCCTTTATTTGGTTTCTTCGCAATTACATTCTTTTACATTCAACACTAGAATTACCTTGGTGTAAATTTCCTTTGTGACTTTTATGTTTAATTCTGCAAGATTTCAATTAAGAAGTAGGAATAGAAATAGGAAAAGTTGATACCACTTCTGGCATTTCCTGTGCTTCGTCTCTAGTTTACGAAACCCTCGGGTTGACAATTAAGTGTTGAAGGAACTTTCTTAAGTGCAATTCCTGGACCCAACATTTTGGCGCCGTTGCCGGGGAGGCGATTTGTATTGGTAAGAATTTTTCCATTTTTTCTGTAAGAGGGTTAAGTCTGCTATTATTTTTCTGCAATGTGCTTCTATTGTTTGAAGGAATTTATAGGTGTTGAGTTATTTTTGAGTTTGCAACATTTTATTGAAATTTTGTTTTGTCATTTTTTATAATGAATGCCTAAAAGAGGTAGGGGTCCAAAGCCCACTAAGGGCCAAGAAAACACTGATAAATTTGAAATAAAATCTCACATTGGGCCTTCTTTTGCAGGTAGAAAGTCCAAACAAAACCAGAATCATCACGTAGGAACTACCCACTTGGATTTTGGCAACAATAGTCCAGGGGTGACACAACCCACGAAGGGGAAGAAGGAGACTATTGGAACCCATAGTCAAACTTCTCAGCCTGTCGAGAGTGGTTTGATTGGAGGAACAACAATGGAAGATAATGAGGACCATGCCGAGGGTACTGGTGAAAATTAGGTAAATGAGGAACAATCCACTTTCGGATTCCAAATTGTGGATCCTGTGTAATTGTGCAAATGAAGAATACACCACCATCCGATCTTCCTCATTTCTATGGTAAGCTACATGAAGACCCATAATCTTTTCTCTTTGAGTTGGATATTTTATGTAGGAGCTATGATTATTCATCCGATGCTCAAAAATTAAAGTTGTTTCCCTCAACTCTCAAGGATGCAACATTGTGCTGGTTCATGAGACTAGGGGGAAACACTATAGCTTCTTGGGAATAGATGAAGAGGGTGTTCTTTTCAAAATATCAGGAATATTGTAAAACTAGAGACATTCAAGATGAAATCTTTACTATTCTGCAAAATGATGATGAAACTCTAGAGGACTACTTAGAGAGTTTCCTGTATATCCTTCAAAGGTTAAAGCACAAATTTGATATGAGTACCATTAGGACCTTGTTCTTACGTGGACTTACTGATGATGCTAAGAATAATTTAAATATATTAGGAAAAGGAGATATTGCCCAGAAAACTTTTGATCAAATTTGTGACTTGTGCCAGAAATTCTCAAGGAATCAACATAGATTCGACAAAGAAATTCGAAATAGAAATAAGAAAACTGAATCTACTGATTCTATGATCGTTGGATTGGAGAAAAAAATGGATAACATGAAAATTGAAATAATTAATACCATTAGCAAACAAATAGACTCTTTGAAATTTCAGCAAAAACTTGTAGAGGAACAAGAGTCATTATCTATTTTTTGTCCAAAATGTAGAAAAAAACATATTTTAAGAGAATGTCCTCTTGATGTTAAAGGAACTAATAAATGTGAAATTTATGCAAAGAACCATGCCATGGAGAAATGTCCTTCCATACCTGGGTTGAAAGCTGTATTTGAAGGAGGACAACCTGAAGCCGAATCATTGCATGCTGTGGGAGCACGAAGAAACTGGCCTAAGGTAAGTGCAGGTATGGCTCCTGAACTTGCATCTCATTTTTTTGGTTATAATGCACATCCATATTCCTCTCTCAACATTGGCAACATGGGAACCAATACCATTATGGACAACCCTCCCAATCTTGGCAACAAGGGTGGAGAGGGCCAAACCATTCACAACATTCCTATCCTGCACCGATGCAATCATACCCTCCAACATATGTACCTTACCAAATGCCACAACCATGATTATCCCAGCTGAGTCAACCTATGCCACCATTACCTTTACCTCCACTGTTTCAACCTCCTCAACTACCTGCACAACCCATACCAAAACCCAATAAAAAAGTGGTAAAAATGATCCATTCTATGAACCCGCATTTTCCATCCAAATATAAGTTTATACCAGTTGGATTCAATGATCTCCAATTGAGATCAAGGAAGATAATAACCTCAGAAAAGAAGAAACATCATATGGTGATTATCGAAGAGAAGGGCGAGGAGGAAGCTCCTGACCATTCTGTGAGAGATGTCACCACTAAGCCCATCCCCATACCTTCAAAGCCTTTTCCATCCTCTTCGAACCAACCTCCCTAGCCAGAGAGGCTAGTTGTGGAGATGGATGACCCCATTCCTGATTCTAGCTTGGATTCTGAGCTTAGGAATTTTTTTATAAAGGTACCTTTGCTCCAGGCTATCAAAGAAATCCCCATATGTACAAAATAATTAGGGAACTTTGTCTCAAGAATCCAGGAAGGAGAATATTGGAACCTCAAACTATTCAATTTGTTGGTAGAGCAGCGGAGTTAATGACAGGGTGTATGCACATGGAGAAATATACTGAACCCGGAAACCTTATTGTCTCTATTCAAATAGGTGATTTCCTTGTCTCTAATGTACTTATAGACCTAGGGAGAGCCATTAATGTTATGACCAAGAAAACCATAGATGAAATTGGATTGGTCCATATTCATCCTACTGCCATTGTGCTCGAATTGGTAGACAAATCTAAAATAAAGTCAGAAGGAGTGTTGGATGATGTGATTGTTTCATTAGATTCTTGGGAATATCCTACAAGATTCATTGTGATTCAACCAAAGAATCCCATGGGAGGACATCCCTTGATCTTGGGACAACCATGGCTTGCTATGACTGATGCTTACATTGGATTATGTTTTGGTGACATGTATATTTCCCATGGAGATTCTAGGAAGAAGGTCACCTTATAACCACCTTCTCAATCCATTCAAGAGCTCCGAGACACATTTTGGCTAGATTATAATAGTGATGAGGAGACTCATTCTGTCTCCATCTTACATCATTGTGCTGAGTCCTCATAGGAGAGTGAGATACATGAATTCTTGAACAATCAAGACACCATGCCTAATTTTTAGTCGTTGAGCCAAATTTTAGTCTGGATTTTCAAGAAAGCCACAATCCTAAAAATCCCTCATCACCATTTCTACCAGCTTCAGTGAGTACTCTTGAGCCTGATACCAATATTGTTGAGATTAGTCGAGGAAAATATTTTCATATCAGTTAAGAATTGGATTCATCCCAACAAGATCAACTTGTGAATCTGTTGCGAAACCATCTTGATGCCTTTGCATGGGGTTATGAAGATATGAAAGGCATCCCTCCTGAAGCCTGTACTCATCATATTTATATTTAGGATGGAGCCCGACCTGTTCGACAGCCCTAAAGGCGCATGAAACTAGCTCTAAGAGATGTTGTAAAAGAAGAATTGCGAAAACTCTTGAATGCTGATTTTATCTATCCTATTTCTGACAGCCAGTTGGTCCCCCCATTATTGTTAGTCCTAAAAAAGGATGGGAGAAGGCACATTTGAATTGATTATAGAGAACTGAACAAAGCCACTCTTAAGGATTACTTCCCCCTTCCTTTCATCGATCAGGTGATTTATACCCTTACTGGTAAGAAGTAATTCTCTTTTCTAGATGGATTTAATGGTTATAACCATATATAGATTGCACCAGAGGATCAAGATAAAACCACTTTCACATGTCCATGGGTTACATTTTCCTACCGAGTGCTTCCTTTTGGGCTATGTAATGCTCCAACTACCTTTCAAAGGGCAATCCTGGCTATTTTTGCTGACCTTAAGTGTGTAGAAATCTATATGGATGACTTCTCTATGTTTGGTGATTCATTTCAGGATGGCCTTAAAAATCTAGAAAAGGTGCTTCTTCGTTGCCAAGAAGCTCATATTGATTTGAGTGATAAAAAGTGCAAATTAATGTGCAAAGCAGGTATAGTTCTTAGTCATCTCATTTCTGACAAAGGTATCTAGGTTGACCCTGCAAAATAGAAATCATTGTGAGTCTTCCTGCACACAAAAATCAAAGAGAAGTGAGAGGTTTTATAGGACATGTGGGATACTATAGGAGATTCATTGAGAATTTATCTAGGATAGCTACCCCTCTTTTCCGACTTTTGGCTAAGGATAGTGAGTTTTCTTGGTCCACAGCTTGCCAATGGTCCTTTGAGACATTAAAGGAAAAACTAGTTCAGGCACCATTTTTTAGAGGACCAAACTGGTCCCTGCCATTTCATATTTCCTTTGATGCCTCAGATATTACCATTGACGCAACTCTAGGATAGGAAGAAGACAAAAAATCCTATGCTATTTACTTCATCAGCAAAAACTTGTCACCTGCTGAACTGAATTACACAGTTACTGAGAAAGAGTTTTTAGCTGTAATATTTTCCATTAATAAATTCAGACACTACATTATAGGATATGAAGTCTTTCTGCATACTGATCATTCCACAATAAAATATTTGATGAATAAGCCATTAACTAGTGGTAGAGTGACTACGTGGTTGCTATTGTTATAGGAATTTAACATTACTATTGTTGATAGACCAGGAAAATATAATGTAGTAGCAGATTATCTTTCAAGATTAAATAATCTTGGTGAAGAAATTGCTGTTGATGATGATTTTCCTGACGAACATATTTTTTTTGTGTCGAAATAATCCCCATGGTTCACTAACATAGATAAATATTTAGTCACTGGAAAAACACCACCTCACTTATCCGCTTGTGAAAAGCGGAGTACTATACAAAAAAGTGCTGCATATTCTTGGGTTCAAGGAGACCTATTTTACACTGGACCAGATATTATTATCCGTAGATGTGTAAGAGAGGAAGAAGTGTTTGATATCCTAAAATATGCTCATGATGAACCTTGCATAGGTCACTTTACTGATAAGCAAACTGCATAGAAAGTTTTACGAGTTGGATATTTTTGGCCCTCCTTGTTTAAGGATGCCAAAAAATATGTCAAGCGATGTGATAACTGTCAGCGAGTGGGCCAACCTAATCAAACCAATGAAATGCCTTTATGTCCTTAGGTTATGATTAAGCCTTTTGAAAAATGGGCTATTAATTTTGTAGGACCAATAAATTTGACATCATTAAATAAAAAGCATATTTTGGTTTGTACAGATTTCGTTACAAAATGGGTAGAAGCTAAAGTTGTTTATTTTGCTACTAAAAAAGTTGTTGTTGATTTTGTTTTTACTGAAATATTTACTAGATTTGGTGTGCCTAGAGAGATTGTTTCTGACAATGGTTCGCAGTTTATTTCTAATATGGTACAGGGTATGATGGAGCAGTACAAAATCCGGCATATGAAATCTACACCATATCACCCACAAGAAAATGGTCAGGTGGAGTCCACAAACAAGGTAATTGAGTCCATCCTCACGAAGACAGTAAATATCCATAGAAAATATTGGGCTAATAGATTACCGGAAGCCTTTTGGGCATACCGAAACACTTGGAGGAACAACAGGGGACACACACCATATGAGCTAGTGCACGGGAAACAAGTCCTCTTGCCGATAGAGTTCCAGATCAACACTTTTAGGACTGCAATCCAATTGGGGCTAGACCTCTCTGAAGCACAAAAACAACGTCTCCTACAGCTGAATGAGTTAGATGAATTTCGAAGGGATGCTGTTCAACAAAAGCGCAAGAAGTGGCATGATAATTCTATCTGGAAGAATTCTAGATTTAAATATTTTAAAGGGAAATTCCATACACACTGCATGGGATCTTATGAGGTGGTCAAATTGTTTGAGAATGGAGCGGTAGAAATCAAAACTATTGATGGAAGGAATTTCGTGTTCCTGGTAAATGGGCATAGATTGAAGGTGTATTTTCAGCCCCTTACTAAAGGAGATTTTATATTACAAGTCCAACAACAATCTGAGAAGGAGATGGTAGGTGGAAATTCCAACCTATTGAAAACCTGATTCTTTCTTTTCCAAAAAAAAAAATTTAATAAAAGGAAAAAAATGACAAAAATAAAAACAAAAATATTTTTTTTTCCCTGTAATTGTGAAAATCAGTTCACTGACATGATTGCAGAAGGATCAACCAGAAAACCAGCATGCTGGCAGGTAGATCGAAATTTCAATAAAAAGGGAATGTTGCTTGATTTTTATATATGTTGGCTATCACCAAGAAGAAGCAGGTTCAAATGGTAACGAAGCCCTTACCTAAGTTTGGGATAACTAGCATGGAAATTTTTATCCAAGTAATGCTTAATTCCCGCTGCATTTACTTCTTCCGGCACCAGTGTAGGAATATTTTGAAGGTAAAATTCTGCCTTTCTTCTATTTCCCATTTCGAAATTTCCTGCTAAATATTTTTCTTCTAAATCCCATAATGAATTACCCTCCTTTTTCTTCTAAGGAAACTATCCCTATCCGATTTCGTAAAATACCTCTTTTCCCCTTGAATTTTTTCCCACATCCCATTTTCATTTATCCCCCTTGGTGGTATTATTCTTGGAATCCCTGTTATGATATTCCTTCCCATTCTGAAAATTACCCCTTTCCCACTTCTTTGTTCCCTCATGGATCGATTGTAGGACTTGATGCAGTTAGATCGGAAGGCATGTTCAACACCAAAGAATGGCGAATAAAACTTCTCTTGTATATTTAGGAATTTTTTTTTTCCAGCCAAAGAACTGTGTTCTATCGGAATTTTTTTATCCCTTCTTTCTTCGATGCTACAAAAACTCCTAGTGCAGGAACACGCATGATTGGTGTAAGCACGTTGCAGTGCAAGCAGGATCGGTGAAAGCACGTTGCAGTGTAAGCAGATTCAGTTCAAGCATGATTAGTGTAGGCACGCACCCGACTGTGAAAACACGGTGCAAAAATTTTTAACGCAGTGCAAGAGCGTCTCATGAAAAAATGCGTATTGGGAAGTTTAATTTTTATTTTTGTAGATGGATGACTACCAAAATGATAGATCATAGAATTTCATTATTTTAATTATGATTAAGACTTTGATTTATCATTTACTAATTTAGGGAGAAATAATTCAAGTGTAAGATATTTTAGGTCATGAAGTCTAATAATTTTAATAAGTACTGAAGCACATCTTATGTGAATTATGAAGCAAGCATGGGATACTCCGAAACCCAACACTTACCTCCTTTTGAAAATATCCTCCATCACCTATCCATGATAGCCTTACCTCATAATCCGATCATACATGAAAGTTACACTTCCATCGTAAGAACCTCTGCCTCCTCCAATCATCACTACCTGCCCATACCAAAATGATACGTATGTGCATCTGTCCCGAAGGGATGATTTTAATGATTGAACGTGATTAAACGGAAGGGGTCAATAAGGCAGTGGATGAACGGTTCTCTATCATACACTTTTCAGCAGCCCTTTGCACTCCTTAGTGTGAAATATCCCTAAGGCAATGACAAGAGAATTGGGGTGGATTCAAACAGAGATGGTGCCGGTGAGAAATGAACCTTCATCTATGAAGGAGATAGAGAAGATGGCTGAGTATCGAAATAGTCTTGCACTATGGATTTCTCCCATATTTGCAGAAATTTAATGGGTTCGATATGGCCATGGCATTGGAATTTGCAAAGACATTTGAGGGAGGCCGAGCTAAGGTAGGCTCACTAGAATTTGAGGTCACAGAAGAATCTATAACGCTAGCAATAGGCTTGTCAACCGTAGGGGAACAATGGTTCAAGAAGGAGAGGATCGAAAAGAAAAGATGGCGCCGATTTGTGGTCAACCGAAAACTTAAAGTCGACTGGAAGAAAGGGCTTCCGCACAACGCCATGCTATGGAAATGGAAAGACCTCATGTACATATTGTAGAAGTTTCTTACATGTGAGGGACGTTTCTCATTAACTTTCATGTACCATATTTGTTTGCTATTGCATTTTGAATCAAGGAAACACATCAATTTACCTTATTACTTGCTCTGGAGTTTAGAGAAAAGGGCGAGAGGAGTTCAGAAAGGGGATGTGGGCCAGGTTGCATACAAACTGCACCATCATGGTCTTATTGCAATCCTAGTTAAGAAGGAGCCGGAGGCCAAGGAAATAACCTAGGAAGTGTTCTTGAAAGAGTTTTGGGAAAGAAGTGCAGGGAATTCGGCTGAGAAGAAGAGTGCAAGAAAGAAGAGAAAGGCATAGAACCCGTGCCCTACCGAGACAAAAATCAAGAAAAAACGGGTGCAAGAAGAGGATAAATCTGTTGAAGAAGCTCCGTCCTTAGCAAAAATAAGAGAGACCAGGAACTCAACTAAGAAAAGTATTGTCTCTTCGGGGACAAGTCGCACTTGATTGAGCTCCCTGATTTTGTTAGACGAGTCACCCCAAGCTTCACCTGGAGACCACAACCTCTCGGTTCTCGCGGATGCAGCAACACATACTATGTTTAATGAAGAAGATGTAGAGAAGGAGGATTACATATCCTTATCGACCTTCCTTCATAAGTTGAAGAAGAAAATAATGACACTGAGTGCAAGTAGAGACTCGGAAAAGGGTTAGATAGATGACGAGGCACATCATGTAGAAACCCTTGAAAATTTTTATGAGCAGGGTACTGAAGCCCTTGGCACGATGGACGTGGAGGGTACTAAAACCCTCGGTGACATGGAAGCTCCTAGCATAGAAACCCTTAGTGATATTATGATGTAGACGTTGGATGGCCAAGATAACTTCGATCTTGGCAACAATGGTACATGTTTTGAATCAGTTGCAGAAAAAGTGCTTGCACTAGATGGGCTAGAAACAGAGACCTCCACCCTTTATATGAATAATCAAATAGTAGAGCTTGAACAACAAGTTCATTATTTGGAGGCATTAAAACAGGTCATGAAGGAGCATAGTTGGCAGAAGCAAGGCAAGAAAGAGTTGGCATAAGAGGTCAAAGAACAAAAATGTCAAGTAAAGGTATGGAAGTTTCTGGCTTCTAAATTCTACAAGCGTCTCAAGAAGGTGATAAAAAAAATTAAGAAAGCCTGAGGTAAGAAGACGAAGACAGTGAAAGCAGGGTTCAATATCCAAGTGCAGGATTGAAATAAGGCTCCCTATTTTGAAGATTTTTTGCAACAGGTAAAGGTTGTGTGAGGACACACAAAAAATTAGGGATGGGAGGATGTTGGTAGGACGAAATGATTCATTTTTTTCCCCTTCCTACTACAAAACCACAATCATTAATCTCTGTTTTATCTTCATAAACCTCCTTATTCCTGCACTAGTCCAAGAATCATGTCTATTCATGCATAAGCTTTATATTTCATGTTTAAGGTTTACTAAGTGCTTAATTGATCATTTTAATAGATTTTGTGCCTTAATATTTCTTGCAACTCATATGTACTTTCCTAAATTAATTTATAAGCTAAAGTATTAATCATCATATCAGCTTGATCTAGTGCAGGTATATTCCTGCACTGTTGGCAACTATCCGTTCCGAGATCTACACAACAACTCGATCACTTAATGCGAGCATCTTGATCCATGTCGTCCAGTCAATTGCGGTCATCCGAAGTTGAACTCAAGAAAAGGATAGTCAGGGATATGGTTGAAGATAAGGTTGATGATCAATGATTAGTTTGCATCTTATTATAACCACTGGCTTATTTTTTTAATTTTTTTTGTTATTTCGTTTCAGCCGAAAGGTTCGATTTGGAATGATTGTGTAATTTTAGTTAGGGCCATAGTCTGAAAGGGTTGTATAAAGTATAGCTCTTAGATAGAAATAGGTTAGTGATAGTAGTGCAACTATAATTTTGGTCAAATTGTGATCTCGTTGTCGCCCTCGTTCTGGGTTGGACTTGAACTCATGATGTATATTTGTTGACTGTAATTAATACAAGGAGTTGAACCATGTTATTCTCACTCTGTGTTTTAATATTTTATTGATGCATTATTAAGTGCTGAAGATTTACGTTTCCTAAAATGGGAAACAAGCTGGTTGGCTAGGGCCCAGCTAACCTAGCTCGTTTACCCTCTTGCTTTCATTATCTTAAAGGTTTGTGTGTTAATTTCATTTATTCACAAAAAAATGGTTTAAATCTTAGTTTTGTTCTTGCATAAGAATTATGATTTATTTCGCTAACAGTCAAAGTGTGAACGAATCCGTTGTGTGAAAGTTAATTGAGTTAATTTACCTTCTGTAATTTCTTTCCAACTTGGTTTACTTTCACTTGGATCGTGAAGATAGATTGTTCCTACACTAGTGTATCCAAGATTTTGTACTTTGGTTTGCTGTTTCATTCACAACAAGTTGTTTTATTCTTTTTCCTTTATACGAATTTAATATATCTATGCAATGTAAGCATTTATCATCAGAGAGAAGCATTTATAATATTAAAATTTAAACTCTTATATATTAAGGATGACTTCGTGAAATGGAAAAGAAAGCTGTTGCAATGTATTAATCTATGCCTGCACCTCACAATTTAAGGAAAAAGATTAAAGTAGTTTGAAATATTACAATGAACCCTTTTAAGTTATATTTGATTGCATGCAAAATCCTTTTGACTAAAGAAGGTTTGCTTTGGCTTTTGAATATTGTTTTTATCTTAAAAGGTTTATTTCCGTTGCGAGATTCAGTTGTTTGAAGCATTCTTTTGTGTGTGCAAGTTATTTCAGAATTCTGATCGCATTTTGCAATTATTTTCATAGTTACCACACCCTTTTATTTTTCCCGAAAGTAATTGGAAAACTTGGAGTAGGAAGCTCTATTCTGGTACAAGAACTAGTGTCTTGCTACAAGAACAGAGTGCTCCAAGCCTTGAATTTTAGAGCCCCTACATGAAGACATAATTCTCCAGTATAAGTGTAAAATATACTTCTCACACACAAGTTCTGTACCTGTACTAGTGCAAGCAGATTGCAGGAGTAGAGGTGTTACACAACAATTTGTCACCGTCCCTGCAACTCCCCATCCCGCACAATTGGAGGGCTCATTCCATGACCTGTGAGCAGTGACATAACTTGAAAACACTTTCATGGCATTCCCCTGAACATGTACGCTCATTTCTCTGAAGACAACTCCTTGTGAAAAACCCTAAATCACCCCTTTTTGCATTGGCGCGGGTAGACAGTTCATTACTCGCGCCAATGGGGGAAATCCTTCAAAGAGGGCGCGCCAATTGGCACTCTGTCCCAGAGTCACACTTGCGCCAGCCATTTTAAGGAGTTTTTTTTAAAAATAAATGGCGGAAGTTTCGTCCTAACTGATCCAGGAATTGGTATCTAATTTGAGTTGGGAAGTTTGGCTCCGGATCTCCATGTAGAGGAAGTGGTTTGCCACCTCTCATGGAAGCTTCCTTGAGGATAGGGCCAATCCCATGATTATAGGGATCCAAACTCCCCTTCTTCCATCTATAAAAGCTTGCTCATCTCATTTGCAAGCTAGTCTCCAAGTTCCCAAGAGCCTAATGCTGCAAGAACTTTGATCCATTCCCTTAAGGCCAAATCCAAGCAAGGAGATCATTGTCGAGACATCCGAAGAGAGAGGTTTTTTCCCATCCCTGACAAGATTTATCGAGACGTGTTTTGCTGACGACCCTCCAAAGGAGAATTCAACGTCAGAGCTATGGTTGTATTATTCTTTTGATTAATTAAGGATAAGCGACTATTGGTTATGGTTCCACTCTTGTTCTTGATAATGATCATGAGTTATGTCTTCTCTGACTGACATATAGTTGTATGCACTGGATTTTACGTTTGCGTTTGTTTTGTTTCTTGCATGTGCAGGTGTCCGATCATGGAGATCATGAGGATTGTGATCTGCCAGAGCTAAGGAACGGGAGTGCTACCTTCTCTACGAGCGACAGCGTTGGATTCCAGGTAAGCCTTCATCGCTAGTTGGTTTATCTGCAATTAGGAACCTGCACTATAGCATGAACGATTGTTGCTAGACCCGGTCTGGGCTAGTAGGGATCGCCTCTGTCTGTAGAGGGGATTTACCTCCACAACAAATTGGCGACTCCGCTGGGGATCATTGGATTGTTGTTGTTCTGCTTTGTAAGCTACAGACGGAGCCTGAAGTTAGCCAGATAGCCTTCAAAACACTTTTGCTCTGCATTAGAGGAGTAGATCAACGCTGCTTCAGTCAATCTCCGGTTTAGTTTATGAACTGAACGCATGGAGTTTCATCTTGTATTTTCAGTTGATTCTTGACCTTGCTTGCTTAGTTAGCTCTTTGGGTTTGTTTTTTTGTTTGTTTGGCTTTTGTTTGGCCTTGTCATCACTGGTTTGTGTCTAGACTGCTCTTTTTTATTTTTTCCATAGTTAACTCGACTGGCGCGCTTTTCAGCTTGACAGTCGCGCCCATTGGCGCAGGTTGCTTGTGTATCACCCGCGCCAATTCCATTCTGGCGCTAATTTCAGCCTCACAGTCGCGCCAATCCTATGAGGTATTAGGGTTTTCTATGTTTTGAGCTTTCTGAGACTGATCTGTGACCTTGGCCTTGTTTTTTCACTTATTTGAGTGTTCTGGAGCCTTGTTTGACTGGCTGTGACCTTCGTCCTTTGGTTGTTTTCCTGTTTCCATCGATTTCACTTTCTGGCCCTAGGGTATCTAGGTCCTCTTGTGTGTCGAGCCTCCCTTGGGAGTTTTGGGTTTCTATCGGTTCAGTCGACCTTGTGATTGCTTCTTTACATTCATTTAGCGATTGATTATCACTTTATTGCGTTATTTGAGTGTTTGTTCTCTTCTTCATTCGAATTTTTCTTTGCCTTGTTTGGGCCTAGATTACATGGTCCATTTGAGTCTTTGGGATTCTTTGGTTTTGAGGGACTTTTTTGTCAATTTGAGTTCTGATTGCGTGTTTTTCATTGAGTGATTTGCTCATTTTTGCTCTCTTACTATCGCATCTCAAATTGCTCTTCATTAGTTTTCATTTTGTTTAGTGCTTATTGCTATTAAACATTGAAAATTTTTAAAAAAAATCTCTTTTGATTTTGATCAGTTAGTGCAAATTAAAATATTTTCAGTGTTATTAGTGATTAGTGACTTTGAGAGAAAATTTTTTGGTTACATTAGCTGCATTAGAGGCTTTGTTGGTTGTTTTCTGATCATTTTGTTTGTGTGAAAAGCTCTCAACTCTCTTGTAGTTAGCTTTCATCGAATGAAATGATATACTGTGGCATATAGTGTGCATTTAAGAGATTTTGTGACATCACACTCGCTAGGGCCTGAAAACTAAAACGTAATTGAAGATAAACATTAAAATTTACTCAATTTACACTAAGGAAGCATTGAAACATTAACGCAACATTTAGTGGTCTAGGCTAGAGACATGTTCCGGTGTCTTTAAACCTAGTAGCTGTCGTTCACCTCTTGGCTTTAGACAGCACTAGTACGGACTTGTGCTCCCCATACCATCGAGTATATAAAGGGAGACCCCACTAGGTTTCTATCCTTTATCCATAGGAAGCCGAGTCTGCCGCCCTATATCCATGATACACCGGACACAGCATTCGGGGAGATTGCCTGCACGTACGTTAAGTCCTTGGTTGATTTCTCTTTCATTTTTGAAACCAAGGTGTATATTGCAATTCACGGTTATTTGGTACACCCTTTGCCTAGTATTCCTGAGTAGTCATTTGATCTTTTCTGACTCTTTAAATTTGAAAGGATCACCAAGTGCTTGTCCTTTCATGCTTGTTTCAAAACTGAAAGAGATAGAGTCACCTTTCTTCCGTTTCTCGACTCTTAAAACATGAAACGGTGAAGTTTCTAAGTTTCAATGTGGTAAAATAAATCACCCGCGATCACACACCCTATTAGATTTTGCTTGTCGGCCGTTTGATTGTGTGTCTTGACTCTTTTTCAGCCCGTGTGTGTTGTGCTTGATCTTTTTTCATTGTTGTCACAGTGGCGGAACCTCCTGTTTCGTCTACTGGTAGTCCATATACGGACGATTCATCAGAGGCTTCTCAGTCCTCTGCTGAACCCCAGCAGCCCATCGTTTCCGAGTTTCCCGACAGGGGACCGGTTCTGTCTGAGCAGCCCTTTGGAGGACCAGCTGAGTTCAATTGGCCCTTTTCCGACCCTTGGTTTGGATCGGGAGTAGGGGAAGATTTCCCTCCTCTTACATCGGGTTCGCCTTTTATAGCTGTTGTTGTTCCTCCTAGTCCTCGCCATCTATTACGAGATCTAGCGGTTGGCTCAAGCATGAGTGAATCTAGCGAGGAAATCCCCACGTCCGGTGAATATTACCAGTTATTTCCTCGGAGATTATTTCCAGGAGACAACCCTAAACCATCTATTATGTCATCACCTGGCCCCTCATTACCCGCTGGGTATAGATCTTTGGGTGAGATCATCGCCGTCGCTGCCTCCATGGGGGTATTCGCTCCTTCTACGAGGCCGATTGTTCCTTCGTTGGGGATGTCTCCACGGACGCCCGTTACATCATCCCCTCAGGTTACTTTTGTACCCTCCATGCCCACTGTTTGTGTGGCCGCATCTGCACCCGCCGTTACTACCCAGTCCGTAAGGACCACATCCCTTCCTGAAGATATCTACATAGCATCTGCTATGCTGGAGAACATCTCTCTGGAGGAGTATCGATTGTCTCGACAACAGTAGAACCCCGAGGTCGGACAGTCCTCTCAAGATCCCAACCGCTCGTACTTTTCGCATTGCACAGGATGGTACACCCGTGTACGTTTTTCCATATCAGTACGATGAGCATGGGAACCCTTTACGTTTACCTGCTCTTGAGGCTCAACTTCATGCTCAGGGTTTACCTTATAACCAGGCTGGACAACCTTTTCAAGGCCAACCTTCGGGCCAGCCTGGCTATCCTTATGACCCGCAGGGACAACCCATACAAGGCTACCCTCCGAGCCAGCAAGGGCCATTATACAGTCCGCAAGGACAGTATTACAACCCTTCCGGTCAAATCATGCAACCTCTCCCTGGAGTCCCAACTGGGAAACCTCAAGGACTCACAGGTCACCCGGGGTACCAACCCGGGCCGACATATGGTCCTGGGGGGAAAGTCCAACCTTCTCAACCTTTGCAACCACAGTATCCTCTTGGTCCCAACGTTTCACATCAACCAGGTCCATCTTATGGTCCTATTGTAGGTCAAACCGGTTATCAGCAACCACCTGGCTCCATTCCGCTACCAGGTCAACCGACCCATCCGGCACAACCTGGTATCCCACCACCAAGCCAACCGGCCAATCCGGCACAACCTGGTGTCCCTCCACCAGGCCAACTGGTCCATCCAGTACAACCTGGTGTTGCTCGACAGCCAGGACAACCTGCACAACCAATACAACCTGTTTATCTGGGTCAACCTGTTTATCCAGGGCAGCCCGCTCAGCCAGGTCAGCCTGTTCAGCCAGACCAGCCTGCACATCCTGTCAACCCTACCCAACAGCCGACTTATTCAATGCCGCAGCCAAATCAACTGTTGCGCCCTAATTATCAGGCTTAGCAGGGTCCCACCTATCAGCAGCCCACTTGAACCCAAGGCGGTTACTATTCTCATGGTCAATATTGACCGAATTATAGCTAGCCCCAAGGTTCTAACTATTACTCTCAGCAACCTGGCTACACCTATACTCAGCAGCCAAATCCAAATGCTGCTTACACAGGGCCAACTTACAATCAGGGTCCATACTCTGGTTATCAAGCCCCGTACGCTGGTTATCAGCAACCGAATTAGGCTGGATATATGACCTATACCCCCTACAGTAAGAATCCTATGGGACAGAACCCCTAGGGGCAAGGTTATTCTCAACCAGCGTGGAGTACAGGTACTAGTCCTTATCCAGGTCCAGGTATGCCGTCCAATCCGCCATTGTCGTTTCTGGCTACCTTGGAATTACCGGATGTTTCGAAATTAACGAATGATCCAATTCTGCACAATCCTTATTGGCCTCCGGTTCCTACCAAGGTGCCCGGTGATTGCCCCAAGTTTGAGGGTAAAGCTGGGGAGGACCCCCAAGCTCATGTGATGACTTACCATCTTTAGTGTTCATCCAACTCTTGGGTGGATGATTCAATCTGTCTGCGCCTCTTCCAGCGCACTTTGACTGGTGCTGCTGCTAAGTGGTATATCAAATTATCCCGTGGCATCTTTCAAGATTTCAATACGATAGCCATGGATTTTCTGACTCACTTTCAGTTACCGATTCGCTACGAAGCCGGGACGCACCTCTTGAATTCTTTGAAGTAGGACAAAGCCACCCACATTTTTTATCACATTCATGAGTGGCGACCTCGTCGTAGACTGATCAAGTTTTATATACCTGATCAGATACTAACTCATTGGTTCACCACCTCCTTCGTTAAAAAAATCGCTCAAGATATTGCTATGGGAGCGTGTGTGATGGAAAAACAAGCCATAGCGCGTGCCCAATATCTGGATCTGGTATACTCTCAGTCCGACATGCTTTATGATATTTTTCCTGATGCTCCACGGTCTGGAACCTATAAAGCTCCACCTACCCCGACAGTGGATGGTGTTATTGGTTCAGTGTCTCAAAATTCGAAGAAATCTTCGAATGGGAAGCAGAAGTCCAACTCATCCAATAATTCTACTCCTCCCGCCCCTCCCGATTCTGGCAAAACTGCGGAGGTTAATGCCGTTCAGGCCAATCCTACGGAGAAAGCCTCCAAAGGGAAAAAGAAGGGCAAAGGTAAATCCAAATCCGAAGCCCTGAAGCTAGAGTCCAAACCTCGTACCGAGGATGGTTCCCAACGCAAACCAAAGTACCCCTGCCTTATTTGTGAAGGAGATCATTATACAAAAGATTTTCCATGAAGATCTGAAGTTAGTCAACTTCTAAAAGGCTCCAAAGGGAATCCTGCAGTTCTTAAAGAACCGTTCCCGTCTCAGCAGACCCAGATGGTTGAACAACCTTCACCATCTGCACCATTTGGGTCTCAGGTCTTTATGATGAATGGTGCTGCACCTATCTCTATTGCTACATGTTCGAAGGATTACAACGAATCGCATCAGGCACCTGGGAAGGCAGTTGTGGATGGTCCACCTCCCCCACCTTTCTCCGGTTCGTTGGAGATTGAGAAGCCTACTGCCGAACCTGTTGTGAGGCCACCTTCTAAAGGTGTTCTCAGAAGATCTTCCTACAATCCGAATGCCCGTGCCGCTCAACACTACAGTATCGTTGAGGATATGGCATAGGCGCCTTCTGCCATGTCTGCATTGGAAGTTCTTCAAAGTTGCCCGTCACAACGGAAAGCTTTGTTGTCTGCAATCGGTGGGATCGATCCCATTGATTCTAATCTTCTCACCTTCGACTTAGAGAACTTTACCCCCCGACTTCCACATCAGATCGCTCTTGTTATTCAAGTCGGGATCAACGATCTTAACATCCATAGGGCCGTTGTGGATGAAGGTGCTTCTATCTGTGTCATGTCGTCCACTTGCTGGAAGGCCATTGGCTCTCTGGCCCTTTCCTCATCTCCTAATGCCCTAGAGGCATTTGATGGTCGGGAATCGAAACCCCTGGGTGTTCTTGAGAGTTTAGCGATTACCTTATAGGGGAAGAGAGTCAACGTAGAAGTAGAAGTAGTTGATGCCAATCTTAACTACAATATACTTCTCAGCCACAGTTGGACTCACGCCATGTTATGCGTGTTGTCCACCCTCTTTCGACTTATTAAGTTCCCTCACGAGGGAAAAATCGTTACTGTGGATCAGTTGTCTTTCTTCACCTCCACCTCTGAGAACAACGTTTAGATCCCAAATCCCCCTGATAGTGTAGGACCCGGTCTCTTCAAGGACCCCGTCCTCATGGGTATTTTTCCCGTACCACCACCGCACACCGCTCAAGTTAATATGATCTCTAGGTCTGACGACCCATGGCTCATCCCTATGCCAGAGCAGGTTGGCTGAGTTTGGAGAATCGATGCCCTTAACTCCGGTAGAGATTAACTACTGTGAAATCGTCGCCGCATCTGATCCTCCCCCTCCTCAGCATGCTCCTTTGAGCATGACTTTAGACATCTATTCTCAATCTCCCTGGCTCGGTGAGGCCGACTCGCCTGATCCTCTTAAAGAGATTTTCCCTTCTGATGAAGCCATTGTCGAAACAATGTCTCTTGAGGAGCTGCCTTGGAGCGATGGACATCATCGTTCCTCATTCATGCCTAGCTTGGGGGCAATGTCAGATTGTCTAGAGTGTTTTGCATCTCAGGTTCCCACTCCACCTCTCAAAGCCACCGCCCAGAAGATTCTACGTGCGGGTTACTTCTGGTCGTCAATATTCAAAGACTGTATTGTTGCAGTCTACAAATGTCACGCGTGCCAGGTTTTTCAACGCAAGATGTGCGCGCCACCCCTCCCTCTGCATCCTGTCATTACCGTCAGCCCTTTCGCAAAATAGGGCATTGATTTTATGACATGTAACCCTCATTCGGCCGGGGGGCATGCATATATAATCGTCGCTGTCGACTACTTTACTAAGTGGGCCGAAGCGATGCCTACACTAGCCGCCGATGGTAAGACATCTACCCATTTATCTTCAACCATATCATTGCACGTTTCGGGGTCCGTCAGGCCATTGTTACCGATCACGGTACTCACTTTCGAGATTACATGATGGCCGAGCTGACATCAAGATTGGGCTTACGACACGATAGCTCAACGCCATATTACCCCCAGGCAAATGGCCAGGTTGAGGCTGTGAGCAAGGTTTTGGTCACAATTCTTCAACGAATAGTTGGAATTCATAAGTCCAATTGGCACCTCCAATTGTTCTCAGCTCTATGGGCATACCGGACGTCAGCAAAGAGTGCGACCGGATTCACACCATTCCAATTAGTGTATGGTCTAGAAGCGACTCTTCCGGTTGAGTGCGAAATTCCTTTCTTAAAGCTAGCTGTGGAAATTTTTCCTGATACTTCTCCTGAAGAAGAACATCTCTTGTATTTGGAATGGTTGGATGAAACCCGCCGCTTGGCTGCTTTAGTCCTTGAAGCACAGAAAAAACGGGTCAAAGCACACTTTGATCAATCTGTCTCTCCACGTTCCTTTGTCGAAGGGGACCTTGTCCTCCTGTACGACCAAGCACACAACAAGCTTGGGGCAGGAAAGCTCCAACCCATGTGGCATGGGCCCTATATAGTAAAACAAGTATTGAAGAATGGGGCTTATGAGCTCATTGATTATGAAGGAGTTCCACTGGCGCAGCCTAGAAATGGGTTGTACCTTAAGAAATACTACGCTTGAAGTTATTTTTGGTGTGGTGTGTGTACATAGGTGTGTGTATTCATTTGTGTGCATGTGTGGTGTGGTGTGTGATGTAAGCATCTTTCTGCTGATCGGGTCTCCTTGATTGTGCAGATGTCCATTACTCCATTTGTGGGTTTCGCGGATGGTGCCTCCCGCAGTACCAGGAATCTGTCTTCGGCAGCCTGGGTAATCTATAATCCTACTGGTGAGTTGGTTAACCTGCAAGGTGTGTGTCTAGGCCCTGCTACAAATAATATCATGGAATATCGTGTTGTATTGGAATTATTAACCGAGGTTGTGGACCTCGGCATTCATGAATTACTTGTGTATCTAGACTCACAACTTGTAGTATTACAGCTTAACGGGCATTATTCAATAAGAAATCCATCCATTTTACGTCTGTATTTATGTATTCGTCTGCTGGAAAGTAATTTTGACTATATTACATATCAGCACATACCCAGACATATGAATACATTAACAGATGCAATGGCTAATTTGGTTTTAGAACACATTTGCGCAATTTATAAAACATCATCACATGTGAGAAGATCCATCCAGAAATAGGTATGTATATATATATGTGTGTGTGTTTACATAGTGTGCATCACATAAAATCAAAATATACATGTTCGTCTTAATACATCCGGAGATGACATGTCTCTCAAAAAATATGCATCAAAGAAGCCCTAGGTGTCTAATCTGCATGGTGTTCGTGGTAACATGCTACTGTGCGCACTAAGTGTCTCAGTAGTCGATGGAGGTGACTGGGCACCCCCACAGTGTGTCGCTGGTATGCTAGCGGAACATCTACTAGCCGTGCATAGTCCGGGATCCCCCGGTCAATGCCCTCCAGGTTCTGAATCAGTTCACCTCCCTCGCTACCCTCAGCCTAAGGGTCATGATCAGCATGGGTTCTCTGCGCAATGGGTGACATGCCCGCAGGTCTCTCTGGGCCAACATCTACATACGCATAACAACTGTTATTAGAACGGACATGTATTACCAAAAAAAATCATAAAACATAAAAATCAAAAAGAAAGGTCATACCCAACTCTTTATCCCAGTCATCCCCCTCCGAGAGCGGAAGGTCTGGGTCTCTGGTGAAATCGGTCCTGGCATAAGGCCAATCCTCAACCACAATCCGCTGCCGCCGTAACCATCCAAAAAACTCCGGCCTCCAAGACATCTGTTGGCCTCCTCCTAATCTGGGCATAAGTGCTACCCAGCGAGCCATCCTTGGCTCTCTTGGTATCGGCTTAGCATCTATGGCCCCTTGGCCCTGAAAGATTGGTAATCATTCCAAGATGAACGATACCAAAATGGAACCATAGCCAAACTGTTTCAGCCTGGCTTGCTTGCACTTTGTGAGCTGCCTCTTGATATTGGTTGTCACCACTGTAGCCCAATCAAATAGTGTAGGATTCATACACTCAGAGGCTAATAGGATTTGGGCCTTGGTGGCCTCGTGTGGAACTTGCGATCCCGCAGCTCCTGTGATGGTGTGTAGCACTACTCTCAGTGCTAGATCCTCGATAGTGTGGATATCCACCTTCCCGCTTCCTGATCTGGTCCGTGCCCTTGGGCACACCCTCGCCATTACCTTCTCCATCTTTTCACCAGATGGTCTGCTGCCTATCAAGATGGGCACTGGACCTCTACGCAACAGTCCGGTTATGAAGTATACATCAGAAACCTCCAGTTACAGCACTTGGTCCCGAAGTTTGAACACTCCTTCATTTTCGTCCCAAATACTCACCAAGTACTGTAGGAGCTCAGGTTGAGCTCGTAAGCAGGGTGTCAGGAAGAACTTCTTCAGTCCACAGTTCTTAAGTGCATTCATACAGGCCTCATTATCCATGACTAGTTCATCCTCTTCCCCATGCTCCCTTTCCTTCCATTCGATAACCATTGTGTTTGGTTGCCTGCATCAACATGATCAAAAACCCTTGATTAGACCTCCATTACATGGAAAAATCCATTGGATTGTTCTCTGTTTGGAAATTTAAAATGGAAAAACTGCATTGCGCCATTGGCGCAACTATTTTCCTAACAGTTGTGCCAGTTGGCGCGACCCCTTTGTATGCAAAAGGCCATTGGCGCGGGTCCGTGCTCGACACCCGCGCCAATGGGCGGAGCCCTAAAATTTTAAAAAACTTCACGGAAAACTGACTCTGTGATGATCTCTATAAAATGGATCAAAAATGGAGTTAGGGGAACGCCTCTTACGGAACAAATAGGATCTAAATGGTAGCCGGATCGGTCGCCGATCGGCAGATGGGAAGTTTGCACACAAATGGACCACTGCTGCTCTCCAATGAGGTAAATAGTAAAAGTAATTTTTTTTTTACCATTGAGAGTTATTTATAACTTTTTGAAATCTAATTAGGTTTTAAAAGTCATTTTTTATTAATATTTTAATATATTTTGTCAAAATGGATTTTACACTTGTCTTTATGTGTAGCAACAGGTTTTTACGCAACTTCAATGGTGACACGAGTTGTATTTTATACTTTTTCGGACTTGGTAAATACACGAAAAATTCATTTTGGAGTCATCTTTTAGCTCTTTTCTGACTCTCTAAACATGAAAAGATTGCCGAGGCCTTTGTCATTTCGATCTCATTAAAGTGACCATGAAACAACGTCTACCCAGTATACGTTTACCCCTTTTTCGGGCTAGGATAGATTATTTACGAAAAAGGAATACCCTAGTCTATGGCGACTAGGAGGTTTTCTCAGACATAGTTTTCTACCTTTTCGAATATGAGGAACTATTTACGAAAAGGGACCGTTGGAGTTTACTTTTCTGCTGTCTTTTCAAACTCTCTAAATATGAAAAGATGCCAAGTTATTCCTCTGTCAGACTCGTTAAACCCTGATGACATTGGATTCAGTCGTAATGACATTATTCGAGTCGCTCCTTCCTAGGGCTCGTTAAATGTACTAGGATGGATTCGTCTGAAGGACGAACTTATATTACAAGCATATGCTATCCCTTTCAAGCTTATTATCAAAATAATTTGGGTACTCGCCAGAAATGGTGGGGGAAAATGGAACGAGAATCATTGTCGTGTAGGCAGTATGTCGCTCTTGAACACGACACTTGTCTGTATTCGTGTCGGGTTGGGGATATCTCATCTCGTTTGTTCACTTGCCTCTGTGGGTTTGGGTAATCCTTTTTGACCTCTCATCTGCTCTTTTTCTCGTCTCCATGACCTGCGATCCGTTGATGTCCAAATACGCCAAACTCTCCTTTGTCGTGCCGCCATATGTTCAAGATAAGTTGACCTTTGCAAGTATCAACCTTCCTCTGATCCTCATCTGATCCTGATTCACAAAGACATTATGTTCCTCTGTCTCGTGTCGATGATGTGGGAAACACTATGGCCCACCTTCGATCGAGGTCACTTCCTGTCGACTTCAGCTCATTATCCAGGAAGCTGATCTAGAGACTCCCTTCTGGTACCTTGGAGCCTGCATGCCTCAATGGCAGGTTCTTCGCATTAGACGTGAGGTTTTCATCATTGGCCTCCGATCGAGTGATTCTACGGGTGTTCGACGTCAGCTCATTGTTCACATGTCGTAGATTGTACCTGTAGTACCTTGAGTACCATTGGCATTAATGGTGGTACCTCTTGCATCTGTTAACAGCTTTTATCATTGGCTGGTAATCAGGCGATGTTCTTGCATGTTCGACTTCAGCTCACATATTCGCATGCTTGAACTTGTACTTTGTTCAGGTCGAGATGGAGCGCAAGACCCTGGATTCCTGTCTGTTATGATCCAGGCTACGATTCTGTGGATTATCATGATTAGTTACATGACTCACTGATTGGATGGATGCGACCATACCTAAGTCTATTTATCGATCCTCACTGGATGGCTGTGTCCATGCCTTGGATCTAGATTATTGTATACTCTGTTATGGATGGCTGCGTCCATACCACGTATATATCATGTATTTAAGATATCAGTTGTACTTCTCTACGTAGGTTTTCCGACGGCGGTGTTTTCAGTTGGACATGTTCTCATAAAGCATTTCATCCCTCTCTCTCTCTCTTGGGCCTCATGCTTTAGGGGGCATCTGTTACACAGAAATTTGTCACCGTCCCTGCAATTCCCCATTCCGCACAATTGGAGGGCTCATTTTGTGACCTGTGAGCAGTGACATAACTTGAAAACACTTTCATGGCATTCCCCTGAACATGTACTCTCATTGCCCTGAAGACAACTCCTTGTGAAAAACCCTAAAAACACCCCTTTTTGCATTGGCGCGGGTAGCCAGTTCATTACCCACGCCAATAGGGAAAATCCTTCAAAGAGGGCGCACCAATTGGTGCTCTGTCCCAGAGTCGCACTCGCACCAGCCATTTTAAGGAGTGTTTTTAAAAAATAAATAATAGAAGTTTCGTCCTAACTGATCCAGGAATTGGTATCTAATTTGAGTTGGGAGGTTTGGCTCCGGATCTCCATGTAGAGGAAGTGGTTTGCCACCTCTCATGGAAGCTTCCTTGAGGATAGGGCCAATCCCATGATTATAGGGATCCCAACTCCCCTTCCTCCATCCATAAAAGCTTGCTCATCTCATTTGCAAGCTAGTCTCCAAGTTCCCAAGAGCCTAATGCTGCAAGAGCTTTGATCCATTCCCTTAAGGCCAAATCCAAGCAAGGAGATCATTGTCGAGACATCCGAAGAGAGAGGTTTGTCCCATCCCTGACAAGCTTTATCGAGACGCGTTCTGCTGACGACCCTCCGAAGGAGAATTCAGCGTCAGAGCTATGGTTGTATTCTTCTTTTGATTAATTAATGATAAGCGACTATTGGTTATGGTTCCACTCTTGTTCTTGATAATGATCATGAATTATGTCTTCTCTGACTGACATATAGTTGTATGCACTGGATTTTACGCTTGTGTTTGTTTTTTTTCTTGCGTGTGCAGGTGTCCGATCACAGAGATCGTGAGGATTGTGATCTGCCAGAGCTAAGGAACGGGAGCGCTACCTTCTCTACGAGCGACAGCGTTGGATTCCAGGTAAGCCTTCATCGCTAGTTGGTTTATCTGCAATTAGGAACCTGCACTATAGCGTGAATAATTTTTGCTAGACCCGGTCTGGGCTAGTAGGGATTGCCTCTGTCCGCAGAGGGGATTTACCTCCACAACAACAGGAACGATCGATTAGTGTGAGAAGGAAAATCATTTAGAAGGAAAATATTTTCAAGGGCCCACTTGTTAAACTTCCAACAACTATACTGAGGATAAACATAGAGTTTTAATTCAGCAATTAAGATTGTTTACACTAGTGTGAAAGTTCCTTTATTTTGTTTCTTCACAAATACATTATTTTACATTCCAGCACTAGAATTACTTTGGTGTAAATTGATTTTGTGACTTTTCTGTCTGATTTTGCAAGATTTAAATTAAGAAGTAGGAATAGAAATAGGAAAAGTTCATATCACTTTTGACATTGCCTGTGCTTCGTCTCTAAGTTTACGAAACCCCCGGGTTGACAATTAAGTGTTGAAGGAGCTTGCTTAAGTGCAATTCCTGCACCCAATAGGAAGTGAGACAAGTGAAACTGGAAAATATACGTACTATCCAAAATCCTACAGACATGTTAACACAGGTAATAATCAGTGAGAAACTCTGTTTCTGATCAGTTTCAGTTGGTCTTCAAGCATGTTGATAAAGATGATAAAATAGCTAGGTCTAAATTTGAAGCATCGTTTTGTAGATGTAGTAGCTGTAATTAGTTTCCAATTAGGATATTGTTTGTTGTAGAGTTTGATTATCTTCCTGATTCAAAGGTCTTGTTTTTAGCCACATTTGAACCCCAGTTCTTGATGGGGAGATTAGGGGGAATTTCTCCACTATTATTGTCACCAGGGGGTCTAGGGTGGTGATGAAAACTCTTTGGAGCCCCCCTAGAGGGGGTTCAGGGGCAGTTCTTGCGACATGCTCGCGAAGAGAAATTCTTGAAAAAATTACAATGTAAAATATTGTAATTACATAGTATTTTACAATTTCATAATAAATTTGAATCATTCGTTATTAGGTCACAAATTTGACAATAAATGTTATGTTAGGGTTTTTTCATAGAATATAACGTTCTTTTTTTTATAAGGGAGTTGTATTGCAACTATATATTATTGATATATTGTTATAATTGAGAGAGACAAGACTATGAGCAAGAGAAGATGAGGTTACAACAAATGTGTTGCAGATTGTAATATCTTCATTTCCCTAGAAGAAATAAAATGAAGGACTAACTATTTTGCCATGAATATATCCCAAATTGAGTGGGCCAATTATACTAGTGTCTCCTTTGTATTTTTTCATTCTATATTTAATTTCTATATTCATTTTGATTTTATTTCTTTGTGATTTTATTCCTAACATGACAGTGTTTAACCCTCTTGTCAAGAAATAAAATGTATTGGATAAATTTGAACAAACTTAACTACATACATTAAAACATATGAAAATTTTACCCAAACCCAATGTCTCATAGTGACTAAAAACATTGAAGAATTTTATTATTTGAAAAAATAACCTTTGTAAGAAATGAAAAGCAATTAATACCATACCCATTACAAATCTTAATAACACAAAACACTAAAAATCAACCAATATCACATAGAAAATTTCACTACATATTTATATTGAATTGAGAATCACCTATTCTTGCCTTTATTCTCTTCTTTAAAATAGGTATAACTGATCAATATTAAGGCCCCTCACAATATAGAGTTTGAGAGGTTTGAAAGGAATTGGGAGTGCGTTTATCATAATGTTATAAGCAACCTCACCTTAGTTGCTCTATCCAAATCTAGTAGCGAAATATTTTTAAACCCTTTTGAACATTATCAAAAATATTTTTAAAATATTTTGAACATTATCAATGTGGATGGAGGTCTCCATTTTCTTTAACGTGTCTTCCAACTCTCATCATCCAAACTCTTATGTTCTAATTCCATTAAATATCTTAGTATCTAGTTTTGTAATTGCTTTATTGCCCTTGGAGTTTGATTATCATCAAAATGTCAAGCATGAAAATATTTACATCCGTCAACTTTAGAAAAGACTGCATATGCTAGGGTGGTCTTAGTTATTCCTCGTAAACCATAAAGGATAACTATGACAACATTTTGTTTACTTTTTGTTGCTAAACCAATTACATGGTCTGGATATCCTTTGAACAAATTGGGCCTCTAGCATGATTCTTTCTCAATTTTATTTTTTAATGCAAATAATTGTTTTCATCCCCATTTAGCTTTAATTTTTGTTCAAAACTTCTCACCAACACCAAATTTAGATCCATGTTCTCTTCTTTATGTGTTCATCATTTATGGAGGAGAGTGAGTAGAAAGAACACTTTTGTATTGATAAATGACCAAGGTCCAAACCTATATTAGAGCTTGATATTGAATTCGAGAGGGAAAAGCTAGTGGAAAGGCCTTGGCATGATAAATGTGTGTGAGAAAATATCTATTGTTCTCGATTATTTGTGAAATGGTGGAATACACTCTTAAATAATCTCAAAGGACATTCAAATTTATGGATGATAATGATCTCTTAGTTTTGTAGGGTTTGGAATAGTTCAACTAGATGGTGGTTATTTTATTGATGTATTATGTGTTTCAAATTTTTTTTACAATATTTGATCAATATATCAAATCACTCATTTAGGTGAAGGAAAACCATGTAATTTTGACCTCATTTAGTATTAATTGAATATTTAAAAGATCTGTAGGATATTTTAGCCACTAAAATTTTTATTGATATTATTAGGTTGTTTGGATTTGAAAACTTTTAATAATCATCTATTTAATTTTTTTTTATTGTTCATAGTAGTTATGTATGTAGAATATGGTGACTAGGCTTCTTAACACTTCTTATATAGATGGATTTTGTTCTAGGTATGTTTTTTTTTAAATAACATCAAGAATTTTTTATAAACATGCCTCTCAGCATGTAATAGACCATTTGTAGCCTATTCAAAGTAATTTAAGTCATACAATTCCTTTTTCTTCTTTCTCTAGATTAAATTATTTCTTAACCTTCATTGATGACTTGTCCAAATGCACTAGTTTTATTTATTGAATTCTAAGAGTGATTTTTTTGACATTTTTTGGCCTATAAAGCCCTTGTAGAAAAATAATTTGGACATCAACTTCAAAAGATAAGAAAAAATAATGGTGTCAAATATGTTAATAAAAAAATTAAAACTTACTAGATAAAGCATTTAGATGCAACAAAATTTTATATACCCACCACAATGAAATGGTGTTGGTGAGAGAGATAATCACACATTAAAAGAAATGGAAAATTGTATGGTCCAATTTGAGAAATCAAGTCCCCTTTTTAAAGTGGAAGAAATTCATTGTATAAATTACATAGTTAATCATGCTCCCACAAAATATTTAAAAGGTATTACACCAAAAGAAGCATGGATTAATCATGCACTAGATTTTATCCACTTTCATGTCTTTGCTAGAGAAGCATGGATTCACATTCCTAACTAGAAAGGGAAAGCATTATGGATTAAGATTGAGAAGTGCACTTTCTTTGTTAGTCTAAATATGTGAATTATTATAAAATTATTTAACATAGATTAACAAAAAATATTATTAGGGGATAGCTCAATTTTGATGAAGGTATTTTCGCCTGTGTGCCTAATTCAATGTTTGTTCCATATTCACCAACATATTGCCCTTGAATGATTTCTACAATTCCATAATTTTTGTAGTTTTTTTTTGGACTAAGCTACAATATTACTTGTATTGAAATAGTACCTTGTGAAGGCTTCCATGCCATTACTAGGTCCACTCAATAAACCAAGTATCAACATTTTTGATACCATGTTTTCTTGTGATCATTCTCCATTCCAATTCAAACTTCACTATTGTTAAACTCCACCTGTAAGAGAGGAATCCATGCTTATAACGAAACTATGCACTTTTTTTTTTATTGGCTTCAACCATGGGGGATTTGAAACTTGAATAACATGGTTTACATAGTACTTCATAACATGATGATAACCAATTGATCTCCCCTGTTGGCTAAAAAAAATATACATTTTTGTAGTGGATATTGGATTCTAATACATGAGATATAACTTAAAAAATATGGTTTGACAATTAAACTCTTGTATTAGCATGATGACATGCCACTCCTCCACTTAAAACAAATTAGAAACTTATAATTACTCTCATGAAATAAGAGTAAGCCTTACCCCATGGAGGAAGAGGTCTATTGTAGTGCTAGCTATATGACCCAAAAACACTTAGAAAAAACCTATATGGCCTATGGAAAGGATTTAAATTCCTGTTGGGTAGTGTATGGTCTCTCAATAATGTACATGTTGAAATTGGATCTTTGTAAAATAAGAAGATGAAATATGTAAATCATGGCAAGCAACAATGAAAAATGTTACTTCTCTAAAAGTTAATCAAACAACAAAAAATAAAATTGGAAACTTTATAAAATATTTCAAAAACGATATTATATAAGCCGTTGATTTTGAATCTTAGAAACAAACCAACAATGTGCATTCCAAATCTATTGGGATTCCTTAATGGCTAAGAGGAATGAGTACATGAATCGAAACTGAAAGCATTCCCATCAAATTAAGCTTCTTCACACCATTAAAGTTATAAGTGAATAATTAAAATATAGAGTAGCTTCATTTTAAACTTATATATAGAAAAGATAACAAAAAATAAAAATATTCATTACACAAGAACTCAATGTTTACCCTAGAAACCCAAATGGAAAAAATAACATTCAATTGGCTTCAACTAGGCTATTTATTTCTCGGCAATGTGCAAGTTACAATACCACCAATATCTTTTGTCCATCCTTAGTCATCACATATGAATTTGGGAAATAATTCCACTCACTCTTAACCAAAGAACCCCTATTCCTTTGAGGTGCAAGAGTAAATATGAGAATAGAATAGATCAACTAGGAGGTTAGTTTTAAGGTCGAGCATATCCAACTCTTCAACTTATCCAATCTCAACATTGGCTTCTCCTCTTTTGTATTTATTTTTCAATTACATTAGAGAAATAACGTCTCATGTTTTTATTTTTTAAATACACAATTGCTCTTTTTTTCGCTTCTCATCTTTTTAATATGTTTTCTTTACATTCACCATTTTTACATTGAGAGAGATATATTAATGCATATATGGACACTAATTAGAGCTGGAATGGGGGCCTTCATGCCATAATTTTATTAGACTTATTGTGATGAACCATCCACTGAAACATCTATGGTCGTTTACATATCATATTGGTATCAGCGTAGGTTTGTTTGGGTATATTGTGTGGAGTTGTATGAGATCTAGATCAATTAAGCCAAAAGTTGTAAAACCCTAATCATGGCCAACGAATTTTTGAATAACTGTCACAATCCCATACAGGAGATGTTAGTGTGACTAGAAGCAAAATTCATAAATATAAACTGTGATGTGAGCCTTCTCATGGAGGTTCTGACCAATAATCTAGGGCTATTTAGATAAGATGGAGGTTCTAATGCGGAGGCCAGATCATAAGTGAAATCAAAATTTTGGAAATATCTAGAGAGGGAATCTAAGAAAGAACCCAAAAAGGATAAGCCTAGTTTGAGGGCCATGAAATATTCACAATCCTTATTTAAAATGGAAGCAAAGGTTTACATCAATTCATATCAAGGTGATATTGACAATTTAAAGCTAAAACACTTGTTGCAATAATTCAAAGTTTATTTTAGTGTTCATCATATAGAGGAGGAACAAAATATTTCATTTATTCTGCTGAAATTAGATGGCCATGCCATAACATATTTGGAAATCCACATAGAGACCTTAAGGTTGGAGGGAGGTACTCAAGTGGGTAAGTGGGCATATTTGAAAACCCTCATAAATTGATAATTTTACCCTATCAAGTATGTAGAGAACCAATGGATTTGTTGGCATTACTTCAAGTGGAGCATATGATAGAAGAAATGGAAATTAAATGGATCAAAGAAGGAGCAATAGGAAAATTCTAAATAGGGGAAGAAGAATTAGAAAAGGGGAAACAATAAAAATATGAAAACTGTATCACATTAGTGCAAAGATCCCAACATCCACTGCAACCATTGTAACATTGATAAACATACACATGAGACATGATAGAAGTTACATCTAGAGATTAACCAAAAGGAAATAAAGAAAGATGGAAAGAAGAAGAACCTCCTAGTCACTGATTCGAGAAACCAGGTTGAAATTTGCTCGAATTTGGATGAAAATATCATGTTTACATCAATGTAGAATGAGGTGAATATGAGTAGCCTTCAAAAACATGAAGAGAAAAAAAAAGACTAGACTCTTCCACATAAAGATACATGTCAAGAAGAAAAATATTGATACTATGTTTGACTTAAGTTCACAATAAAATCTCATAATACCAAAGCTAGTCAATAGGTTGGGAGTGGAAGTTTGTGATTATCCAACCCCATATCCATTGGGATGGGTAAGGATGCAAAATTAAAGGTAACAACCTAGTGAAAACTTAGATTTTCCATCAATGCTGATTTTATTGATGAAATAGAACTAGATGTAATTCCCCTTTATGTATGTGGAGTGGTATTTAGAAGTATGTATATGTAGATGTAGGATGAAATATTCATGTAGATATCCAATTATTTCTCCCTCATCAAGGATGCAAAATTTCACTGCTTAGTGCCAAGTGAGACAAGAAACTGATAAGTTATAAAAAGAAGTATATTTGACTATTTTAAAGAGAAAATTGATTTGTAGAAGAGTTATGAGAGTAAATTCATCCCTGGAGGGGTGTACCAAGAAATAGAAACAAAAACTAGAAGAGTTTCTATAGGAATACAAGGATGCTTTCCAAAAGCCTAAAGGGAAATCACCCAAAAGGGAGGTGGAGCATGAGATCTAGCAGTTTCCAATCTCCCCATTTCCAAACATGTGGGTGTATAGGTAGTTATTATAGAAGTAAGTGAAGTGAAGAAGCAGTTGTGACAACTATTGTGACGGGGTGTCATTCAACCAAGTACCTCACCATGTGGGTCACCTATCATCATTGTGCCAAAGAAGGATAGACTTGGTAAATGTGTATTGATTACAAGGAGTTAAACACGATTATTCTAAATAATAGGTACCCCTTTCACAAGATACATGAAATGTTGGATTAGTTTTAGCAAGTGAAATTTCACCAAAATGCACTTAAAGTCAAGATATCACTAGGCTCAAGTTAGATAAGAAGATAATTGTAAGACCACCTTCAAAAATAGAAAAGATTTGTATGAGTGGCTAGACATGCCATTTTTCCTATGAAATGCACCAAATATGTTAATGAAGTCAATGAATGATATAATGTGCCCTTTTATAGATTCTTTTTATTGTCTATTTGGATGATATACTAGTATACAATGCTACCTAGGAGAAGCACATTCCACATTTGATGCAGGTTCTAGAGACATAAAGATAACACCATTTTCTAGAAAATATCAAGTAGTTCTAGTTTTCGCAACAATATTTTGTGTATTTGGGGTATGTGATAGGTGGAGGAGGGATAAATATAGATCCTACCAAGATGGAGGGCATCATGACGTGGTCGATTCCTAGTACTATTTTTGAGGTCAAGAGTTTCAATGGGGCAACAAAGTACTTGAGTAAATTCATAGTCTCATTTTTAGTAGTAGAAGAACCACTCAATTCCATAACAACAAGTGGAAATAGTTTCCAAAGGGGAAAGGGTCAACAAAGGGCCTTTTAGGAGTTAAATAAGAGGATCATTCAAGCATCTGTTCTGGCATTACCAAACTTGTAGTATCCCTTTGAAATGGAGATACTTGTGAGTGGGTATGCTATGGGAGGGGTCATGATGTAGGGAGGAATCCCTATATGTTTTCATTCTGAATTATTTCATGGGGAAATTCTTAACTACCCTTCCTATGACAAGGAGCTCTATGCCTTGGTGCAAGCCGTGAAGAACTAGAAACACTAGTTGATGGGAAAGCATATAGTAATCCACACAGATCACCAACAAATAAAATTTTTCTATGCCTAGAGAAAGCTACAAAAAATATGCATTACAAGCATGTGGGTTTTTTGCAGGAGTTTCATTTGGTGATCTAGTACAAGATGAGTAGCACAAACAATTTGGACGACATGGTTTCAAGGCCACCAACATCAAATATCATAGCCGCTGGGAACTCTAATGCACGTGCATCGATTCACCCATGATTCTTATAAAAATTCATATTCATAGGATGGGGAATTCAAGGAGGTGTTTCAAAAACTACAGAGAAAGAGTCATGTGCACGATGGTGACAACATAATTGAATACCATCTCCAGGATAGGCTACTCTATAAGTTGGATAAGTTGTATGCTACTAAAGGTGAGTGACTGTAACTGATTAGAGAGGTTCACACCACCAAGGTTGTAGGGAAATTTGGTGTAGGGAAGATAGTGGCAAACTTGTAAAGGTATGTGTATTGGCACAAGATGTAAAAATAGGTAGGCAAATTCCTAAGAGGATGCATCCTTTGTCATTCCAACACACCTAGTAATAGGAAACAAGGTGAATATCATCCCTTACCTATACCCAATCACCCTTGTGAAAATATTTCCATGAATTTGTGGTATGTTCACCAAAAATCAAGAATAGACATGACTACTTGTTCGTCGTAGTTGACAATTTCAATAAGATGGGTGTTTTGATGCCCTGTAAAAAAACCATAAGTTGTTAAGAAGCATCAAACTTGTCCTTTGGATAGTTCTAGGTGAAATTTTGGATTCCAAGAAGAATAATTTCAAATAGGGCCACAATATTCCTCAGTGCATTTTGGACTACATTATGGGAGAATATGGACACAAATTTAAACAGTTCTACAACATTCCATCCACACAAATATGGGAAAATAGAAGTAATCAATAGGAATTTTGTGCAATTTTTGAGCGGTTACAATTAGAATAAACCAAAGACCTGGGATGAAAATATTTTATATACACAACACTCTTATAATAAATCTATTCACACTTCTATTGCTAAGTCCCCATTTGAAACTTGTTTTGGATATTTTCCACTGTCAGATTTGGATATTGCATATGGGAAACAAGGAGGAGTGAGGGAGGAGCTTATAGGGCATGCCTTAAGGGTAGAAAAAATGTCTAGAAGATCGGAAAAATCCATATATAGGTACAAGAGACACTACATAGTTCATATGAAAAATATAAGGTTAGGAATGATCAAAAAATAATGTAGAAGTTTTTCAAGGTGGGAGACATAGTATGGTTATAGTTGAACAACGAGGGGTTGCAGGGTCCTCATAAGAAAATCAAGGCTCTATGATATGGTCCCTTTGAGATACTAGAAAAGGTGGGAGATAACACATATAGACTTACTACCCCCATACATGCACATTTACTAGTTGGTGAATGCAGAGAATATGAAACTCTATGGGCCTTAAATGCTAGATCAAGAAGAGGAATATGCCTTACCTCCTATAGATGATTTTTAAGTATATGCTTAGGGTGAGTTGATAAAGGATAAAATTTTATCGAATAAGTCTAGAACTACAAGATAGGTGTAATATTACCTTTGGTATATTGGATATAAAGGATATATTCTAGGCAAGGCTAAATGGTACACCTAAGAGAAGGTGGAGGAAACATTTCCTCATTCATTATAATATTTTGGGGACCAAAACCTCCAAAAATAGGGAGGTGTGATCCATATTCGATCATTGTATTTTTTTTTCATCCATATTGAAGCTTTTAGAGTGGAAAAAGTGGAGGATTAAGCTCGTAGGGCCATTTTTACTGATAGGACCCAATTTTTCAAATTATGGTTTGGAACCTTCTAGGAGTAGGTTAAGGAATTAAATGAAATTTTCTAGGGGAAATTTTTTTCCAATTACGTGAAATAAATTTATGTGCTATTCTACACAGGTGTGTTTCCAACGATGCAAGGATCACCTCAACTGGAGTTCATATGCAAAAATCGTGCCACTTGAAAGTTGAATTTCCTGTTTTGACTACCATAATTCAAGAGGATTCACGCAACCCCCATTATTCATGGAGAAGGATCTAGCCACGTGATCATGATGATAAAGACTCTAGATTATTCCATATTATAACTCTAGTTAAGAGTTGAAGGAGTCAAGCTTAACCACTAGTAGGCTATCGGGCGATGTTATAACTGGGCCACTAGGAGGATGATCCAGATTTATGCAGGAACGCTATAGAATACAAATATAACCATAACTACAAATATGCAGTGGAAATAACACTTCATTTCATTAATATCAAATAATTGAAATTTGCTTATAGACAGAATGGAAATAAACTAGCTAGGGCATTGGTAGCTTATGTCTGAGAAGAGATGTGGTGGATACAGGCCTCTGAACTGTGTTACAATGAGGCTCAAGGGCCTATTTATTATTGAGAAACAATGGAAAACCATAAACATCCAAAAACCTAACTCTAGGAGATGAAGTGCCAAAACTATGGGCCCCATTTGGGTAAATTGGTACATCAACTTCCCAAGGATGTAAATTTGGCATACGTTCTTCGTTTGACGCTCAACATACCTCGTTAGAAATATCTATCCGAGGAATAAAAATTTTGAGTGAGAATAATATATCCATGGACCCATGTTTCTCTTGGTTTTTCCAAAAAACGTCGTTTAGGGTCTCAAAATGGCTCCAGAAGTTCAGGACCCGAAAAACTGCTAAAAATAGTAAACTATGCTATAATTAAGGAAACTAAAAAACTGAAAGAGAAAATCATGGGGACCCAAGTGGAATAGGTGGGTGGCCACCAATATCCACCTGTATCAGAGGAAAAGGGGTTCCATTCTATTCAAGCGAATTTTGTTCCATAGAGGAGAAAAGTATCTAGAGATAGGATAAGGAAAGAGAAATCATAGAGGATTTATGCACCAATAATCCGCAGGACGCAAGCCTCACTGATTATAATTGCACCCATTTTTCATTAAAAAATAATGAGCAGAGTGACCTCACCTTCTAGTTGGGTTTTCTCGCAAAAGGGTTTCCAAAAATATAAGGAGAAATAAACCCTCATAGTTGAGATTTCATGTTTTAAGCATTATTTTATTAAATATGTTGTGATGAACTATCTAATAGAATTTCCACGTAAGTTTACTATTCACAAATGAAATTTCAAATGTCAATGGAGGTAATAGACACAAAAGGTAATTTATTGGTGAAAGAATGAAGTGCTTAATATTATGAATGGTGTATGTACACCAAGTGCCCATCCCAAGTCTTTATATGCTTGCTATTGAACACTCTCGATAATTATACCAATCTTTGCTTTACAAAATAGTTTTTTCATTGATGTGGAGATGAAATGGAATGGAGAAACTTGGCTTTGTATCCATTATTTTCTAAATTTTTATCCATAATCTACCCAAAAACCTATTATCTTGATCATATATGATGGAGCTTGGAAATCCAAAATGTACCCAAACATGATTAATATATAACCTGGTTGCTTCTCGTATATATGTCATCTCCTTACATGAAGTGAACTCACACAAATTGATAAATTAGTCTACCACAATAAACAAATAGGAATGGTATCTACATGACATTGGAAACCCTCCAACAAAGTCCATGAATATTTTTTTCCGATGGTATACTTGCTACTACCAATGGCATATATAGCTCAAGCTTTCTATTGCTTGTCTTGTTTCTACTACAAATAACACAATATCTAACAAATATTTCCACCCAATCCTACATCTTTGACTAGTACACATACCTCTACAAATTTTCCACACTCTTCAATATGACAAAATTCCCAAAAATCCTAGAGGTGAAGATTCCCTCATCAAATAAATTATTTTCACATGTGGTATGCATTACTTGCCTAACTTGTATACTAGTCCATTTTGGAGTTGATATTCATTTTCTTTCATAGCAGTGACAATTATATCCTTTGATTTTTTGTGTACTCCTATAAAATATTTATCTCCCTCATAGTCTTCACTCAACAACTCATGAGTGAAAAAATAAAGTCGCATGATCGCTCAAAATAATGTAATTGCCTTTGGTTGGGGGTGCATGAAATAATATCAAATAACTTGTTTATATATCATTTATTATACCATATTAGTAAGTGGAATTTTTACAAGAATCCAAACCACTTGTAATGACTCATTCCATCCTTATTTAACTTTAGGTACTATAGTGGTTAGTGACTAATGCGTATGATGGTCTCTTTCTTAAGGAGGCAATGTTCCACTTATTCACTACTTACATAAACACACATATCTCTTTATCATTAGTGGGACATTTAAGGACTAATCTATGAAACATATTTTCATGATAATATATCCGTCTTCCTCCTTACATAAGTGTTTTCCCTAATGCATGTCCACTAGCATCATTCTTTAGATCAAATCATCATTGTAACTTTGGAATGGCAAGGGAGAAATATTGTTGATATTCCTTTTTAGGTATTAAAATAATTTTTGTTGTGGCTTACCCCAATGAAATATCTTCCCCTTGGTTGTCATAACATGTATTGTTCTTGCTATTGTAGAAAATTTTGCAATTAAATTCCTTAAATATTGAATTTATTCCATAAAACTTATAACATTTGTCAAGCTAGTAGGAATATGCATTAGTTGATGGTTATGATCTTGTCTATATCCATTCTCACCTTCCTCCATAAATAACATGTTCAAGATAAATCGAGGAATCCTTTCCAAACTCACACTTCTTCAAATTTTCAATTAGTATATTTGTATTTAATGTCTCTAGAACCAATGTCATGTCTGACATATGCTCTCGCCAAGTATTATTGAATATAAATATGTCATATAGGTATATTATTACAAAAAATTCAATCAAAATACATAAAATATCATTCATCGATATCATAAAGGTTTTAAGTTCATTACATAAACCAGGAGGCATCACCAACCGCTCACACAAATCTTTTCTTGTCTTGAATGTTGACTTCCACATGTACTTTCCTTTGATTTTCACTTCCAACAACTCATCAATCCTTGAGAAAGGATATCTATTCTTGATGGTGATTTTTTTCAAGGCATGGTAGTTAATTCATATTCTCCAACTACTATATTTCTTTGGCACCATGTCGATGGGTGAACCACATCGTGTTATATTAGGACTAATGAATTCATATTCCAACAACCATTGAACCTACTTCTTCATTTCATATTCTTCAATGATAGATATCTATATAGCCAAAAATTCAACAATAATGAATACAACATGAACTGAATCTTATGCTCAACCTCTTGGTTGGGTGGTAGTCCTTGAGATTCTTGGAGCACATCCTTATAGGCTTCAATCAACTATGGTAGCTACAAGCACTACTTTCCATTACATCCTTCTAAGGATGCCTTCATTTCCAACTCATTTCCTTTGTCCATGTCACTTTCTTTCTCTAAAAAAAAGAGACATACTTCTTTGTGTTTCCAATGATTCTTTATCTTGATGAGCACTAATCAATGAGAATTTGGTTTTTTCCATATGTATATCTATGTCATAGGCCTCCCATATTTGACAACCCTATATCTAAGTTGATTTAATTAAATTTATTTTTAGTCTTTTTATATTTGTTGATTTACATTTTTAAATTTATTTACTTTGTATCCCATTGTGTTGTTTTACTTTTATCCCTTTTTATTCCCCTTTTATTTTGATTTCATATAAAGAAAAAAAAAAGAAATAAGTAAATATAATAAATAAATAAATAAAAATAAATAGATAAATTTAGATAATGATTTATTATATCTTTTGATGCTTGCTTTACTCTAATTCTTTCCTCATTTTTAGGTATTTTTATTTTACATATTTATTTACTTTTAACTGGAAAGATTATATATATTTGTATTAAACGACGTCCGCACGCGATAAAAAATAATGATTTTTACAACAAAAACTATGCTTTTCCTTGGCTGTGAATAATATAATTTTCCCAACTCTTATACGAGTTTTTACATCAACCTTCCTGTTTTAAAAATTTAGAACTAATTTCCTACTAGTATAAACCTTACAGAATTGTGATAAGAGATATATACATGTGTGATTAGACATAATACAAAATTTGCAAGTGCAGGAGTATTGGTTATTCTTCCATTGGAGTTGGGGAGTTGAGGTCCAGCGTCTTCAACACCTCCTCCTCCTCGCTGCTGTCTGATAATTTTAGCTTCAACCTGTCTATTTCCAGTATGAAGGCTTCCAATTCATCTTCAAGCCTTCAGATTTTTTTATTCTTACAGTTGTCATTCCTCGATCTAGATGGCACCCTTGTGGTGCTGGTGCACACAAATATGCAACACTGCAATTTCATTTCGAAATTATCCATGTTTCATGGTACAAGTATCACAATCCAACTTACTACTCCCATATCCAGGAGCCCAATCGGCACTCACACTATTGGTACTAGGCCTGCAGAGGCCCCAGGAGCCCGAGCCTATAATCTTAGTAGCATAACTTACCTTTTCGCTCATCGTGTCAGACAAAAGAGACCTAGACCCAGACGCAAACTCCAGGACACCGATAACCCTTGACCTCTTGACAGACGCGAAGCACTAGAAGTACACGAAGCATACAAAGGAGTCGGTGCACAGGATGGTCATAGGGCTCAAAAATCCCACATATAGGTAATTCGCAGCTTCAAAAATCACAATCACCATAACCCAAATAATCCCCGACTTCTTGTAAGACCCAAACCTCCAACAGTAAAAAAAACAAGCATCCACGCCAATGCACAGGAAATTCACTACAAAATTAATCCCCGTAGACTGGTTAAAACTCGTACCTTCCTCGCCATTTCCCCAAGTTCCAGTATCTGCTGAGAGAACCCAGAGGCTTCCCAACAGTATTGAGTTCCCCCAGAGCACTAGCAACCAAAATTTCAACTCACCAACCCTACCCTCTCTTAGAATGTTACCATTTCTCTTGACTCCCTGTCGCAAACATAGGGACAAAAACTAGGCATCCTCCACTGTTGAGATTGCAACAATATGATGAGCTTAGTGGAAAGAAGTCACCTTCACTAAGTGGGCCCGCAGGCTATTTTTGTCGCAAGTCTATTTTTAGACTATGTCTATTTTTAGACATGTCGATCATATTCTATGAGTTGCAGGATGCTATTTGTGGATGGTTGGTAAAGTTTGAAAAATAGATGGACTTATATTTTTAGACATATTGGGCGGAATCTGTTTTTATATTTCCAGTCTAAAAATAGATATGTCGAATATTATTAGCTCTTAATAATATTTGGACTATAAACATTATCTTATTCTCTTGGAGCACTTCGGTTAAGTGCACAGATGTGGCACAGGAGCTGACAGAAGGAATTACGTTATTCTTGAGGGTTAAGTGGAGCTATTTCATGGATACTTCAGTTAGAACTCATGTGACATAATTTGGTGGATTTATTGAGGTAGTTGGTGGAGTTGTGTTCAGTTTAACTGAGTTAAACATAGTTGAGCTAGTTGTATCTAGTCTAATTGATTGATACACTAGTGAGAGTGGTGTGAATTAATTATTAATTAATTCACTAATTATTAACTCATTAATAAACTAAAGAATACATCAGTTAACTACAGTGCATGGACAGTTTCAGTGGAGACCAGTGAAGAGGTAGGTAAAAGAGCAGTGTGACTATCAGTTGTGACTATAGTGTTGCATGAGTTTGCACCACACATGGTTGGAGATTCCAATCAGGATTGCGTGAGAAAGGCTGGACCAATTTGAGTTCATTCAGAGCCATTCTTCAGTAGTGATTGTGCAATAGAGGCAGGCTAGTAGGTGGCAGAGATTGGAGCATGTGTTTTGCTAGATTGGACCTGATTAGTGTGTAGCAATTGGAGATTGTACTGAGAGCTTGTGAGGAGCTTTGTATAATGATTTTTACATGATATCTATGAAATATAATACATAGATAGTTGGGGGTTTTCAGCTTTAAGCTTTCCCATAAAAATACTGTGTTCATATGTGTGAATGTTTATGGTTTTAATGTGCGCATGCGATTGTTTTTATTTACGCAATTAATGATCAATGGTGGAAGAGATTTTGTATTGTGCATGAAGTCAAATAGTGTGTGATCAGGAGAATATTGGATGTATAACATATCAGTTATATAAATTTCTACATGGTATCAGAGCATATATTGATCATTGGAGCAATTTCAAAACATTCAAGCGGTTGAGTTTTGTGCTGGTCGAATTCGAATTTGCAGCAGTGTTTTCTTGGTGTCGAAGTTGAGATGTCTTTCAACGGATTGCGATTGGAGTATGCCCTTGAGGGAATCTCAAATTATATTGCATGGAAGGATAGGATGGAGGCGATTCTGGATGACAATGGGTTGAAGAAGTTTATAGATGCAGAAATTCCAAAACCTGCTTCTAGCGATGCTGCCTCACTTGATGCATGGCAAAAGAAGACAGCAAAATGTCGAAGGATTCTGTTGGAGGGTGTGAAGGATCACATAGTGTCCAGCCTTCATGGTAAAGCTTCTCCATTCTTGATGTGGAAAGCTTTAACAGATTTATTCCAAAGCAAGAGCGACTAGAGGAAGTTGGCGCTCAAGGATAAACTCAGGAACATAAAAATGGAGAAAGGCGACAGTATACCCAAGTACCTCACGAAGTTTGTCTAGTGTAGGGATGAGCTAGGAAGTGTGGGGGTTACTGTAGATGACGAGGAATTGGTGAGATTGGCTCTCCTTGGGCTTCCGAAGAGTTGGCATTCCTATCAGGACTCTATCAATGGTCGGGAGAAATTGCCAGGATGGGAGCGACTTTGGTCAGATCTTTTGCAAGAGGAGATAAGGTGAAGTACCAGGGATGAATATTCATCAAAGAATTCAGATGAATAAAATTATGCTTTGGCTTCCAAAGCAAGGAAGGGGAAGAGCAAGAAGAATTCTTCTCAATTCGGTGCGAAAGGCAAGAAGCAGTACATGTCCAAGGTGAAGTGCTTTCACTATCACCAACATGGACATTACGCCACTAATTGTCCACAGAAGAAGAAAAACAAGCAGGCTACTGGATCTGTAGCTGGAGAAGCCTTAGCCTCGCATTTTGAGCTGGATTTTTCGCTGATCATGCTTGGTCTCAAGTATGATGGGTTCAGTGTGGTTTATTGACAGTGATGCGTCTTTTCACATGACTGGAGACAAATATTTGTTTACTGATTTGGATGAGAAAGATCTTGGAGTGCACATTGAGATGGGCGATGATGGTAGATATAGTGCAACCGGTATCGGTACCATTTCCTTTGAGAGTGAGTCTGGTAAACCCTTCGTATTGAAGGAAGTGATGCATGTTCCAGGATTGAAGAAGAATCTTATAATTGTGGCTATGTTAGAAGACAAGGGATATGATGTTGTCTTTAGCGAGGGAAAGACTTTCCTGCTCAGTAAGGAAACTGGTGAAACCCGGAGGATAGGGGTTCGAGTTAAGAACCTTTATCAGTTGCAGGTAGATGGCTGCGCAGCAATGGAAGGCAAGGCAGAAGGAGTGGTGAGCCGGGATGAGGGCGAGCTATGGCACAGGAGATTGGGCCATCTTCACCATGGTGCTTTGAAAATTTTGCAGCAGATTTCTACCGGGCTTCCCAAAGGTACACTTGCGCAGTCAAATCAATGTAAGGGATGTACTTTGGGAAAATTTGTGAAAGCCACCTTTCACGAGAAGGATATTCGTGCCACGACGATCCTTGAGAGAATTCACACAGACGTGTGTGGACATTTCTCAGTAGCTTCGACAACAAAGCACAGGTACTATGTGATATTTGTTGATGATTTTTCTCGGAAGTGCTGGATCTTCTTCATGCAGAATAAGAGCGAGGCATACTCAAAGTTCTGTGAGTTCAAGGCACTGGTGGAGAAATAATCGGGGAAGCAGGTGAAGGCTCTTAGGAGCAACAATGGTGGTGAATTCATCTCTGGAAAATTCAAGGACTTTTGCAGTGCAAAAGGAATTTGAAGAGAGCTCATAGCGCCTCATAACCCACAACAGAATGGGGTCACTGAGCGAAAGAACAGAACAATCATGGGTGCTGCACGGACGATGTTACATGATCAGGGCCTTCCCACACACTTGTGAGATGAGGCATGCAATACTGTGGTTTATGTGCAAAACCGTTGTCCTCACAGGATACTTGGCATGAGTACACTCGAGGAGGCGTTTTCTGGTAAGAAGCCTGATATTTCTCATTTGAGGATTTTTGGTTCACCTGTTTACATTCATGTGACGAAGGATTCCAGGAAGAAGCTGGAGGCGACTGCAGAGGTTGGGATATTTGTGGGGTACACTAATACACCCCACAACTATCATGTGTATTTTCCAGACAGTCGGAAGACTGTTGTGCAACGCGATATCAAATTTCATGAGGAGAAAGCCATGAAGTGTTCGCTTGAGAGGGAGCCACACTTGCATGCAGATGAGGAACTATTAGCTGTTCCTAAGGATGAGCCTCAAGATGTGGATCAGCCACAAGAGGAGGTTCATGGAGTGGGAGAGACCACTCATGCAGCGCCAACCATCGAGGGCGGAAGCGCACTACAAAATTTGAGCGACTAATTCAGGATGCAGAGAAGATTGTAGGAGCACCTACATCACAGCGTAGACAGAGACAGGCACCTGATCGGTATACTGGATACATGGCTCTTATGAGCAAATGTTGTGACGCAGACATCCTCTTTCGAGGAAGCTGTGGAGGATCCCGCATGGGTAGATGCCATGGTGGAAGAGTATGATTCGATTGTCAGAAACAGTGCATGGGAGATTGTCCCAAGGCTGGAAGGGAAATCGGTGGTAGGTTCGAGATGGATCTACAAAGTGAAGCAAGCGGCTGACGGGAGTGTCGAGAAGTACAAGGAAATATTTGTTGCCCAGGGCTTCTCACAGATTGAGAGGATCGATTATGAGGAAACCTTTGCACCTGTCACAATGTATTCTTCCATATGGAAGATTCTTGCTCTCTCAGCGTAGATGGGGTGGCACATTCATCAGATGGATGTGAAGACTGCATTCCTCAACGAAGTGATTGAGGAGGAGGTGTACATAGAGCAGCCTGAAGGGCGTTTCCAAGATCTTCAATGGCGAGTCGCATGTGCAGGCTCAAAAGAGCGTTGTATGGGTTGAAACAAGCACCTCGTGCTTGGTACACACGGATAGACATTTATTTCACCGAACTTGGATTTTGCAAGAGTGAGGCGAATCCGAACCTATACCAAATTGTGGTGGAGGGTAAGTTGCTGATCATTTTACTTTATGTAGATGATTTTATTTTGACGGGTGATGAATAGTTGATACTCTCATGCAAGGCTGATCTTGTAAAGGAGTTTGAGATGAAGGACTTGGGCCTCCTTCATTATTTCCTGGGATTGGAAATTTGGCAGCGTAGTGATGGATTGTTTGTGTCTCAAGGCAAGTATTCCTGGGAGATACTGGAGAAGTTCAACATGCATGGCTGCAAGCCTATCGACACTCCTCTTCCTGGTGGATGGAGGAAAGAGGATGCTACATCGGCAGAGGTAGTGGATGCCACTATTTACCGACATTTGGTGGGGTCGCTTATGTATCTAGTCAATACACGACCTGACATATGCTATGTTGTTAACCAGCTTTCACAAGCTATGGTTAAGCCTACCAAGCTCTTTTGGAAGGCAGGAAAGCATGTATTGAGATATCTCAGAGGCACATCGGGATATGGACTATGGTACAGAAAGTCGGATGAGGTGAAGCTGTGTGGCTTCACGGATGCAGATTGGGCAGGGAGCCCAACGGATAGAAAGAGCACATCTGGAGGGATTTTCAGTATCAGGTGGACAGCAGTTTCTTGGTAAAACAGGAAGCAGAGATCCGTGGCACTCAATTCAGCAGAGGCCGAGTATATGGCAGCGAGTTTGGCTGCATGCGAGGCTATATGGATGAGGAAGACCCTGGTCGGGTTGTTTGGTTCACACTTAGATCCTACTGTGATATATTGTGATAATCAGAGTTGCATCAAACTCTCGGTAAATCCAATATTTCATGATAGATCTAAACACATTGACATCCGGTATCATCATATCAAATATTGTGTGTAGCAGAATATCATGTTACTTTCATACATTCCTACGGAGGATCAGGATGCTGATATCTTGACGAAGGCGCTCACCAGGAGCAAATTCGAATACCACAGGGGCAGGATCGAGGTGACAGATAATCCCTGTCTTGTTGAGAGGTAGTTTTGAGATTGCAACAAGATGATGAGCTTAGTGGAAATAAGTCGCCTTCACTAAGTGGGCCCGCGGGCTATTTTTGGCGCAAGTCTATTTTTAGACATGTCGATCATATTCTATGAGTTGCAGGATGCTATTTTTGGATGGTTGGTCAAGTTAGAAAATAGATGGACTTCTATTTTTAGACATATTGGGTGGAATCTATTTTTTGGGTGCGGGAGTCTAAAAATAGATATGTCGGAAATATTATTAGCTCTTAATAATATTTGGACTATAAACATTATCTTATTCTCTTGGAGCACTTTAGTTAAGTGCACGGATGTGTGGGTGGGTAGACGGAAAGGGAATTGTGTATTTCACGGGTTAAGTGGAGCTATTTCATGGATACTTCGGTTAGAACTCATGTGACAGAGTTTGGTGGAGTTATAGAAGTATTTGGTGGAGTTGTGTTCAGTTTAACTCAGTTAGACACAGTTGAGCTAGTTGTATCTAGTCTAACTGATTGATACACTAGTGAGAGTGATGTGAATTCAATAATTATTAACTCATTAATCAACTAAATAATACATCAGTTAACTACAGTGCATGGACAGTTTCAGTGGAGACCAGTGAAGAGGTAGGTGAAAGAGCAGTGTGACTATAGTGTTGCATGAGTTTGCACCACACATGGTTGGAGATACCAATGAGGATTGCGTGAGCAAGGATGGACCAATTTTAGTTCATTCAGAGCCACTCTTCGGCAGTGATTTCGCAGTAGAGGCAGGCTAGTAGGTGGCAGAGATTGGAGCATGTGTTTTTCTAGATCGGACATGATTAGTGTGTAGCAATTGGAGATTGTAATGAGAGCTTGTGAGGAGATTTGTATAATGATTGTTACATGATCTCTATGACATATAATATACAGATAGTTGGGGGTTTTCAACTTTAAGCTTTCCCACAAAAATACTGTGTTCATATGTGTGAATGTTTATGGTTTTAATGTGCGCATGCGATTGTTTTTATTTCCGCAATTAATGATCAATGGTAGAAGAGATTATGTATTGTGCATGAAGTAAAATAGTGTGTGATCAGGATAATCTCGGATGTATAGCATATGAGTTATATAAATTTCTACATCCACATCCCTATCTTAAGGCTTTCTGAAAATAATCAGACCATTATCCCTTAAATAGCCACCAACATTATGATAGTAAAGGAGGAGCGACGTCATAGTACCTGTGGTGCTGTAATCCTAATGCTGATCCATTATTTCCCAAATTTTCACAACTTATACAAACTCCATAGCCACCATATTCCCACGCTTCTCCTGCATGTTCCAGGGCCCAGGGAGTAAATTCTTCCCCCACGACTTCACCATTCCCACGAACTAGGTGCCAACATGTCGACGACTATAATCAGAATCGAATGAGGGGAAGTATAACCACACGTTTGAGATGATGCAGGGACCAGGTGGCGAGATGTCAAGCTACATGACATCGCTAATTTTATATAGTTCTATATACAAATTTCCACAAGAGACGATGGATAGGTAGGGATATTTAAGATCGACGAGACTATGCGTAGTGAATAATTCCATGGGCCGACCGAGACTTAGCCACTTTTTGAAGGATGGGAGGGATAGGTTGTCATGCCAACTTGGAGGGGTATGGTTGTTAATCAAGGTTGTCATTAATGTCAATATGGCACTAGCCAAGATTGAAAATATTCTTGAGATGTGTGCTTCTAGTTTATGATGACACAACCCTCGTTTGACAAGGATGCCATCAATAAAGATGTCAAGCCACGAAGATGTCAAACCACTAATGAATAAGTCCTAAGAATTACTTGAACTAACTATAATGTTTCATGTGCCTTGATGATCTAGACCTTAACCCTTGATGACATATGGATTCATACACTAAATGAATGACCACAATTGATGATGGCCTCTTGATGAAGGTCCTAATGACATGGAGGACCATTTGATGACATGGAAAATGATTGCATGAAATTAAGGACTTGGAGATAAATTGATGCATATTATGAAATTGTTGGAAGTTCTCATTTTATGATATGGATGGTGGTTGGAAGACCACTTTGAAGCTCTCTTGATGGAAAATTAATGGATGTTGCATTTTTCCATATGGATGACATATCACTGCACTATTACATGACGTGACTTGGATGCTACACTATCATGATGACATAGATGGCATTCATAAAAAACATGATAACACACTATGATGAAGAACTTGGAGTTGTAACAACGAAGGAGCCCTAATGACCTTGTTGTCCTAATCACCTTCTGCACAAAAAAAATTTAGGAGTAGTCATAAAGAAAAAATATTTTGGACACCTTGGAGGAATCTTTACACAATAAGTTCTATACCATATTAAAGAGGATTTTTTCCTATTTCCAATGAGCCCTTATTTTTCCCGAAACTCCTAGTATTTTGTGAGATATCAAATTTTCAAGTTAAAAAAATATATTTCTCATATTGAGCGGACTTGTGCTCAAAGACAAAAGTCGGCCTCCAAACAGGGACGTGTCTTTTCGGTTCAACTTGCATAAAACACTATATATACAGTTTCGAACCTCATTTCCAGGATCAATTTTTTGGTCAAGAAATTCAGAGCTAATACAATGAGGAATAGCACCGAGGAGAGGAGACTTAGAGGCCAAAAATATTTTTTTTGTTTGGGCTTAAAAGATCACACTAAACCACACTACAATTTCTGTGAGGAACCTTAGAACTTTTGTAGATTTTCTGATGTTCGGACTCCACATAACTCGGACCTGTGGACTTAGATTGGAGTAGCAGAGAGGCTCAGACCAAGCTTGTGATACTACCTCATGGTGCAGCAAACTATGACATAAATTCAGACTTGATGGCAGTGGGAAAATAACAGTCCAGTGGAGGCTCAGTTATATACAATTAAGCGGCTCAGAATTAACAGACAAGCTCATTCAGACCTCGATATAACCACATAAGTTACAATGAGCTCGTACCTACAACGGATTTGGCTCATTCTAGTATAATACAGGAGCTTGATCACCTACAACAGATTTTTGTTATCTTGTGGCTAGTTACTTCTGCAATATCAGTGTGTGGAAAATATTTTAGTGCAACTTCAGAACTCAGATTTGTATGTTATCTACACATTAATTAAGGGTTAAATTATGTGATTAGAGGCATTCCCTCAGATCTGTGAAGACATTATCTTGAAGCATATTTGAAGGCTCCTTGAACAGTGTCATTGTTGGACAACAATATTCCCTCTAGGACAGTGACATAGTTGGATTTCATATTTTCCTCATGAACTAAGATTATAGTAGTGAAGTCAAATTGTGGACAAGGTACAGTGAAGATATAGTGAAGTCAAAATTAAGAAGTTTTGGAGTTTATTGAAGAGTGAAGAATTTGGTGAAGTACTTACAAACATTCGTTGAAAACATTCTTAAATACATGCTTTGAAGACCTTGTGGAGATAATGTTGAAGACCATGATTCATTAGCCATCATGAGATAACTTGGAGGATTTTATTTGGTACCATGAAGGACAGTGGAGACACCTTCATGTGAAGAGATCAAGGTTGTCATTGATGACATAATGCGTAGACTACAATGAAGACAAATATTAACAAGGCTCGTTGAAGAAGACATTGGGAGCTGTGAAGTATAACCAAACACATCTTAACGAAGTGAAGCCAAGGGTTGGAGCCTCGTGGAGACAAGGTTGGTGCCTTCGAAGATAGGGTTGGAGCTTTAGAGGATATGAGTCCTCAAGAAACCAGGTTGGAGCATGTACCAGAGATAGGGTTGGAGCCGTAGAGTTTGGTGCCTCAAAGTGACAAGGTTGGAGCCTTGGAAGATAGGGTTGGAGCCCTATAGGTTGGAGCCTCATGAAGTCCAAGTAGTTGCTTGGAAAAGTATAGGTTGGTGCCTGTAAGGATTGAAGATTGGTGTCTTCATGTAGGGTTGGATCCCTACACATTATTGTACTTGATTTATTGTAAAGAAGATATTAATAAAAGAATTCACTCTTATTGTTCATTTTGTGTTCTAATTATAAGTGATATAACTGGTAAAACTAACAATTGAAAATAAATATTGATTCACCCCCCTCTCAGTATTTCTAAAAATTGGAATTAGAACCAGTACCTTCACTCAAAACCTGACAACTTGAAGGTTGATCATTAGAACACAAATGGAAAAGCCAAGGAAGAAAGTCTTTGTTCCTCTTAAAGACGTGTCTTCCTCAACCATCGAAATTGAAGTGAATCAATTTGCGAAGGCTCCATTTTTCAATGGAAACTTTGATATATGGGAGGCAATAATGAGGAATTTCTTAAAGACTAAAGGTGTTGAAGTCTGGAAATCAGTGATTACTGATAGCAGGATGGAAGGAGAATATAAGGAGTATAATACAAGGGCAATGAAAGCAATATTGAATGGGCTACCCGATTCTCTGAAGGCCAATTTGGAAAAATGTTTTTCAGCAAAAAGCATACATGACAAAATTCATGATCACTCAAAAGGAGCATTGACCATGACCTCTAGTCAAGAAGATGATGGAAAGCAAGAAGGAAATCTAAAACCCATAAAGGAAGTTTAAAATAAGAACGATGACATCAAGGCCAAAGAAGACCTAGAAGAAAAAGAAAGAAAATAAGACTTTGAAGAAGATCTCCTGACTAAGCTTATAGATGCCATGGAAGAGATTAACAGTTTGAAAAAGGAAAATGAGGAACTTAAGAAGGAAGTGCAAGATGGTGACCAAGATAAGACAAGGAAGGAATTTTACCTTTTCAAGCTTCAAGTACAAGAAAGAAATGAGGAGCTCACCAAACTTAAAGAGGAATTTCATCAAAACAAAAGAAAGCATCATGAAGAAGTCATATCTATGAAAAATCAATTAGATAAGGCAAAGAAAATGGAAAAAACCTTGTCAAGCCACCTTGAACAAAGACTTAAGAGGTTGAACAATCTTGAAGCAGAGATAGGTCAATACAAGGAAGAGGTCTCCTCTCTTAGATCTCAACTATAAGAAGCAAGGAAACAAGCACAAGGAGCTAAGAAGGTGATGGAAAATTTGGAATTCATAGAAGGAAAATTTGATGAAGCAGAAAAGGAGAGGATCACCATGATATGGCAACTAGAAGAAAAGGATGAAGAAATCTTCAAACTAAAATCAGACATCAATCTTCTCAAGGCCAAAACATGTGAAACTACAAGAATAAAAGAATAAATGGAAAGTAGTCTAGCAAAGGAGAATGAAGAAATATTCATAATGAAATCAAATATCATCTCTCTTAAAATTGAAGCACATGAAGCAACAAGGATGATGGAAGAAATTAATGAAGAAGCAACTAGTCATGAAAGATGAATATTGTGAAAAAATGAAAGGAGAAATTTTCACCCTAAAAAAGCAAGTTGTCTCACTAAATAAAAACTTTAAAAGCTTTCAAACCCTAGATGACATCCTAAGTCATCAAAGGTCTCCCCTTGATAAATCAGGTCTTGGCAATGTAGGTGAACCCTCAAGTAAGAATAATAATGCTTCAAATAACAAGGATGTAAGGAAGTTAGAAAGAGATGTTGATGCTCCTAGTTCCAGAAAAGGCAAGAGTCAAGATGAAAATGGAAGAAATCCCACTCCAAGGAGACTTACAGATGATGTCAAGTATACAAAAAGAAATGAAAATCATTGAAGAATCCCAAGGCAAAAAGACTTCGGAAGTACATCAAGGAAATATTCATCTCCCAGGTACCAAAGTATATTTCTTGGTTATTTCTATTCTTGTACAAACTTTGGGCACATGGAAAAATATTGTAGGGCATATCACAAAGACAAATATAATGGTCTCTATCAATCCTCTAGAAACAAATTTTCAAAAATAAGGCATGATTACTCATTCATGAAAAAGACGAAGTGCTTAAATTTCCATAACATTGGACATATGTCACGTGAGTGTAACTTGACTTGGGTTCCTAAAATCATGACAACCATGCCAAAGAAAAAAATTGCACAAGTATGGACAAGGAAGCAAGTTGAATCCATAAGTGTCTTGAACACTCCAACCAAAAACACATGTTGTTTACTAGATGAAGTCATCCTTGCCATTCTGAGTATTTGATGGTGAAACCTTGGCAAAAAGAGACCATGCATACAATTAAGGAGGGCTTGTGATTCTTGAGTATTCTTGCAGAAAGTGATCCATGAGTGATCCCTATGAAATATTTGATGAGTCACCGATGGAAATTCATCCTTTGATAATCCATCTCTCAGGAGCAGCTCCATTGAAGAACATGATTCCAATATTGACTTGTTCAAATCGATCACAAGGAAACAATCTTTCTTGAAACTAGAGGAGGTTACGCAGACAGGGGGATTTGGTTCATCACATGAAGAAATACAAACATATCATGGACCACATTGTCAGAAAGAAATAGCACCATGACTGGGGGAGTAACATACCTATGAAGAACTACTATTCATTAAGAAATGAAGCATATTGTTAGGGGGAGTACTCGGGCACCCTGTTTTCCATTAATGTCAAAGAGGGAGAGAACGTTGAAAGGGCAAGAATATTTCCATCAATGACAAAGGGGGAGATTGTTAATCAAGTTTTTCATTGATGTCAATATGGCACTAGCCAAGATGGAAAATATTCTTGAGACGCCTGCTTCTAGTTGATGATGACACAACTCTTGTTTGACAAGGATGCCATCAATAAAGATTTCAAGCCATGAAGATGTCAAACTACTAATGAAGAAGTCTTAAGAAGTCCTTGAACTAACTATAATGTTGCATGTACCTTGATGATCTAGACCTTAACCCTTGATGACAAATGGAGTCATACACTTGATAATGTCATACAATAAATGAATGGCCACAATTGATGATGGCCTCTTGATGAAAGTCTTGATGACATGGTTGGAAACTATATGATGACATGGAGGACCATTTGATGACATGGACAATGATTGCATGACATGAATGACTTGGAGATCACTTGATGGCATATGATGACATTGTTGGAAGATCTCATTTTATGATATGGATGGTGGTTGGAAGACTACTTTGAAGCCCTCTTGATGGCAAATTAATGGATGTTGCACTTTGACATATGGATGACATATCATTGCACTATTAAATGACATGACTTGGATGCTACACTATCATGATGACATAGATGACATTGATAATAAACATGATGACACACTATGATGAAGAACTTGGAGTTGTAACAATGAAGGAGCCCTAATGACCTCACTGTCCTAATCACCTTCTACACAAAACAATTTCAGGAGCAATGACAAAGAAAAAATATTTTGGACACCTTGGAGGAATATTTACACAATAAGTTCTATACCATATTAAAGAGGATTTTTTCCTCTTTCCAATGAGCCCTTATTTGACCCGAAACTCATATTAGTTTGTGAGATATCGAATTTTCAAGTTAAAAAAATATATTTCTTATATTGAGCCGAACTGTGCTCAAAGACACAAGTCAGCCTCCAAACAGGGACGTGTCTTTTCAGTTCAGCTTGCCTAAAAAACTATATATACAGTTTTGAACTTCATTTCTAGGATCAATTTTTTGGTCAAGAAATTTAAAGCTAATACAATGAGGAATAGCACCAAGGAGAGGAGACTTAGAGGCCAGAAATAATTTTTTTGTTTGGGCCTAAAATATCACACTAAACCGCACTGCAATTTCTATGAGGACCCTCAAAACTGTTGCAGATTTTATAATGTTCAAACTCCACAAAACTCGAACTTGTGGACTCATATTGGAGCAACAGAGAGGCTCAAATGAGGCCTATGATACTACCTCATGGTGCAGTAAACTATGAAAAAAATTCAGACTTGATTGCAGTGGGAAAATAACAGTCTAGTGGAGGCTCAGTTATATACAAGTAAGAGGCTCAGAATTAAAATACAAGCTCATTCATACCTTGATCTAACCACATAAGTTATAGTGAGTGCAGAAATACAATAGATTTGGCTCATTCTAGTATAATATAGGAGCTCGGACGCCTACATTAGATTTGTGTTATCTTGTGGATAGTCACTTCTGCAATATCACTGTGTGGATAGTCTTCTAGTGCAACTTCAAAACTCAGATTTGTATGTTATCTACACTTCAATGAAGGGTTAAATTCTATGATTAGATGCATTCCCTTGGATATGTGAAGACATTCTCTTGAAGCAGATTTGAAGGCTACTTGAACAGTGTCATTGTTGGACAACAATATTCCCTCTAGGACAGTGACATAGTTGGATTTCATAATTTCCTCATGAACTAAGATTGCAGTAGTGAAGTCAAATGGTGGACAAGGTACAGTGAAGATATAGTGAAGCCAAAATCGATAATTTTTGGAGTTGATTGAAGAGTGAAGAATTTGGTCAAGGACTTACAAACATTTGTTGAAGACATTCTTAAATACATGCTTTGAAGACCTTGTGGAGATAATGTTGAAGACCATGATGCATTAGCCATCATGAGATAACTTGGAGGATTTGATTGGGTACCATTAAGGACAGTGGAAACACCTTCATGTGAAGAGATAAAGGTTGTCATTGATGACATAACATGTAGACTACAATGAAGACAAAGATTGACAAGGCTCGTTGAAGAGGACATTGTGAACCGTGAAGTATAACCAAACACATATTGATGAAGTGAAGCTAAGGGTTGGAGCCCAAGAGGTTGGAGCCTTGTGGAGACAAGGTTGGTGCCTTAGAATATAGGTTTGGAGCTCTAGAGGATAGGTGTTGGCAAGGAATCAGGTCTCGCGGGCAAGATCCAGGTTCAGGATTTGTGGCCAACAAAGGAATCCGTTGTAGTCTAGGATCACGGCGGCATTGTCACCTTGCTCCGGGGAGCAGAGAGTCTCACCCGAGGCGTGCCGCAACCACATGCAGAAGGGGAATAGGTCAATAGCAAGGGACGGATCCGCAACTCAGGATTGACAATGTATCGATTACATAGACATAATCATATACACAAGAACATGAAGAAGCATACAGATATTAATCAGATAAAATTTTAAATCATCCCAATCGCCATGCATGCATGTAAATCACATAATGAGACAGAAACTTGCAATTATATTAATCTCTTTTTCCAACCCCATAGTTACATAGCTTCTGCAATGAGAGCTTACAAGTCGAGTATAGATGCTTTGCAGAACATAAATGAGAATAGAGAAACCTAGGAACTACGGAGGTATCATGCATGATCTCCTTTAGCCGCTCTGTATTCCTTCTGTCATAATCCTCCTTCTTTCAGCCAGGTGACTGCTATTTATTCACCCACTTCCGCAACTGTTAGTTCCTCTTTTTGTTCTTCTTCAGCTGCTTCCAGGTTCTCTCTTGTTATCTGTGTGTTCCACTTTCTGTCTTCTGCTGTATATCCTCATGCATCTGCTTTCCTAAGCTATGTGCCTGTTCCCTCGCAACATCGGTAGCTCCGCTGTTTGGTGTAGTTGTGACTTGGTTGCGGCTGCCATGTGCCCACGTTCCGCAACCCCAAAATCTGTCCGTTATTCCAAATTAAAAATATTAAAAACAGGTTTTTCAAAACAAGGGCCCCAACAGGCCCCGACCACAGTTTCTTGACTCGTCCCCGAGTCAATCACAAATGACCGTCTCTACCTCCATTTCCCTGCTTGATCCCGTGCCTTGTTCGCCCTGTGTGCCTTCATCTTGCGCTCGTTCCTGCTAGGCACCTTCAGCTTGTTCCTATTCTCATTGTGCACCTTCAGGCAGTTGCTCAAACAAGGGCCCCAACTCCGGGACTCTGCGGAACACTGTAGCTCTAAGCTTAGTGAAGGCCGACAGAGCTTGCTGCCACCCCTGCATTAGTGAATCCATTTCTTCAACGATCCTGGTGGCAGCGGCCTCCTCTATGTGCGCCGGGGCAGCCCCAAACATCGTGTTAAGCTGGATCTCGGCCTCAGTGGCTAGCTGTTGTATTTATTTGGCACTGGATTGAATGGGTGGACGGAGTTCCCGATTTACCTTCTTGGCCATCGCTGAGTTGGCCTCGGTTTGCTGAATCTGGACCTCGAGCTCGTCTGCCTGGGCATATAAATCCTACGGACTGACACAAGTACTGACTGAAATGACCTGGACTAAAAATAACACGTTTATGGATCCTACAGGGATGACACGCTGGACATGCCCCTCCCCGACCACAGTCGGTTGCGGTGCGGTCCCCGCAACAAAGCGATTATTGACAAATTATGCAGAAAAGAAAAGACTACCTAGGCTCATCCCTGTTGCGGGAGAGTTATTCAACTATGATAGTCTACGAGTGCTCTCGGGTGCGAGAGTTATTGATGGAAAAGGAGAGTTACTTACTCCTAGTAGGGTTTCAGGCATGCGCCATTCACCCACCCAGGTAAAATAGTACCGTCCAGTTGAGCCAACCGAACGGCTCTTGAATCTTGAATCTCAATGACGAAGTAAGGTCCCAGCCAGTGCATCTGAAGCTTTCCTGTAAACTTCGGAAATCGGCTATCATAGAGGAGGACCTTACCGCCAACCTGGAACGTTTTGTTCTTGATGTGGTGGTCGTGCCACGCTTTCTACCTGTCCTTCTGGACCTTCTGGTGAAATTCGGCCAGAAACTGGGCCTCATCTAGTTCATGTAGTTCATGGAGGCGTTCCTGAAGCGACTCTTCTTTCGAGAACTGGAGAGATGTAGCAATTAAAATACTTGGTACAGTGAACTCGACGAGAATCACCGCTTCCCAGCCATACACCAGCTGGAAGGGTGTTTGATTGGTCAAGTGCTTCACCGTAGTCTGGTAGGCCCGGAGTGCAGTTGGTAGCCGTTCATCCCAGTCATCCCGCTGGGCGTTACAGATCTTGGTTAATCCTTTCTCCAGAATTTTATTAAACGCTTCAACAGTACCATTGGCCTGTGGATGGTACGGGCTGCTTTTGTGATGCTGAATCAGAAATGTGTCCAACAGCGACCTAACCGTGTCATTAACGAAGTGTGTACCTTGATTGTTGGTTAAACTTCGAGGGAAACCAAACCTGCTGATGATATTCTCAAAGATAAACCGTGTCGCTGTATCTGCCATGCAGTCTCGTACTGCCGCCGCCTCTGCCCAGCGGGTGAGGTAATCGGTTGCGGTAATGATGTATCGGGCCTTGGAGTGTCTAGCGACCGGGGCTATGGGACCTACAAATTTGACGACCCATTTCTCGAATGGCCGCAACACATGCACTGGGTGTAACGGGAGCTCGTCTCTGTGAGAGGGCCTCCCCGTTCACTGACAAACATCGCATCGCTTAACAAATGTCTTGCAGTCTGCATGGACAGTCGACCACCAGAGGCCAGCCTGGAGTACCTTCCTCGCGGTGGGTTTGGCCACAACATGCCCTCCCGCAACACCGCTGTGGCATTCCCACATCACAGCGTCGCGCTCGTGGTCAAGTACGCACCGGCGCAGAACATCATCGAGGCCCAGTTTGTACATCTGCCCAGCAATCAATTGGTATTCGGCAGCGCGGATGACCAAGTGGCGTTTCTAGAGTGGGGTGTAGTGCTAAGGGCACTGCCCCATGGTCAGAGAAGTGGCAATGTCGACCAAGTAATCCAGGACCGCCTCGACTCGGAAGAGGTCAGCGTCTGGTAGTTGATCATCTAACGAGCCATCATTCTCTCCTGTCTCCAACCTGGATAAATGATCGGGCCCTACATTCAACCTCCCGAGCTTGACAATCACTTCAAACGTGAATTCTTGGAAAATTAGAAGCTAGCAATAGATCCATCCTTCCAAAACAGGCTTGTTCACCAAGTATTTCAGGGCAGAGTGGTCCGTGAAGAACTTGAATTTTCCGCCCAGGAGATAGTGGCGGAATTTCTGGAGCGAATACACCATCGCCAGTGCCTCCAGCGAATACACCATTGCCAGTGCCTCCCGTTCGGTCGTGGTGTAGTTCTTCTCCGCATTAGACAACTTGTGGCTGGCGAAGTAGACAAGGTGGTCAACTGTCGTCTCCCCGGGTTGCGCCAATACAACCCCAAGTGCAATACTGGACGCATCGATATGCACATGGAATTTCTTATCCTAGTCGGGGTGAACAAGAATAGGTGTTGTCGCGAGCTTTTTCTTCAGAGTGTCAAGGGCCAGCCGACACTCCTCCGTCCACTGGAAGACTTCGGACTTCCGCAGTAGCCTCTCTAACGGGGCAGTGATCCTTGCATAATTTCGGATAAACCGCCTGTAATATCCTGTGTGCCCAAGCAGTGCACGCAACTGCTTCACTGTTTCAGGGGCTTCCATGTGGACTATCACTGCGACCTTAACGGGGTCGACGCATACCCCTTGCTTGCATACCACGTGTCCCAACAGCGTGCCGAAAGGTACGGCAAAAATACATTTCTTTAAGTTCAAGGAAATCTGCAACTGGCGGCACCGATCAAACATAATATGCAACAGGGTGGCGTGTTTCTTGAATAAAATGTAGATAGTCCAGTCGTCCCTGTAGACTTCCAGGAACTTGTGGATGTACTCCTGGAAAGCAGCGATGACAATCCAGAAAAACACGGCCGGAGCATTTTTCAAGCCAAACGGCATGACGTGGTATGCAAACGATCCCCATTCAGTGGTGAATGTCGTCTTCGCCTTATCCTCTTCCGCAATGCGCACCTGATGGTAACCCAAAAAACCATCCGTGAAGGAATAAGCTTCATTGCCTGCAACATGATCCAAAACTTCATCGCTGAAAGGAGTGGGAAACGGATCGTGGAGGCAGGCATTGTTCAGGCTCCTGTAATCAACACAGACACGTATCTCCGCCTTGTCCTTCTTATTCTGAATAACGATAGGACTCACCCACTCTGCTTCTTCCACTGGAAAGATGAGACCTGCAGCCAGCATCTTGTCAATCTCCATCTTGACCTTTTCTTTGACCCGTGGGTTCAGCCGATAGGGTCGATGCTTTACGGGCCTGGCATCCGGTTTCAGCACAATGCGCATTTCGCCGAGGTCACCCTTGATGCCCTTCAGATCTGCCACCGACAAGGGGAACAAGTCTTCATATTCCTAGAGGAGGCTAAAAATTTCCTTTGTCGTCTATTCGTCCCAGTAATCGCCCATGGTAGCCAACTTAGGATTCTCCTCCGTACCGATGTTCATCTTTTTGGTATTCAGCAGCTGTAAATGGATGCCTTCGGTGGTTGGTTCTTCGTTGATGTTCCACTCGCCTTCATTCTCTTCAAAATGTAAGTGCCTGAGGTCCTTCAGACTATCATCGTCCGGGTCGTCGTCAATCCGTTGACAAGCCAGTTTGCGCCTGGCCTCAGGCCATGATGCAAGCGCGGCCCCATCGGGCTCGGGGTCGCATAGAAATAGTACCTTCTTGATAGCTTGTAGTGTCCGGGACTCCAACTCTGTTTCTCCTTCAAAATAAAAGCACTGAATAAACTTGCTCGCAACTTCCTGCCAGGAACCGGTCCCCCTTTTCCGTTCTTCTTCTAGGTACCATGCATGGGGAATGGTGTCTAAAGAGTGGACAAACTGATGAACCCACAGCTCCTCAGGGTACCCGATACTGCGCCACTGCTCCTCACAGGTCTTCAGGTGGGCTCTGCGATTGGAGGTCCCGTGGTACTTATGCATGTCGTAAGGTCCTTCGTCATCTTTAAAGCGCGCCCGCAAAGCTTCCGCCACACAATTCCACCGCAACAGAGAGTTGCGGTGATTTTTCCACCACCGTGCCGATGTGGATTGCAACGCCACATCCAAAAGTGGTACCCGACTTCCTTCTGGGACCATGTCTTCCACTCTGGCAATAAAGGTATTGACAACTTGCATGTTTGACAGGGTGGGATATCCTCGGATCTCTGCCCCAACCCACCGGACTCGGGAAATGGCAGCACATCTCCGCGCGATAGTCTCGTACCCCCCTGCTGCCAATATTCCCATGCGATTTCTGAGCCCAACTCCGAGCTCTAGACACTCCGCCAACTGACAGATCCGGTCACGGTCGGGTTAATATAATCTTCCCGCTTTCCTGCAGTCATTTGATAAAGGTGGTCCATCATCTGAGCATCCTCCCAGTTATCCACCGTCTCGGTATACCTCGGGCCTTGATATGGGTCGAGAGGCTGAGTGACCCAAACCTCCCCATCTTCAAAGATCATCAGCTCCTTTTTGAGGTCGATGATAGCATAATTCTTGAAAGCCCAATCGATGCCTAACAAGGCAGGGTAAGGATCCTTGTCTCCCATAATATCAATAACCTCAAAATCGGTGTAAGTCTTCACCCCCGCAATGTCGACCTTGACACCTTCAAGTCGGCCGATCGGTAGAATGCAGTACTGGTTCGCCATCCTAAGTTGGATGGGCGAATAGGTCAGTCGTGGCTTTCCAAGAGCCTCCCACGTTTTTCTTGGCAGGATGTTGACGTCAGACCATAGGTCCAACATGGTGTCTCTAATTTGGAAACCTGCAACTTGCGTGTTAAGCCAGAACTCTTTTCCTGTGCGGTGCTTGTTCCGCTTGACGTGCTGCACTGATTGGGGGGCTGCGTTCACCGGTTCCCCAAGTTCTATACTCCCCTGCAGCGCTCCTTCCAACGTAACCTTCAGTTGCTGCCGTAGCGCAGCGTTGTCAAAAATCTTGAGGAATAGCTGGAGCCATTCTTCAATCTGATTTCCTGCGGTGCTCTGCACCCCAGGCTCTGTCGGCAGGGGCCCCTCCAAGCCTCCCACTTCCCTCAACTGAGCAAAGGCCTCCACCGCCTCCTGGAAATACTTCCGCTGCGCCTCGAGCCAGATTAACTGGTTCAAAGAGGCTGGTCTGACAACTCGTGCCGGCTCCTGTCCGTGGGCGTCCTCCCCCATTTTCTTGCCTCCTCTCGTCATAATAGCTACGTTCGGCCTGTCCTGAGGCGCAGTCTCACGGGGCTCGACGTTTACCACATTTGTGCCCCGCTTCCGTGTCTGTTCTTCCCACTTCTTGATGAGTTTTGGACAGTCCTCTGTTGCATGGGCATTCACGCGGCACTGGGAACACCAAGGCCGTTGGGGAAGGGGACATTCCTGAGCTACGTGACCCTCCTGGTCACAGTTGTAACATTTCACCAGACCGCGTCCTCTTGTGCGGCCTCCACGCATGTCGTCGCCTCTTCCCCTGGGGGCCTCGTTCACCCTGTAGGAGGGACAGTCCAATCGATCCGCAAGTGCGTCGATCACCCTGCACTTCTCAGTGTTATGAGTCGTGGAAACACAAAACTCACAATATACATTGTTTGGGAGTGTGGAGTACTTCTATAGGATTGGGCACATCCGAGGTGGATGTCCCATTGTCCTGCAAATCTCACAGTATTCCGCGGCAGTTTCGTTCGGTTGAGGTGGGAACCCCGCATATGGCTGTTGCGGCTGGTATATCCCCTGCGGATTCATCGCCGTGCCACCCCCCTAGGTGGACCCCCCTGGATTGCCGCTACCAAGGGTCCCACCCTTGCGCCACGCAACCGGGGACACTCAATTACGACGTGGCCCTCGACCAGGAAATGAGTGCACCAAACGTTCGGCTTAGCTGGTCTCACCGGCTGCAGCTCCTTGAGCTTTTCAGTCAAGCTAGCGATCTAGTGTTGCAATCCTATCAAAGAAGGATCCTGTGGGGCCGCCCCCCCCCCCCGATATTCCTGAGGGTAGCCCGCCATGGCCTCTATCTTCATGGCCTGCTCCAAAGCGTCCTGCAGGTTATCAATCTTCTACTGAGTGAGGGGGGTTTGCGTCAAGGGAAGCAGAGCCTTTATGAACCAGTCCCTCTGATGGTTTGGATCGATCGGGTAGCTGAGTTTCTAGATCGCATCCTTGAATCGCCGCATCAGCTCCCACGCGGTCTCTCCTTCCTTCTGCTTGATTTCCCAGAGCTCGGATAGGCCCTGCTATTCTGTCTGGGGAAGCTTGAATTCGCAGACAAAATCCCACTTAACGTCGTCTATGGCTGGATTCGGATGAGCATCAGACCATTTGATGAACCATCGTAGAGCCCTCTCTCTGAGCGTGGTTTGAAACTCTATTAACTTCCCGACGTTTGGCATCTGCCCAGCCCGCCATATGGCTTCGCATAGATACCAGTGTTGCTCTACATCATCATTGCCCCAGCCAGAGAACTCTGGATACCGGGTGAAAGACTCAGCCATATTTACTTGCAGAGGGTTTACAAGGATAAATCTGCCTGGTCCTGGTTGCGTAACTGTTCCACTCGGGAATGCAACACTACTAGTAACACTGTTGTTAACGGATGTCACTGATGATATTGAACTACTGTGCAACTGACTCAATGCTTGTAACTTAACGAAAATATTACTTAAAGGTTTTTAAAGTACCAGGAGAAGGTAGGGATCCTTGCCATGCAGAGTGTTGGAAGAAGGGCTGCCTGGAGAAATGAATGTCGTCCGCTCTTGAAACAACCGCTGCATCGCGACGTACCAGTCGCCATCGGAACTCTCTTCGGGCTGCATGCCTGCATCATCTTCGTCACTCACCATCTCCCTTTCTCGCTTAGCGGGGTTCCCATGCACCCGCCGTACTCCCACAGCGGTCCCTTCTCTTTCCTGGGTATCTGCATCCATAATTCCTATCCTCTGAGGCGCCTTCTTCTGGTTCTTCCTTTCAGCTTCCCGTCGTTTTAAATCCCGCATAACCCTTTTTCGCCACCTATCGGTGATGTGCGCCCGCCGATGTGCACGTCGCTCCCTCAACTTCCGTGCGGCCTCAACATCCATTCCCCACTCCCCGCTTCACATTCTACGTAGCATCTGTCCCTTCATCCCTTCCCCCAGCACCGGAGGTTTACACTTCAATACTCGCCTTTTGGAATTCCATCAACCCTTCATCCACCATCAGGGCCTTAATCCGTAGCGAAATCTCTTTGAGCAGCCTCCCTCTTAGCCCAGAGTGGAAGGTAGCTTCAGCCTTCGAGAAGGATTGGTAGCACTCGGTAGCAAACTCCACAGTATATCTGTCCAAAGTGGTTTCTACCCAAAAATCCACTGCGCGAGTCAACTCCGTGTTCAACCGATGCAAAGCCACCAGATCCCCGTGTATCCACCTGCGGTTTATCTTCTGTGAGCCATCTCTTGGCACCTTCGTCTATAACCTCCGCAACCAATTGTATAGATCGTTGGGGAATTTTCCCCAGAAGACTTCGTACGTATCACTGGCTGAATCTGAGAAAAGGACAACCTCCTTGTTCGCCGCCTCCTTTTGCTTGGTCAACTCTGCTTGCTGAGAAATAAATTGGTCGAGATGATTATCCCACCATCACCATATCTCCCCTTCAAAAACCCTCGATACCATGATCTAGTTCCCCTCATAACATGCAGGTCCCAGCAACGGAACCATTTGTTGGCGAGGAATCAGGTCTCGCGGGCAAGACCTAGGTTCAGGAGTTGTGACCAACAAAGGAATCCGATGTAGTCTAGGATCACGCCGGCATTGTCACCCTTCTCTGGGGAGCAGAGAGTCTCACCCGAGGCGTGCCACAACCACATGCAGAAGGGGAATAGATCAATAGCAAGGGACGGATCCACAACTCAGGATTGATAATGTATCGATTACATAGACAGAATCATATACACAAGAACATGAAGGAAGCATACAGATATTAAGCCGAAAAATTTTTAAATCATCCCAATCGCCATGCATGCATGTGAATCACATAATGAGACAACAACCTGCAATTATATTAATCTCTTTTGCCAACCCCATAGTTACATAGCTTCTGCAATGAGAGCTTACAAGTCGAGTATAGATGCTTTGCAGAACAGAAATGAGAATAGAGAAACCTAGGAACTACGGAGGTATCACGCATGATCTCCTTCAGCCGCTCTGTATTCCTTCTGTCGTAATCCTCCTTCTTTCAGCTAGGTGACTGCTATTTATTCACCCGCTTCTGCAACTGTTAGTTCCTTTTTTTGTTCTTCTTCAGCTGCTTCCAGGTTCTCTCTTGTTATCTGTGTGTTCTGCTTTCTGTCTTCTGCTGTATATCCTCATGCATCTGCTTTCCTCAGCTATGTGCCTATTCCCTCGCAACATCGGTAGCTCTGCTGTTTGGTGTAGTTGCGACTTGGTTGCGGCTGCCATGTTCCCGCGTTCCGCAACCCCAAAATCCGTCCGTTTTTCCAAATTCAAAATATTCAAAACATGTTTTTCAAAACAAGGGCCCCAAAAATAGGAGTCCTCAAGAAACCAGTTTGGAGCCTATACCATAGATAGGGTTGGAGTCGTAGAGGTTGGTGCATCAAAGTGACAAGGTTGGAGCCTTGGAAGATAGGGTTGCATCCCTACAGGGTCGGAGCCTCGTGAAGTCCAAGTAGGTGCTTTGAAAAGTACAGGTTGGTGCCTGGAAGGATTGAAGATTGGTGTCTTCATATAGGGTTGGAGCCCTACACATTATTGTACTTGATTTATTGTAAATAAGATATTAATAAAATCATTCACTCTTATTGTTCATGTTGTGTTCTAATTATAAGTGATGTAACTGGTAAAACTAACAATTGAAAAGAAATACTGATTCACCTCCCTCTCAGTATTTCCAACAATGGGGGGGTGAGGGGGGAAGGAAGGAAAGGGGGGTGGAATGATAGGGAACAAGGGGATAAGGATAATGGGAGGGGGCCAAGGAGGAGTCCAAGTAATATACCAAATCTCCAATGGAGGGGGGAAGGGTAGAGAGCCATGAAGGGAAGGGGAGGAGGGCTCCGGAGGTAGCAGGGGTAAATGGATTAAAAGATGATCAAACAGGTGGCCTTCAATACCATTCACCTTCGTAGCTTCTTCTTTAATTCTACAAGCCACAATAGCTTGTTTATTTGCATCTTTGTTGTTTCCCCTAAGGATATGAAAGAAATTCACTTCATCCAAAAGAGGGATTAGAATTTTATTTCTCCTTATGACTTGGTTTAGGAGGGTGTATTATTAGGGATATTATTTCTCATGTGGTTTATTATTATCATTGGGTCTCCCAATATTTGGAGCTTCTTTATTCCTTTCTTGATGGCTAAATTCATGCCAAAGAGAAACCCATATGCCTTAGCTTGATTATTAGTTTTCTGGCCTGAACTCCAGGTATACCTGTCATATTTGTTTCCATCAGGATTTATGAGAATCCCTCCCACTCTTGTCACCCCATTATTTTACATATTTATTGATATATATATTGAATTTTATTAATATTATTTTTTAACATTCAAATTTTTACATTTTAATATTTAATTTCTTGGCGCTTTTTCTATAAAGTCTAGTTTTGAATTTAGCCATTGCATCTCTACTATATAAGGTTCCTAATGGATCAGACTATCCATATGTGTGTCTTGATGATGAAACACAGTAATTGGTTTGAAACATGTCAACATTAATAAATTTATATGATAAATCCGGAAAATAATTGAAAGAAATCACGAGTCAGATAAGCCTGCATTCATAAACCATATACTAGTTTTCTATCCTCCTAAACATGGAATATCTTACATACAAGTATGGCCTTCCCAAGATAACCCCATGCACTTCCAATGGAACCAAATCTGTTAACAATTTATCGCTAAAGTTTTGGTTGATGATAAACTTAAATATGCATTGTTTATATACTATCAATTCTGTCTTTTCTTACCTATCCCAAAGGATATGGCTATAGAGGGTCTTGAGTATCTAATCCAAGCTTATCAACCACTTATGTGGAGATCAAGCGGGATTTCAAAATGAGATCAACCATGTAGCCCACCTAGCTTCATTTCATGTGGATCTTGATGTAGAACATCTCTAGCATCTCCTTCTCTTCCTTGGGATTACAACCAACCAATGATAATTTAGTTTGAATAATAGTACAAATAACTTTCTCTTCTAAGTATGAGGTACTTTCCACTGTCTTATCTACATCTACAATTATCAAATCCTTCCTTTTATTCATTTTTTTAAAAGTTCTTGGGGTGCCTCTCAAGGTGAAATTTCCAACAGGTTTCCTTGGAGTGTCATTTTTCCTCACAAAATGTACATTTCTTGATGAAATAAGTTGCTTATTATGTTTCTACCACAATATTATTTTTATTCCATTTCTTATTCTAACCTTTCCTTTGCTTCCCTTGTGGTTTAATTTTATTGTGCATGCTAAACTAATATTTTTAGTGGCATACTTCAGGATATTGTTCTTGAACACTTGCTTCATCAGTTGTCTTAGGTGTTAGCACTCATTTTATTTCATTAAAATGACACCAAAACCTTGTCCATTTTAGCCATATTTACCATTTTTCACAATTTTACACATTTTGATTTCATTTTCCCATAACAAATATGAATATAACCACATATGTGTTTTTTCTATTTTATTTTAATTTTGATTTATTAGAAAATTAAAACATTGAAAATTCATTTTTATCAACTTTTATAGCGATGAATTTAATTTGATAAATCATCCTCCATTGAGGTAGTTGTATATATTTTCAGGAAAAAAAAAAACATAGTTTTGATCCTTGTTTTAATGACATGGTGAAATACCCATTAGATTTATAGAATCCAAAATAGAAGGCACTAATTAACATGTTGGTCAATGTGATGCCAATAAAGGAAAATCATAGAGCAATAGGGTAGAATTTGGGTTTCTTCTAGAATGTATGACTATGCATGCATGCACTCTTCTCAAGGATTGATTTCGTTATATCTTTAATCTAGATAAATTATTTCATAGGAGAAATATTATCTTAGTTGGTATCATTTTCAATTGTATAAATAATTAGAGGGATTATAAACTAGGATATCATTCCTCTATACATAATTTTTTTATGTAAGTTATCTATGCTTTTTTATTCTTAATATATATAAGCTCTGAGTTCCACCATTTGGTGAGTTCTTTTTTTGTGCAAGCCAAAATCTAGAGCCCCCCAAACTATCACATGTGCATTTTTTTTCATGTGTATATAGCAACTCTATCTTTGTTGTGCATACTTCCTTGTTTCTACTATGTATACCCATAGGTACATGTTTATTTTTATTTCCTTTAAGTTTTGTTATATATATCAACTCTTTATTCTTTTACATTTTCAATTAAATTACATTTGTTAAGTTATAATTTTAGATTAAATTTCATTAATTAGTTGTGGTTTTATGTTCACATTTTAATTTTATGTCTTGTAGCTTCATTTCTAATCAAGTTTGAATATGTTTTTTTGACAAGTATTGAATTGGTATTTGGAGTATTGCTATAAGATTCTTTCATTCATAGAGTTGAATGAACACAATATATTCATTTATTCCACCATTAAGGACCTTAGTGCATGCTAGCCAACAAGTTAAATTTAATCTAGCGTCGTTTCATTTAATTTCATTCAAAAATTTTAAATTTATGAACGAGTGATTACGATTCTTTTCAAACCATTAAACGTCACAGTTAATAGAGCATTGTTGTTAGAGTCACTGACCCTTATGAAGTAATGAAATCTTATAGCCTAATTTTCTACCAGTAAAACTATGGTAGACTTAGATTGAAAAGATTAGTTATTGCTTTGAATTTTTATTGATTTGCATTAAAGTAGTTTAAGTATGGATAACATTTATACTCTTTTCAACCATAGTCTCAATTTGAATGCCATTCTCATTTCTAACTTTATTCAAAATATATACTACTTACTAAGTAGAGCCCTAAAATATATTAAAACTAATTCCTCATATACAATGGATGTGCTTCATAATTCTACTAATCCTAGTTGATATTATTGCATTCACTTATTCAATATGTTAGCCCAGTATTAGGCCTGAAAATCATCAATTATAACTGAATTTGAGGAAGAAATTCTCCCAATTTACTAATCATCATATCTTTAATTCAAGTGAAAGACCCAATTGTATAAAATTATTCCTAAAATCTATAGTGAACTCTTATATTAATAGCCCTTTCCTTTTCTTAAAGAGTGTACAAAATATTTTGGTACCCCTCTTATGTAATTAGGTGGGATTGAGCTTTTATTGTGTCCCTAAAAACCACTAAACTAGACATTGGTGGCTCATTTTCTAGTTCTCTACCCACTGTATCACTCTCCCACCATGCCAAAGCATGACCTTAAATATTTAGTCTACCAAATGCAATCATCTATTTTTTAATGACTTTGTGTATACATTGAAGTAAATATGCATCTATTGTAACCATTTTTATTTTTATTTTTATTTTTTATACATCAAATTCTCCAACATAAGGCTTGATTTTGACCTTGGTCTCTACATGGAAATGTGCTAGTATTTCATTATAGATACGTTCTCCAATATTTTCCTCATTCTTGAGTTCTAACTCTTCTTCTTATTCTTGAAATATTATAGGTTATCCTTCCATTCTCCATTTTAATACTTTGTTGAAGGTGCATCCATCCCCTTCACTACTATAATTTGTGTTGCCATCACTCTAAATATGTCTATTCACTACTCTAACCAATCCAACCTAACCCAAAGATATTTTTCTTCATCTTTTCCATGATGATGATATGCCATCTTTCATCCTCTATTTCTGTTAAGGCACAACAAAAATTCTTGTTCACTTATCCTATAGTCATTGTTGGTGTTTTCCATATAGGTCCCACCAAGTACATTATAATTTTAGATCTAACACCATATAATCGTAAATGGTTGGCTTATAGCTATTTCGTTTCACCAAAATATATCCTTAAACAATTTATACAATCCACATTTTCTATAATTACTTTTCTTAGACTAATATATAAGACTCATATTAATCTATGTTTGGTCGTTCATCCTCAAATAATACCACTCTGAAGGATACTATGCCATTACTATCTCCACTCAATAAACCAAGGATTGACATGTCAAATATCATGGATTCCATGCTCATTCTCCATTCCAATTCAAATTTCACTCTCATTAAACTCCATTTATTAATGTATGCATGATATTTTTCATTATTCAATGCATTCATGCCACCATTTTAAAATCATTAAGAGAGGAAGACCATGTTTATACCCAAATTATACAATGTTTTGAGAAATGTTGGAGTCTAATGCATGATACAACATTAAAAAGAATGGTTTGACAATTCAAATCTTAGACTAGTGCCATGACTTTCCCCTCCTCCACTTAAAACAAATCAGCAAATTCTAATTACTAGTGAGTAGGCAGAGAAATGATGACCCCATGGAGGAAGAGGCTTACTATAGTGCTAGGTGTATGGCCCATATAATCCATGTACAACACCCAAATGCTAAAAAATGGCTTATACAACCTATGTAAAGGATTTAATTTCTTTTCTCGCATTGTGTGGTCTCTCAATAGTCTACAAGAAGAAATTAAATATTTGTAAAGTAAAAGATGCCCTACGGAAACCATGGAAAGAAAATATGTTGTTTTCCCCTTCTCCAATATTCAATTCATTAAAAAAATCAGAATTAGAAGCTCTCTACAATAGTTCAAGGGTGATATTAATTGAGCCAATTATATTTCATGTTAGATATAAATCAACATTGTGCACTTTAGAATTATTGGGTTTCCTTAATGACGAAGGGGGCTCAATACTTGAAGCAAAAACTAGAGCATCTTAATTAAATGAAACTCTACACATTAAAGTTACCATTTATCCATTAGAGTATAGAGTAACTTCATTTTAAACTCATAGATAGAAAAATAACACAACAAATAGAGGGATTCATCACACAAGAACTTAATGTGTACCTTAGAAACACAAATTGGAAAACCAACATTAGATTGGCTTTGTCTAGGATCTTTATTTTTTGGAATTGTAGGTTATAGTACCACTAGGATATTTGGTCCATTCTCACTCTTTACATGGAAATTTGGAAAAAAAAATCCATTTAATCCCTACCAAAAAAACTATCTTCCTTTGAGGTGCAAGAGTAAATAAAATAATAACTCGACTAGGGGGTTAGATAGAAAGTCATGCATCCCTAACTTTTTAGCTTCCCCAAGCTTAGTGTTGGATTCTCCTATTTTGTCCTTTTTTTTCAATTACATTTGAGAAATAATGTATTATGTTTTTATTTTTTAAATACACAATTTTTTCTCTTTTTTTTTAATTCTCAAATTTTAAATGTGTTTCCTTTTCATTCATTTACAGTTCCCATGCTTACACTAATAATAATATTATTTTAGTTCATGTGCAGACATTGATAAAGATGGTATAGGGCCTTTTAAATAATCAATATTGTCTCCTACCTCATCCATAGTCTCATACCTTTCTTATGCCAATCCTTGTAGAGATTGAGCTAATAATAGATTGTTTTCATGTAGATCTAATTTATACCAGTGAACAAGTTTTTCTTCTACTTCTTGCTATTGCATGAATCCATAGGTAGGATGTTCTTCTTCTTGGCCTCGTTCATGTAGGTCTTCCAAGTCAAGTCTAGATGCAGCTTCCAACACTTATCTTTGGTATGAACATCAATATCACAATGGCCAATGTGGTTTCTTCAATTGTTGCACTAATTTGCAATGGATACTATATTCACATCATTTCCTTTTTACTTCATCTTTTTCTCTTTGGAATTTTGTTGGTGGATTTTTTGTTTGGGACCATTTGGTTATCCTTTCTTCTTGTGTATATCCTTTGGCTACTTGCACACATGGCTCATCAGTTTCCTAGGTTCAAAGAGCATCACTTACGTCCTTAAAGAGTTTCTTTTTCAATAGAAATCATATCAAGAGTATTCTTGTATCTAGGGCACCTTATAGAACGATCATATTTGAGATAGTGGAGTTAAATATGTAGTTGAAGGAAATGTTGGACGATGGGTACATAAGAAACAATGCATCTACATGGGGGGCACAAACATTATTTTTTAAGAAGAAATCTGGCACCCACATATTTTGCATTGACTATAGACACTTAAATAAGATTACCATCAATAATAAGCATCCAATTACCCAAAATTGATGACTTATTTGATTAGCTAAGTGGAGACACAATGTTTTCAAAGATAAAATTGAGATATGGATATCACCAAGTTCGGATAAAGGATGATAATATCCATAAAAATACATTTAGGATAAGGTGTTGGCACTATGAGTTTGTGGTGGTGCTATTTGGGCTAACAAATGCACCAAATAATATTATGCGCCTAATGAATAGTATCCTCAACTAGTATTTCGATAAAGTTTGTATTGGATTTTATTGATGATATCTTAGTGTATTCAAATACCAAATAGAAGCATGAAGAACAACCCAATATGGTATTAACATGCTGAGGAAGAACCAATTGTATTCCAAGATTTGTAAATGTGATTTCTTTGAATCATGAGTACGCTATTTGGGTCATGTCATTTCGAAAGATGGATTGGAAATAGATCCTTAGAATATCAAGGAAATAATGGAATGACATGTCCTCATATTTGGTATGTTTGAAGGTAACTTATCAGGCATAGGTGGTGACTGAGGGTCATGGCATAGGGGGTCATTGGTGAGTTTTCCCTAGTTTGGAAAATTCAGCTAAGTAAGAAATGGAAGTTAATTTTGACCGAATGGTTTTGGAGGTAGAGATGGGCCTCTAGATGGACCTTGTGGTCCATGAATGGCTCTTGAATTACCTGCTAATTATTTAGTATATAAATGAGGAACCATGCATTTAATTATAAATTCAGTGTTCATATGGAATTTGTGAACTGTTGTGCACTGTATATGCTAGCACAATATTTTTAACCATTAATGAGGTTGTAGTATACGAGATATGTTTCAAGGCAAGATATTAATGTATTTTACAAGTCACCAAGTTAAGAAAACCACACTTGCACAAAATTAAAGGTCATACTTGCAACATTGTAATAACACACTTCTACCTAGTGGGCTTAGGAAACTTAACATTGTAACCCCCAATATAGGTAGAACAATATATATAGGTAAATAGTAAATCATATAGGAATAAATAAATGATGCAGGAAATAAAGTGGTGACTTTCTCAAGGTTTATGGTGATCTTGATTCTTGGAACAAAGATGAATATGCAATGGTAAAATGCTGATAAATTGAAATATATAAAATCAAACCTAGTGGAATATATTAAATATAACATTGTAAATCTAAAAAATATAGTAGTGAAAGACAATATTTAGAAAATAGAGTAAACTACCTATTAATATTTATGAGTTGAAACACTATAAGGAAACAAAATCCTTATCAAATGGTTGGCGAAGTTATCATTGATGAAAAAGGGTGTTGAAGGTATGCTTAAGTTTGATATGAGTATGTTGAGTTTGATATGAATTTGTTGATGATTGCTATTAAGCTCCTATATATGCATCGTTGATATGAAGTTGTTCAATGATTTTAAGAGGTATTTTGTGATGTGAATGCTTGCTTAGATGTTGTGATGTATTTCTTACATATTTTGTGAATTTAAGGGCTATGTTGCTGAGATGTTGATGTTGACAATGGTATGTTTGCTGAGCCGGTGATGTTGACAAAGGTATGTTGTTGAGCTAGTGATGATAAAAAAGGTATGTTGAAATGGTGATTATGAGAGAGATGCAAGAGGATGCAAGAGATCAATTTAGTATGGCCTTGGAAATGCTTGGTGATTGGAATGTTTGGATGAGGTGTTATAGAAAAAAGGTCCCTTAAGGAGTTGTGATGCAAGAGGTTACAAAACTAAGTAAATATTTTTTTATTTTTTATTTGTCCCTAATTCATAGGACAAATGCAGAATATATTCTGGATACCAACATTCACAACACATTGATATTGGAATACCAACGCCTGCAATCCAGTTTTGCAGTGGGCAACGAACCTCCATGTTCTATAGTATGGATAAATAAAAAATTGGGATTTGGATTTCTTATGTTAATGTAAGTTGTTTGAATATTTTGAAATTCAATTGATGTGCTTTGATATTCAAAATAACAAAAGTTGAAAGAATTTTGAAATGAATATGTACAATGAAAAGAGGCAAGGTTTTCACTTCATTTTCTTGTATGGAATACAAACATTTAGCAAGTTGTGTTTATAAAAGATGTGCTTTTGGAAGGCAAGGTTAGAGTGATAGAGAGTTGACTGAATCATGTGAGAGAACTAGCTTGTGAGTTTCCTCACACAAAGAGAAAGAGGAAGAGGAGTAGTTATGAAGTATTTATGAGGAAGAGAAGGAAAAGAAAAATAGATGGAGACATGCAGAATTAAAGACTGGGTAAATCACTATATTGTATCTTTTATTTATTAGCGTATTTTAGTCTCCTTTCAGGTAGTAGCCTAGAAAATAATAGATTAAAGAATGTAAGTGGAAGTAGAAGATTCCCAACAAGTAGTAAGTTGAAAAATAAAATTGAGGTAGGAGCCTCGTGTAGGTAGAAGCCTGCAGAAAATTAACATAAAAGAGGGAGTAGGAGCTTCCCAATAAGTTATATCTTGAAACATAACAGAGAGGTTGAAGCCTCCAAAATTTGATGTATTATAGGAAGTAGGCTTACCTTTGCATCATAACAACAAAAAATTTGTGTTTTTTTCCTTTATTGGTTTCCATTTATATCTAGTGTCCACATGTGTTCTGTTTATGAGATGATTCTTATGTTTTAGATTTTATGTTAAATGTTTTTTACATGTTAATTTTTTTATTCATATGATGTATTGTTTGTCATTTAATACTTAATATAGTCATTAAAAGGAAAATTAAAAACAAAAATTGATGTCCATGAATGCACTATACTGATTCACCCCCCACCCCACTCTCAGTATAGTCAAGTTTTCAACACAAGTACATTAACAACATAAAGGAACAAGGCCATTTAACTTGATTAGGATGAGTTCCCAAAAAATTAATTTATTTTTTAGTAGAACTCATACCAAGAGCAATGATTGTGTCTAGGGAACCTTATAGAATGATCACACCTAAGCTAGCGGAGATAAATGCCCAATATGTCTCCATGGGGAACACCAACATTATTTGTTAAGAAGAAAGTTAGTACCCTCATATTATGAATTAATTAGCTCATTCTATAAGGTGCCCTAGACACATGAATTAATCCTAGTATGATTTATATTGAAAAATCAATGTCTCTTTTGTTCTCCCCACTGGGCTTCAACATTTTTAAGAGGAAACCTCAATAGCCTTTTTTCCACCTCCTGTCACTGATACCCCAAAAGGTTTATACTACACCACCATCGAATAATATAAGACACATATTTGGTAGCTAAAAATGTTTGAATTTATATTAGTATGAAGGTTTAAGCCCAATACATAAGTCCTAACCACTTAATAGCCGGACACCTGAAAACTGACTAACGGTTCATCTACTATCACAACCCCACTTTTTCTTGTTAACTGACATTCCATCCCATGGTTCATCAAACCACTATTCCATTTGGAATAAAAATAAAATATGCTCACAATACTTTCCCCATACTCATCGATGGACATTAATTGATGGGAATATTTTCGTCAATCAATGGAATTTTCAAAATCCATTAGTATTAGAGACTTCACATGGATCCAATATCATTTGACACCCAATACTAGACATCCTAGAATTTTATGTTCATGACACCTTCAATAGCTACCGCTTTACCCCCACCTCGATGCCATTTCATTGTCCAATCCTTATAATCCTACCACACCATCCTACCACATTGATATGTCATGTCAACATGGCACACAAGAAATGACTTGCTTCATTCCATGCCACCATGACATGTCACCTACCATGTGGACATGTCATGTTAGAAAGCCACATCACAAGTTCCACGTTCTAAAAATTTATTGAGTGTCATTGGCATTAGGAGGAAATATCAATAATTAGGTCTCAACCTCTAGACACCCAAACTCCAAAATCCTGATACCTATATATCTAATACTTGAGACCTAGTCCCTAGTCTTGTCAATTGATTGTTCCTAAAATTCTTGTTATTTGACAGGAATTGTAGGTTATGTTTATATTGGGGGATTTTCCTAGTAGTCTTTATTACATCCTCATGATAGACAAAAAACCAAAAGGCCAAAGCCCAATGACTCATGACCTGATATCCCCTTTTGACTAGAATCCTAGTCACGACTCTCATTAGGCCATGTGACTAGGGCCTAAGGCTAAAGGAATCTAATTTACAAAAATCCCCAATTCCTCTATTATAGAAATTTTCAAAGGCTAATTGGGTGAACCTCTAGTTTCTAATACTTCTAAAATACCAACTGACATGCCAATACCCGAAAACTGATACACATTCTATTAGTAGATTTTTTTTCTTCGTTAATTGCTAATAGATTAGGTGCATTAGTGTCGAGGAAATCACAATTTTTATTTGTTTGTAATTATTGATACATGGGGCCCGATATGCCTATACTTTGATCATTTTCCCTTCAGGGACTATTCCCTATCTTCTTTAACTCTAGGTCACAGCTCCTGCCAGACCATGTGACCAAGGATGTGAATGAGGATTCCAACCTCAAAATTCTAAACTTATGAAAAAGTATCTAGGCATGTTCCAAAGGTCTGAACTAACTCTAATATGAAACAATTTCCCATAAAATCTCCTTGAGACTTTGAATTATTCAATGACCTCTAAGGGAACTCCATGACATTGCTTTCAACTAAAACTCCTTAGAAGAAAACATAAAAATGGAAAATAACCAAATATTTCCATCCTTACTATGGAAAAATGGAGATGGCCATGGGCCAAGTTCACAACTTATCCTAGATAAAATAACTTCTCCTCACTCCTTTGGGATTGCATCATTAACTTCAAATTAATATAGTTTAAAAAATAGCGAGGTTGGTATACTAGCTTACCTTCAGGGGGACAGGGTAATCTTAAGTAGAGAACAAATTTCAAGCCTTCTCATTTATAACTGTGAAACAATTATGGCCTATAATATCCTATAAATGGCTTAAAAAGTGACAATCACATTGAAATAATATAAGAAGAACCTTAGGCTCAAAGAAACATTTAAATTTGACTTCACACTTTATATGTCTCACAACCATCACATGCAACAAAATTAAGAGAATATACATAGTAAACAACATAACAATATTCATAAAGTGTTTAAGAACAATATCATTTCATTTTTTTTTGGTGGTCCACTATACCGGAGATCAATAATCGCTACATCCATGGAAAACCCACTTGTGTCTAGGTGATTCAGTTATCTTTCATGTAGAAATGAATCCCAAGGAGGAGGCATGTAAATATTGGTGGGATTTGAACCCAAGTGGGAAGGATAATAACAACTCCTCCCAAGCACCCGAGCTACACCCACTTGAACATTTTTTAAAAACCCACTCATGTCTAGGCGAGCCAATTATATTTCATGTAGAAATGACTCTTAAGGAGAAAGCATGTCAATATCATTGGAACTAGAAACTGGGTGGGGAGGATAATAATGACTCCTCCCTACCACTCAAGATACACCCACTTGACACAACAATATCATTTCTTTAAAAAATAATATATACAATTATCTATTTCTTTAAGCTTGCCAAAAATAAAAGAAGGACGAGCCACCCTCCACCTAGTGTTAGGCTCAATTACACTATAGTCTTCCTTGTAGTTGGCCACCCTCAAGCTAGATTCTATGCCTTAAGGGAAAGCTTCACTCAATGTTTAGAAATGTCTCAAGTCAAGTAGAAAACATGAAGGCCACTTTCCCTCACATATAGGATTCAAGAATTATACACCTCAAATGTTGAGCCAAAGCCTATTAAAATAACAAATATGACCATCCAAATCCTATAGACACAAAAAGGATCCTTTCACTACTTTAGCAACCATCAGTGCTTATTTTTTTCCGAATGCCTTACATGCCTTAGTTATACAATCTATTTTGAATTTCTTCCAGGTCCATGCATATTAGGTTGAAACCTTCCTTACTGATCCTTGTCTAGTTCAATTAAAAATTCACTTCCACACCAAATGGACATGACTTAAAATTATTTCAATCCCCATGTCTAGAGTCACAATTTTAGTGCCCATATGTGGATCATTTTTAATTTTTATAATTCATGGTTTCACTAATAATTAATCCCTAGTAATCATGAACTTATCTTAGTCTCTATATATTATTTACTCTTTGTCCCTCTGTTTGCTTCTTTGGTCTTCCTTACACAATTCTCCTCTTCTACACACACGCTTCCCCTAGCATGATATTTCAAGGTCCTCCAAAGGATGAAAGGTTAACAAATATATCTATAATAATGTATAACCCATGATTTGGGGTATTTTGGTACCCTCTCCCCCATTCTCTGATAACTTCTAGAAATGTGGGTGATTTAACATCCATATCAAAGTTCTAGTCAATTTGATTCAATTAGATAGGAAACTTTCCCATCCCCTTTCAACTCTCTCCTCAATTAATATTCCATTATAGACATAGAGATCCATGTTGGCTACCCTCTCCTTTAGTTTCAACAATATATATTAAATACAAGAATATTTACATCAAATAGAGTCTAACATAATATCCATGCTAGCCATCCAAAATTACCAGTCTCAATTACATTCTAAAAAATACGGGGATTGAAAAGGGATGTTATATTGTACTAGTATAAGTTTACTAACATGAAGAATGAGAGTTTCCATATAATAGCTTCAAACATTACTAAAATTTATTCAATGCTAAAGTGAGGGAGGAATTGAGATGTTATTTATTGGCTCTATACTGGGGGATAATAGAAGAGGATTCCCTTCAAAATTTCAATACTATTAAAAATATTATCTTTACTAACTTTATAGAAAATCTATGGTGCTATGATAAGATTGTGAATAAGTTGAAGATGGTGTTTGAGGGTTTCATGATGGCTACTTGTGAATATAGCGATTTTCCGTCATTTTTGTTTCCCATAAGGGATATTTTTTTATTGTAGTTACATGATATCTAGACGAAGGAAGTGGATCCATGGTTATTTGAAGATATTGGTATAAGTGGTAATTACCTTCCTCTTATCTTATAGAAACACATTTCATTTTGATCATTCATGGAATGGTTTCCAAGCTAAAAAAAATGGTAATAATGCAAGGGTTTCCATTGTATTCAATCAATTTAACACTATCTATTTCTTGAGGATTATTGCCTCAACCTTCCGGTTTATCATTCCTAATGTTTCCAAGAGGATTCCATCTAGATTGTTCAAAACCATTACTATTCTATTCTCTATTGTCACTAAGGTTTATGAGGTTGAGGATGATGTTTTTCAAATATTATTAGAGGAGGCGAGGTTAACTCTTAATTTATTCCTTTCTTCTCATTGATTCAATCCTTACAAGGTAAAGAATGGTGATTAAATTGAGTTTTTTAAAGTTATTTTCTTAGTACAATGTGAATATTAGGCTGCAATATTTATGCAATTGACTAGGGTATAAAAATATTATTTACTCAAAGTAATTGATAAATGCCAATACTTTAGTTGAACGATGTTTACTCAATCTCAAGAGAAACAAAAGATTCATTACTAGGCTATAAAATCATGATAAAAATCTCTTTAGGAAATACTAGGATGATGTTGGTACATACTAGGGACCTTACAATTGTTGTTAAATCTAAGTTGGAGAATTTATAGAGGATTATTGCATATCAATAGAGATTTTTAGTTATAGAGAAACAACTTGTTGAACAAACCCATTTATTTAATTATAATATATGTATAAATTCAATGATATTTTAATTCTTAAATTATAGGGAGGTGTATGGGGTCTCGGAGAGCTTCATCTTCAAAACTAGTCACTATTTTGGTTTTAGTTAACTCTAAAGCCATTCCACTAGAAACACAAACCCAAAAAATACGTAACCCATATTTGTTGGAAAAATAAAACTATGGAAGTGTCACATTTAGATGAATAAAAAAATAGCTTATACTATCAAATGTACACAATCATATGCAGGTTTAATGGATTTTGGCCATGATCTACAAATTTGCATTAGTGAATATTTATGAATTGGACCAATTTATCTGAGGTTCATTTTTTCTCTAAGGGATCATTTGCTGTTCAAATACTAACAAATGATAATTATGAAATATCATTAATGGGGGGCCAGGTTATAGGCTAGGGAAGGAATTTTCATGTCTCCATGGTTTCTAATATTTAATCAAGAGATAATGGTAATGTCCAAAATTCCCATATGGGTGTGCCTTCTTAACCTACATTTTCCTTTTTATTTAAAGGAGTTGGTACCATGCTAAGAAAATTTATGAAAATAGATATGAAAGCATAACTAAGGGTTTATAAACTTATGTTCACATCTATGTGCATATCAACTTAAGAAAGCATCTCCCAGATACCTTGCTTCTAAAACAAGGTGAATAGAGGTGGGAATATATATATATATATTAGACTATGAAAATGTATCCTTTCATTGCAAGCCTTTCAAGTAGCTATTCATCTTCAATACTTTTCCCATGATCCAAAGTTTTCGATAAGAGGAAAAAAAACACCCCCCCCCCCCCGCCTCCAAAACTAAGAATTTGACAACCTTATATGGCATTGGATGAATTTGAAGAAGAGGACATGGAAACAAGAGTGGAAATTGCATAAGAGAATGGAAAAGATAAGAATGCAAATCCAAGAAATAAAAATGTAGACCATCGAATGTCCCTATAGCTTCAAAAGCTTGTCAAGACTTATCTAATGAAATCCAGTGAAATTGATGTTGGCGTAGCGAAAAGGAACTATGAAACTAAATCTTCCAATTTATTAGGATTAAGGTTTCCAACATAAGTTCGATGTTCAATTAGGTATTGAAGATCCACCCATATTATGTTGGACATAAATTAGCAAAAAAGGAAGGAAAGAAAGGTCATACCAAGGAAGTGTTCCTCATTAGATTGATTAGTTCCTTTTCTATCTTTATCAAGAATTTGCATGTCAAAGTAAACATATTTTTGGATTCTATTATTTTGAAGATATATATTATTTGGTGATACTATCTAGTGACAAATTCAAGAAAAGGGTCATACTTATTTTTTACATATTTTGTACTATGCCAACAAAAAGTGAAGATTTCATTTTTATTTCCTTGTTGGAAAGAAAATATGATGTTTTCCTTGAAAAACAAAATTATGAATAATAGAAAAAATGGTTTATTACAAAGAGGTGACTAAACCTAAGTTAGAAATTCAAAATTATCTTTAAAATTTTGTTAGCTTAAAAAATAAAATAAATATTAAGAACAGTAAGTGAAAACTCCTATTAGTTTATAATGAAGCTGGGAAGTGGACAAGACCTAAAACACCTTAGGAAGAAATCCTTGCAAAGTTTTTAATTCTTTGCAAATTATACAAAATGATACAAAATTTCTCTTGGAGTGCACAACCTACACCCAAATAAGATGTTATTTTGAAAACACTTGTTATATCATTGATATTTATAATGTTTAAATAATGACCGAAGTGTCCTCAGACACGTAATTTTATTAATCACAAAAAAAAACAACTACATTGGAATTATGCAAGAGTTTACACCCGAACAACAAAAACACTCTTGCAATGAGCTATTTATAAGCTCAATGTACTAACTTCCACTAATTATGGATCACTTATTAAATAACAAGTGTGCACTTACATTAAATGACATCCTATCTATTCTACTAACTTTATTCCTAACTTAGAGCCTAGGAAACGACTCTTTTCTAGAGTCCTATTTTTAATAACAAATTTATATTTCTAAGTATCTCAAAAATTTATTAAATATTCTAGAATAACAATTATTAATTTAATATCTTAAATTAATAATTATTTTATTCAAACTTTATATCCTATGATAATATTTATTTTTGGATCATCTAACATTCCCCCCTATGATCCAAAGATACATTACAACAAATACCAAGTTCATCCCTAAACTTAGTAAATTTTAGTCTACCAAGAGGTTTCGTGAAAATGTCGGAGGTCTGATCTTCTGAAGGGCAATACATTGGCTTGATGACGTCCTTTGCAATGAGAGATCTGATATGATGATACTTGGTGTCCACATGCTTTTTCTTTGAATGGAAAACTAGATTCTTGGAAAGCTTTATTGCTGACTGATTGTCGATGAATAACGAAGTAGCTTCTACTGGAGGAATTCCCAAATCCTGTAAAACTCGACGTAACCAAACAATCTCACATGATGCTTCCCATGCTGAAATGTACTTTGCTTCTGCTAAAGAAGTGGCCACTGTAGTTTGCTTCTTGCAACTCCAGGAAACTGTAGCTGACTCCATGTTCATTAAGTAACCTGAGGTTTATGCCCTGTCATCAATACTGCCAACAAAGTCGGCATCTGAAAATCCACCAAGTACAAAATTTTTAGTCTTTTTGTAAAGAAGACCAAAATCTTTTGTTCCTTGGATATATCGAAGAACTCTTTTGGCTGCATTCCAGTGGCTGTCTAGTGGTTCCTGCATAAAACGTGAAAGAATACTGACTGCATAAGATAGATCAGGATGAGTGGTTGTCAAATAAATCAAGCTGCCAATCAACTGTCTGTAAGTAGTGCTGTCCACCTTTTCCACCCCTTCAAATTTTGAAAGTTTTAAGTTTTGTTTCATAGGGGTAAGGACATGCTTACAATCCTGCATTCCAAATCGCTGAAGAATTTCTGTTGCATATTTACTTTGGGAAATGAAGATCTGATGTGGACGTTGGAATACTTCAACTCCAAGATAGTAGTGAAATAGTCCCAAATCTGTCATCTTAAAACCTGCATGTAATTCCTTTTTCACCTGTTCAATGTGATCATCATTGTTGCCTATGATGATCAAATCATCGACATACATAATCAAAATCACCAGATTTTTACCTTTTTGGCGTACATACAAGGTATCATCAGATTCACTACGATGAAAACCAACTTTGCGAAGGTATTCATCCATTTTGGCATACCAAGCTCGGGGAGCTTGTTTTAACCCATCTAAAGCCTTTATTAGTTCGCAAACTTTATGTTCTTGTCCCTCAATTTCAAAACCTGGTGGTTGATTCATGTAGAATTCTTCCTATAAATATCCGTTGAGAAAAGCACTTTTGACATCCATCTGATGAACTTTCCACCCTTGTTGAGCTACTAAGGCAAGTGTGAGGAGGATGGTGTTCCATTTAGCAGTAGGAGCAAACGTTTCCTCATAATCGATCCCTTCCTGTTGCGCAAAACCTTTAGCGACAAGTCTTTCTTTATACTTGTCAAGTTCACCATTTTGGTTGTACTTAACTCTGTAAACCCATTTGCATCCTATGGGTTTAACATTTGGGGGAAAATCAACTAGTTTCCAATTGTGGTTATCAATTACTGCTCGATATTCATCAATCATGGCTTGTTGTCATTCTTTATGTTTACTGCTTCTTTTTATGTGGAAGGTTCAGTAAAATCATGTGCTAGCAAGGAGAAAGTTGCTTCACTTCTGTGTTTCTGTCTTGTTCCTGTTTTATTTTGTTCATCAGGCTTTACATCTTTCAATAGTTGAACTGCCCATTTTGGAAGTTGTTGCTCACTTGTTTGACAATCTTAGAAGTCTCCATCATTGTAAAGGGGATTAATGTAAACTTATGTTCGTCGTTCAAGTGGAGAGTCTGGAGAATCACTGTCAGAAGAAATGCTGCTGCTTCGAGATGCTGATGAACTGCTAGAAGAACCAAATGATTTTGTTGAAGTAGATGGACATGATGACTCATCTTCAGAGGAAGGAAAATCAAGTTCATACCAATTTGGTGAAGTTGGTTGACTTTGCATATTTCCTTTTCGTTTATTGCCCTTATTTTCTAACTTGTGAAGAATATTTTTGATTTCTTCAGCACTCTTACTTTCTGTTTCATCAAAAATGACATCCCTGCTCACAATAAATTTTCCATTGGTCAAAAGACGATACCCTTTCTTTTCATCTGAATAGCCAATCATTGTGCATTTCAAACTTCTTGAATCAATCTTAGTTCTTTTTTCTTTCGGAACTAAGGCATAACAGATGGATCCAAAAACTCAAAGATGTTTAACTTTAGGTTTGAAACCAAACCAAGGTTCATAGGGGGTGATTCTGTCTAAAGAAGCAGTTGGAGATCTGTTTCTTAGATAGATAGCTGTATGTATTGCTTCTACCCAATATTTTGGACTTAACCTTTTGAAAGTTAACATGGATCTCGCCATGCCTAACAATGTACAATTCATCCTTTATACGACTCCATTTTGCTGTGGAGTGTAAACATTTGTAAGATGCCTTCTGATGCCATTTTCACTGCAATAAGTTTTGAATTCATTTGAATTGAATTCTCCCCCATTATCTGTCTTGAGAGTACCTATATTTTCTTTGGCTTCATTTTCAACAAGTTGTCGAAAAATTTTAAACTTCTCGAATGCTTCTGACTTGTTTTTCAAGAAATAAACCCAAGTCATTCGGCTGAAATCGTCAATAAATAGTAAGAAATATTTTCAACCACCTAATGAAGTTTGTAGTGGATCACACACATCACTGTGAACGAGTTGCAGCATCTTGTTTGCGTGCCACGAACTTGTTGGAAAACTTTCTCGACTCTGTTTGCCATAAATGCAGGCTTCACATTTAGCATTTTCCTTGTTGAAAGTTGGAAGTCCTTTAACCATCCCTTGTTTCTGCAATTGAGAAAGACTATCAAAATTCAAATGTCCATATCTTACATGCCATAATATTATAGGTGAAATTCCTATAGTAACTGCCCCTGCAAAATCAGAATGCCTTGGAATAACTGTCCCTTTCATTCTTAACAGTTTTCCATCTTCATATCCTGTCATCACTGTTTGGAAGTTCTGTTTGACTGAATTAATCTTAACTAATCCATCTTCCATAATTATTTGATGTTCTGGTTGTCGAATCATGACCAAAGACAACAATTTTTTCTTAAAGGTGGGTACATACCACACATTGGAAATCAATTTTTCTCCAATGTTAGGGAGAAAAACTTTAACTGCACCTTTTCCATAAGGCGTATGTTTTGTATCATTTGCTAGAAAGATGGAATTAAGATGGAACTCTTGAAAATTCCAAAAGAAATCTTGTCTACAGGTCATGTGCTGAGTTGCTCCTGAATCCAAAATCCAAGAATCTTCATAATCACTCTTAATATAGGAGGAAAGTTGGGATTTTTGGTGAAGAAGTGAAGACATATTCTGAGTCATTATCATCTTGATCTTGATCATTTGCAAACTGTGCTGAAGGCTGTTGAAACTTAGAAATTTTATTGATAGATGTGCGACAATCTGCAGCATAATGACCGACTCTGTTACATCGCCTGCAAACAATTTGACTCAAATCAGTGCCTCTTCCTTGAGACTGTCCTCTGCCTTGAGACTGTCCTCGACCTCTGCTTTTTCCTCTGTTTTGAGATTGTCCTCTCCCTGGATTCTGTCTTGTGCCTTGCTGATATCCTCTGTTTTGATTGTTGCCTCTGCCTTGAGAATTGTTTATGCCTGAATTGGAGCCTATGTTGAAGTTGTTTCCTCTATGTTGACTGCGACCACGACCTTGCGCTGCTTGATTTTGATTAAAATTACCTTTTCTTTTGTTTCTAGAATTGTCAGCTGAGGAGTTGCTAGTACTGGCCTCTGTGAGAAAAACATCTTCAACAACTTTCTTTTTCTTCCCAAAATTTGTATCATGTTGAGTCAACATTTCGCAAAGCTCATCAAACTTTAGCTTTTCTAACTTTCCAGTTAGTTGTAGAGTTTCCAAAAAATGTGTATAGGAAGAAGGAAGTCCAGCAATTAAAATTGTGACCATAAAACTATCATCGACTGCTTGAAAACCAGCATTAACATTTTCCTACTTAATATTCTTAAGTCTGGAGATGTATTCAAGAATATCTCCTTCTTCAGTCAATTTTTGATGCAAAAATTTTAATTGTAGGTCAACTCTTTTTGATTGAGGTTGAGTATCAAACAACTCCTTAAAATTTCTCAAAGTAGACAATGCATCTTTAGCATTTTCTATATGGACATACATTTCATCATTGACAGAAGATTTAATGAGAGCTAATGCTTTGGAATTTTTAATTTCCCATTTTGCTAGTGCCGCTACATCTATAGGTTTATTTGGCTTTACATCTCCATCACAAATATCATGCCATAGTTCATTATAAACAAGAGTGCTTTCAATGAGGCGTTGCCATGTTTTGTAAGATTTTGAGCCTTCAAGTTTGTCAGAATCAGAAAAGAAATTAATCAACTTAGACATTGTAGTGTTTAAAACTTCACACCACGAATCAAGCTCCAAAAAATATCAAGATGCGCAACACACGATGCAAAAAATGATTTATCAGGGCTTGGCCTTGACCCTCGAATATTCATTGAAACAGGAGAAAATTGATTGAGCTTTGCACTTGGCTCTAGTCAATTTCTCAAATATTACAAGGTAACTTTCAAAATTTGACTTTTACAATAATGTTCTTGCACAATCTGGTAAAAAAAAAGTTACCCCCCCTCAAAGTAAAATTACTTTGAGTTACAATATGACTCCTTATTTCTCCAAAAAAATAAAATAAAATTGTCTCCCTCAATTACAAAATATTACAATGTTCTTCAAAAAAAAAAAAAGTCTACTTATTTCTCCAAATTCCTCCAAATTTGCCACTCCCTTATTTTCAAAAACAAAGAATTTCCTTATCTCTCCAAATAACATTACATAAAAAATATATATATATATATATATATATATATATATTATCACTCCATTACAAAAGAAAATACTTTAGTGACCCTTTTACATGTCCACTTTTTAATTTCGCATTTGCATCTTCAAATTGGCATTCTTTTAAATAATGATCTCCCAAAGGCATTTGCAGTTTAAATAATGGCATTCGAGTAAAAATTATACTGTGATCGGTCGATTGAATTCATTGCTGCAGGGACCAAATAGTGGCGCTAATCCCGTTCAATTCATTCAACACTGTTGTAATTCAACGCTGCTTTAGTTCAATTCAATTCAAAGCAGCTTTAATTCATTCATTTAACGTTGCTCCTCTTTAATTGAACGCTGTCAAACGCTGCAAAATATGAAAACGCTGACTCTTAAATATGAAAACGCTGCAAACAGGAGTAGACAGCTGCAAACGCTGTCAAATGCTTTGCTGTGTACGCAGATCGTGTAGTCTGTAGAAAAATCTACACGTAAATCGAATCCATAGAGGCTTATTTTGGCAATGAGGTGTATGGGCAGTCTGCTACAGCGTTAACCGACAGAGACACAGACCAAGCATATCACGGCTGAACGAATCCAATGCGCTTTTCAAAACACGTCCTCTTGTCTTACTGCTGTGGATAATTCAAGTGATATCTTAAATAAACAGAGTTTCATCAAATCAATGCCGCTAATTATTTACTGTTATAATGAAATTCTCTTGAATGGAATTCAATTCCTAGCAACAGGATCGATTCATTTAAATCTTCTAGCAATTTATCAAAAAAGATCAAACGGTGATATTGGTATCGATTACTAGAATTGGTGTCGATTCACATCTGATACAGAAACCAATTACTATGTCCCTCTAAAAGGTTGAGAACGCTTTTGATTTATGGAGCTCCTCTCATAAATACACAACAATTTATCAATCAAAAACTTAAATGTGTTCATCACAATTCTTCACCAAACACGGCAAATTCATTAAACAGCATTAAACATTGTTAAATTCATAAGAATGCTACAGCGCCTTAAACAGCTTTAAAGTCATAAGATTGCATACCAATTTATTTTCTAAAAAAAATAAATTGATTGCATACCAATTTCTTTTGCTGCTCAATGCAATGGAGTTGAGTTTTCCAAGAAATGGTAGAGCTGGAATCTCCTCCTCATAGCATTACCATAGCTCTGATACCACAATAATGACCGAAGTGTCCTCAGACACGTAATTTTATTAATCACAAAAAAAAACAATTACATTGGAATTATGCAAGAGTTTACACCCGAACAACAAAAACACTCTTGCAATGAGCTATTTATAAGCTCAATGTCCTAACTTCCACTAATTATGGATCACTTATTAAATAACAAGTGTCCACTTACATTAAATGACCTCCTATCTATTCTACTAACTTTATTCCTAACTTAGACCCTAGGAAACGACTCTTTTTTAAAGTCCTATTTTTAATAACAAATTTCTATTTCTAAGTATCTCAAAAATTTATTAAATATTCTAGAATAATAATTATTAATTTAATATCTTAAATTAATAATTATTTTATTCAAACTTTATATCCTATGATAATATTTATTTTTGGATCATCTAACATTAAATCCATAATAACCAATATGGGATTGTTAATCTTATTTGCTAGCTATTTGATCATAGAAATGACATCATAACCAAACATATTTAAATTTTATTTTTTAATCAATTAATATTGTTATCGATGAATAATAATGCCATTGTCATCATCATCAAAATATAAAATTTACAAATAAGGGGGTCTCATACACCAATTTGGTGTCCCCGATCTTCAAATTAGATTATTGTTGTTATTGGAAACAACTTGACCCACAAGGGAGTTTGAAATTTGAATCTAATGGTTTACAGGAAATTTCCAATTGATCTTCCACCCATGGGTTATTATTATTATTATTATCGTTACTAAAAAATAATGTATTAATTAAGTTAAGTTCATTTTTTAAAAATAAGAATAAAATTATTTCTAAACTAAATCTCCAATATTAACTAAAAATATTTAGCCAATAAACAATATATTAATCATACATTTAAAAAATTAAAAATTAAATGAAAATATATCAAAATATTTTATAACCAATTTAAAAATTAAATTGTGCATGATAAATATAATGATCTCTTGGTTATGCAAAAATATATAAAAACGAATTTAATTAAAATTTGAAAACTAAAAATACAATAATAAGTCTAAAGTGTAATAAATACAATGATGATGATGACACCCTCAAGGCTAGTTCACTTAACAAAGCATCAGGGCTAGTTCACTTAAAAAAACATGTAAATGTGTCATATAAAATATTATGAGGTCCTTGGTTCAACCCCCTCGATTAACTTGTGTCAATGTTAGGGGAAAGCATGGTGCACTTAGTGGTTATAGTGGTAGTGGATGGATTCAATCCTGTGTCAGAAAGTATGAGACAACCCCTGTTGTTGATGCCACTAGTCACAACAAAAATGATGATGAGTACGAAGAATATCCACTAACAGTAAATGTGATTTGTCAAACCCAAATATGTATAGAGATTACCTTAAATTATTTAGGATTTTATTTCAATGCTCGGAAATAATTAAGAGAAGTGTTCCAAGATCACCATAGTTTTGTTAATTATAATGTCAAGAAGCTTGTTAGTGTGACAAATATTGATGCAGGAGCATCAAGGCCATTTTTCATTTGTAAATATGTAATAAAGGGGGGTGTGACATTTTTATTATTTTATTAATTAATTTGTTATTTTTAATAAAATAGGAGATAAATGATATAAGTGAGGATTTTGTAAATATTCTTTTATTAATTAAAAGGATATGAGAGAAATAGATTAGGAGAAAAATTAGAGAGTAGAAATTCTATGTATGGGACTTTGTTGAGTCCACACCTAAAATATAGATTTAGTTGAGGATTAGGTGGAGAGATTTTTGGAGTGAATTAAATGCATTATTTATGTATAAATATGAGTGGGTTTTGTGAGAAAAAAAACAATTGAATAGTTGCAGAGAGAGTGAGAGCGTGAGTAGAGAGCAGGTTTCTACTTGCAAGCCTTCGGGCAATTGTAAAGGGCCATAGATCTCGAATATCTAGCCAATCAAGAGTTTGTAAGTAATTGTGTGCATTAATACAGCATTGGATTTCTGAAGTTTATGTCTTCTTCCTAAGTTATGTTGTAATTAGAATTCAATGTCGATTGAGTTGGTATAGGTTGATGGTTTATAAGAGAAGAATTATAATGTATGCTCTTCAAACGTTAGTAACAATTTGCTGTGTGTGTATGAGAGAAATTTTGTAATCGAAGTATGGTCTTAGTCTTGGACAAGAAGAGCGATTTCTGTATTGAGAGATTGCAAGTATCAATTTTGAATGAATACCAATTTATACTTTGAATCGAATTGAATCTATATATATATATATATATATATATATATATATATATATATATATGCTGAAGAGGATGAAAAGGGGATCGGTAATTTTGAAAAGGGATCAAATCAGATTTGAAATTTCGATTTGGTATTGGTCTTGTTAAATCAACTTAGAAGATGGCATTTTGTGAAACTGAGTTGAATCCAGATCTAGTTATACATGTGCTGAATGTCTGACATCGACTTCGAACGTTAATATAGAAGAAAGCAGTCAATTTATTCTTGGTCTGGCAAAAAGAATTACAATCTGGCAAGCCATGAGTTGAAGCAATGGAAAGAGGCGCAATTCTTGTTTTTAACTCTGGAAATATATATGTTATGGAAATCGTTACATAAAGGGTTATTGAAATTCGATTTGAAGAAATCAATATTGAATCTGGGTTTTACACGAATTACTGATGTCTGAGGGACGCAGTAAGCTAATTTCTGAACTTTGAGGATGTACTGAATTATATGTTGTTGGAACCGATTCCTTTAGTGGCATCGATTGAGAAATTATGATCGATTAAAAATGTTGTTGATGAGTTTAATACAATTGAAGTCGATTTAAAATTCCTGGGTTGAATCAATCTAAAAATCTGTGTAATTCAGATTCAGAAGAAATCGAATTCTAGTTTTGAAGCAGCAGTTCGAAAATTTGAGTCAGCGCTGGAAATTTAATGCAGGTATGAGCCAGCATCGTTTTCTAAATTAAATGAACTCGTTGAAGATGTATGAGTCTGTGTTGAACTCAGTTAATTGATGACTGATGCCAGAAGCGATGGCATAAAAATGTGGAAAAGCATAGCGCTGTAGTTACGGTGCATTCAGACATTTCAGAAGTCCAAAACTTTTGGATTCAATCATATATCGAATATCTATTTAATATTGTGGATGTGCTAGAAGGCGCGGTCCAGAGATTGATATATTGCAGGAATTCGAACGGGGTAAGATATGATGGTGTTTGCATAAAGTTATAATGCATGAAAATGATATATGGTGGTATTAAATTTCCAGACTCAGTCTTAACACATGGGCGCATTTGTTTATGGAATTTTGTTTGAAAATCTGTATTAAAAACCATATGTGAAGGTTGGGAATAAATGTTAAATGAAATGAAAACTTCATGAGCCAGTTTGATGTTTGAGATTTAAACCAAATGTAATATGTTTAAGGTCAATTGGTAAACATATGAGAATTAAGCACATGATTAAATGAGAAGCATTGGGGGTTAAATTATATAAGTGAGCTTGGGTTGGAAATTAAACAATGAAATTGATGGTTGGTTAAAGTCTGTATGGGACTTTTTATAAGGAGTTTTAATGCTATTTGAAACCTTTGAACTGAATATTGTTGGGTTGTAGTTTTTTGAACCATATGTTTGACAAGCTTCTGCAAGTGATAGTTGTGACATTGCCAGAAAGTGGATTTTCTTGACAAGCTACAAAAATTATCGGTTTATATGCACCTGAAGATGAGATTCTGGGTATTGCAGGGTTGGCCCTGCATCATTTTTGGTATCAGAGCTTGGCTCTGTTGAAATTGAAGATGTATGTTTTCTGAATGAAGACAAAAGGTTTTGTTGAGAACTAAAGTTTGTTTTCTTTGAATGTGTGATGAATGACTGAAAGGAAGATCAGATTTTTAAATCTGATATGCAATCTACACAATTATAGTGAAGAAGATTGCAGAAGTGAATGGAGGACAAGATCATGCAGGATCTTAAAGGTGAGATGATTTTCTGATTTGAAATTTGTGATTGAAGTTTATGGTTGCAGAGAAGATGATGGCTGTGAACCTGACATTCAACTAAAGGCTGGATAGGGAGGACAATTGCAGTGTCCTGAAGAAGAAGCTAAGTTGAAGAGATAGCCTAGAGAGAGAGCAGCGAGAGAGCTCAAAAGGTTCCAGAGGCAGTGAACCAGTACTTACCTAAAGACTGAGTGAGGAGAGCTTGGTGAGGTAAGGGCAGCAGGAGAGATTGTTGTTGCAGAGGCTAGTGCAACTCATGGTGAGTGAGAAACTCATGGAGAAGATGATCATGGAGGATCAGAGAAGAGGTTCAGAGGAATGACATAGAGGTAAGATGACTGATGAATTCAGAGAAAGAGAAATTGCAGTAATGAAGGTACAATTGCAGGTACTAGAAGCATGGCTGCAAGAGAAGGAAAATCAGAAAAGAGGATGGATCTTTCCACTGAAGGGAAAGAAATTGATTTGGAAACCATTGCAGATAAAGTTGAGGCAAAGTGAGATTGCCTTATTGAAAAAGGAACTTAGAGTTCTTGAGCCAGAGATGGAATTTGAAGATTCCACACGCAGATTTGTTCAAAAAGAAGTATTGGAGGAAGCAATCAAGACTGAAAAGTCTTGTGCTTTTAAAACTAATGAGTTGTGTATGTTTGCAGGTACAGTACAGGGAGATGAGAAAGCTTTAGAGTTTGTTCAAGAAGAGTTAAATCTGAAGTCTGTTCAGATCGATGCTGAGATAACAAGATCTCAGGAGGAAATGAAGACAAAGGAGTCTAATCAGAATGTTGGTGCAGAGAGAGAAGGACCAATTGATGATTGGATAAGAGCTGGTGAAGGTATGGAAATTTGTGTGAAGTTTCCAAGTTTTACTCCTAATGAAATTGTTGAATTGTATAGGAAACTAGATCTTCAGAGAAGAGAATTGGAGAGACAGAGGACTTATGTGCAGGATAATTTGCTGAGGAAGCAAGGCAGGAAAGTTTTCATGAATGACAGTCATGAAGCAGAGGATGAAAAGAAGGAGAGACTAGCTGACAGTCTCATGGTGAATGAAAATCAGCATATTGATATGCTGACAAAGGAGTTGGAAGAAAACTCAGAGTAGCATACTAAAGTGTTGCCAGAGGAAGCTGAGGAGAAAGCCAGTAAAGATTTTCTGAGTCTTGAAGAAGACTTGGAACTGCAAAGAGGAAACTTGGTGATTGAATCAACAAGTGAGACCATTGGGTCTTGTGATTTTGAAGCTGACAATTTGATTGTGTATACAGGTGATGCAGAAGACAGTCCATCATTTGGAATTGTCTTGGAAGAAGAAGAACTGTTGCAGAAAGAAGATGAGACAATCATGTCTCATATGCAGAGGTTTGTTACCATGGGTGACAAGAAAGAGTTGGCTTGTCTGTATAGCCAAGAGAAGACTGGTGGACAAAATTTTGGAACTACTACAGTGTTAGAGGATGAGGCTACAATGGTTGAAGAACTTGATCTGATTGCCAGAATCAATCAAGATGATGTTGGACGATTACTAAAGATTGTCGAAGGAGAAGATGAAGGTTATGCTGGAACTAGTTTGCAGCATGAGGAGAAATGGCTGAAATGTTTGCTGGAGACACTAGAACCAGAGGAAGAAGTTGTAGACATTGAAATAATTTTGCTTGAAGGTGATGAGCAAAATAATGTTGCATAGGGACAGGAAGTTTGGAAGACAACAACATCTATGGTGGCAACTGAAGCAACATATGGGGTAACATCTGCAGGAATAAAACCAATGTTAGCATCATCTATGGTAGTAGCTAAAACAGCAGGAAGTGAAAGCAGCAGTAGAATATTGGACATAGAGATTGAAAGCATCAGAAGACTGATGATGAAGGTGTCTCAGAGACAGCAGACAACAGCAAGAAAGCAGAAGAATTTAAGCAAGAGAAAGACAGAAAAAGATTGCGAGAGCCTAGTCAGTGGGGCAATGCAGCATAAAGTGTGGAGACCTGGAGAAGAACAACAGACAGAAGCAGCGACAAGTGGAAAGTTACAGCACAAAATATGGGATCCAAGCATACACAGATCCGAACACATGATCATGCGATCATGTTTAATTTCAACCTTGGGAGTCTGATGCAGGAGCATCAAGGCCATTTTTCATTTGTAAATATGTAATAAAGGGGGGTGTGACATTTTTATTATTTTATTAATTAATTTGTTATTTTTAATAAAATAGGAGATAAATGATATAAGTGAGGATTTTGTAAATATTCTTTTATTAATTAAAAGGATATGAGAGAAATAGATTAGGAGCAAAATTAGAGAGTAGAAATTCTATGTATGGGACTTTGTTGAGTCCACACCTAAAATATAGATTTAGTTGAGGATTAGGTGGAGAGATTTTTGGAGTGAATTAAATGCATTATTTATGTATAAATATGAGTGGGTTTTGTGAGGAAAAAAACAATTGAATAGTTGCAGAGAGAGTAAGAGCGTGAGTAGAGAGCAGGTTTCTACTTACAAGCCTTCGGGCAATTGTAAAGGGCCATAGATCTCGAATATCTAGCCAATCACGAGTTTGTAAGTAATTGTGTGCATTAATACAGCATTGGATTTCTGAAGTTCATGTCTTCTTCCTGAGTTATGTTGTAATTAGAATTCAATGTCGATTGAGTTGGTATAGGTTGATGGTTTATAAGAGAAGAATTATAATGTATGCTCTTCAAACGTTAGTAACAATTTGCTGTGTGTGTATGAGAGAAATTTTGTAATCGAAGTATGGTCTTAGTCTTGGACAAGAAGAGCGATTTCTGTATTGAGAGATTGCAAGTATCAATTTTGAATGAATACCAATTTATACTTTGAATCGAATTGAATCTATATATATATATATATATATATGCTGAAGAGGATGAAAAGGGGATCGGTAATTTTGAAAAGGGATCAAATCGGATTTGAAATTTCGATTTGGTATTGGTCTTGTTAAATCGACTTAGAAGATGGCATTTTTTGAAACTGAGTTGAATCCAGATCTGGTTATACATGTGTTGAATGTCTGACATCGACTTCGAATGTTAATATAGAAGAAAGCAGTCAATTTATTCTTGTTCTGGCAAAAAGAATTACAATCTGGAAAGCCGTGAGTTGAAGCAATGGAAAGAGGCGCAATTCTTGTTTTTAACTCTGGAAATATATATGTTATGGAAATCGTTACATAAAGGGTTATTGAAATTCGATTTGAAGAAATCAATATTGAATCTGGGTTTTACACGAATTACTGATGTCTGAGGGACGCAGTAAGCTAATTTCTGAACTTTGAGGATGTAATAAATTATAAGTTGTTGGAACCGATTCCTTTAGTGGCATCGATTGAGAAATTATGATCGATTAAAAATGTTGTTGATGAGTTTAATACAATTGAAGTCGATTTAAAAGTCCTGGGTTGAATCAATCTAAAAATCTGTGTAATTCAGATTCAGAAGAAATCGAATTCCAGTTTTGAAGCAGCAATTCGAAAATCTGAGTCAACGCTGGAAATTTAATGCAGGTATGAGCCAGCATCGTTTTCTAAATTAAATGAACACGTTGAAGATGTATGAGTCTGCGTTGAACTCAGTTAATTGAAGACTGATGCCAGAAGCGATGGCATAAAAATGTGGAAAAGCATAGCGCTGTAGTTACGGTGCATTCAGACATTTCAGAAGTCCAAAACTTTTGGAGTCAATCATATATCGAATATCTATTTGATATTGTGGATGTGCCAGAAGGTGCGGTTCAGAAATTGAAGGCGCGGTCCAAAGATTGATATATTGCAGGAATTCGAACGGGGTAAGATATGATGGTGTTTGCATAAAGTTATAATGCATGAAAATGATATATGGTGGTATTAAATTTCCAGACTCAGTCTTAACACATGGGCGCATTTGTTTATGGAATTTTGTTTGAAAATCCGTATTAAAAACCATATGTGAAGGTTGGGAATAAATGTTAAATGAAATGAAAACTTCGTGAGCCAGTTTGATGTTTGAGATTTAAACCAAATGTAATATGTTTAAGGTCAATTGGCAAACATATGAGAATTAAGCGCATGATTAAATGAGAAGCATTGGGGGTTAAATTATATAAGTGAGCTTGGGTTGGAAATTAAACAATGAAATTGATGGTTGGTTAAAGTCTGTATGGGACTTTTTATAAGGAGTTTTAATGCTATTTGAAACCTTTGAACTGAATATTGTTGGGTTGTAGTTTTTTGAACCATATGTTTGACAAGCTTCCGCAAGTGATAGTTGTGACATTGCGAGAAAGTGGATTTTCTTGACAAGCTACAAAAATTATCGGTTTATATGCACCTGAAGATGAGATTCTGGGTATTGCAGGGTTGGCCCTGCATCATTTTTGGTATCAGAGCTTGGCTCTGTTGAAATTGAAGATGTTTGTTTTCTGAATGAAGACAGAAGGTTTTGTTGAGAACTAAAGTGTGTTTTCTTTGAATGTGTGATGAATGACTGAAAGGAAGATTATATTTTTAAATCTGATATGCAAGCTACACAATTACAGTGAAGAAGATTGCAGAAGTGAATGGAGGACAAGATCATGCAGGATGTTAAAGGTGAGATGATTTTCTGATTTGAAATTTGTGATTGAAGTTTATGGTTGCAGAGAAGATGATGGATGTGAACCTGATCTAATCTAAGATGATGCTGGGTATTGCAGGGTTGGCCAAATTACAAAATTCAAAATCTTGGAGGATTTCTAGTTGATTTCCAAAATTTTCAGGACTCCTTGAAAAAAGAACAATGTTATCAACATAAAGAAGAAGAGTGATGACTATACTAGTGATAGTGGATCCAACACAATATGTTACTTCGAAAAACTCTTCTAACTTATCATTGTATATGAAAAAAAGGGTATGGTATGAGAAACACCCTTGCTTGGTTATGGTATTGCAATTGTTTTTTTTGTCCAACCATCAATGGTCCTAAACTTGGCAATAGGTTCTCATGCAACCTTGTCACAACAACCCTCAACTCAAGAGGAATATTTATCTCCTCCATCTTGAGTCCAAAGGTTTGTCCTCGGAATGGTGTCAAAAGCTTTTCTAAAGTTAATAAAATAACAAATAAGATCAATTTTATGATTGTGACCATACTCCTTTACAATGGTCTTAAGAGTAATAAGATGATCCATAGTTGAATGATATCTTCTAAACCCATATTGACCTTTAGCTCTTTCATGAGCTTCCTAGCCATAAGCTACTCCATTTCCAAAAATAATCCCATACAACTTGGTCAAAATGAGGCTAATCATAATGATCCTATAATTAGAGAGAATTATTTTGTCCTCACTTCTAAAGATGGTTATAATAAGGCTTTAGGTCCAAGGCTTGGGGAAACCTTGTTGCACCACCAAATTAAAGAGCTTATATGTGAGTGTTGAAGATCACCCCTATTGGTTACACAAAAATATATTAAAATGACTTTACATAAAATTCTAAAAATAAAAATATATTAACACCTCTAAAATGTAATAAATAACCATTTTCTTAATTATAAATAAAAAAATTATAAGAATTAATATTTAAGAGCACATATACAACTAAAATATTAAATACTAAATCTAATATTGAAATAATTTAAATAAAATTCCATTGAAAAATAATAATTTAAATTAATCATTTAGGATTTAAAATCAAATTAAGTGTTTTATTAATTTTAAAAATATACATTTAAATTAATTAAATTACACATTATTACAAATTAATTATAGAAAATTATTATAATTTTTTTCCATGTATTTCAATGACCTCGAAGATCGGTGACCACTACATCCACGAAATATTTGTACCAACAAGATCCACCAAAAAAAATTTCCATGGAACCTTGAAATTAAAATTTGTTATAATTATTACAATTGTTAACTTGACTAATTATTGTCAAACTATATATTTAGTTAATCTCACATTAATAAGTTTCTAATTTTAATCTTCTTGATAATGAGCATTAATGTAAGTTAACATATTTACTAGGAATATCATCCACATATATGGTAACACACTTCTTGAGTTTTCTTGTAAAATTTTCTTTCAAAAATATTATCATAATTGAAAGAGTTGGTTTTTTCCTTTATATTAAGATATTTTGTAATATATTAATTACAAAAGGAAAAGAAAAATTAGGTTAAAATTTTACACAAATACCCCTTAAGTCGGTGCAAGGAACGTAAGAATCGTCGTGAGCAGGACTCACAACGATGAACATAGTGGATACATCCTCTCCATTCTCTCGATTTCACTAAGAAGACATGGAAATGGATCAAAGTTATGTTCGTTCATGTTATATGTGTGACATTCATGCGTGTAGTACAGTGGATCCACATGTTGTTTCCAACTTAAATGTTTTGTAGGAATATGATTTATGAAGTTTAGGTTTGTATTATGTTTCAGTGTGGTTCATGTTGCATGGTATGTTATGGTATTTTCATTTCTTTCAGTTTATTGCACTTGGTTTTGGCAACAATGTTATAAGACAAAGATGAACACAAGGAGGAAGTATTATTATAACTATATGTGGTCATGCACCAACTTAAATAAATCGCCTCCAACCTCCCTTTCTCCTTTTCTCAAACTCTTGAAAATCTTGCCACTACTCATGAGGACCTCTACATTTCTCATAGTGCTAATTTTCATGTTATAGAATGATAGTTTAATGTTTAAGCATGCACTATTTTGTTTTATTTGCTTCGATAGAGATAAGAATTATAAACATATACATATTTGTTTTGCTAATTGATACTCTATTTATTTTGAATTAATCACAAACTTATGTTGAAAAAACTTATTTATTAAAAATTTGAAGTAATTAATAATTATATATATATATATATATATATTATATATATATATATATATATATATATATATATATATATTAATATATATATATATATATATATATATATATATATATATATATTTATTAAAGTGTCTAGTAGTCAAAGTGTTTAGGAGTATACTATGAGTCATAGTAATTATATTTATTATATACATGGTTATGATTTACATTTCTTTGATGAAATGCATGTATTTTGTGTATTTGTGATGGAGAAAAATGGTGACTTTTATAACATAATATGATATTTTTTTTATTAAATATACAAATAAAATAATAATTATTTTATTTATTTTTTATATGGTTGAAAAAATTGATTAGAAAATATTAAAGATATTAAATAAATTTCATAAGTTATGCTATTACCTTACTATGATTTATGATTTACATTTCTTTAATAAAATATATGTATTTATGTGTACTTCTGATTGAAAAAATAGTGTTTTTTATAATACAATATAGCATTTTTTTATTAAATATAAAAATAAAATAATGATAATAATATTTATTATTATTATTATTATTTATTTAATTTTTTTAAAATAATTTTTATAATACATTTTTTAATTGAAAATTGAAAATAAATATAACTTTTATGAAATAGAAATGATTTTTTATATTGTTGAAAAAATAATTAGAAAACATTAAAGATATTAAATAAATTTCATAATACATTTTTTAATTGAAAATATTAATGCAACTTTTATGAAATAAAATAAATCTATCTTGACAATATGATATTAAATTTAAACAAAATAAATACATATCTTTAAAATATATATATATATATATTAACTAGACCTTTAATTTTACATTATTTAAATATGTAATGTGTATTAAATGAAGGAAAAAACATACATTTTAATTTATAACGACAATATCTAAGATTTCTATCATTATTTTAAGATAAATATTTTAGATCTTTATTATAGTTTTACTACAAGTCTCTTTACTTCTATTAATAAGTTATCTATCAATTTTTGATGTAAAAAGAACAATAGAACAACCAAACCTTCATATGATAATCATTGTAAAATTGTTAGAAAAACAATTAGAATACTTCTAATCAATATTTAAAGCTCGATGGATAAATGTCTTCCATCTTTTTTTTTCTAAGTTGGACTAATCTATTAATATGGAACATAGTTTACAGAGCTGGACTAACCTCCAGAGCTGCATATCTATCCAATTCCAAAGGGAGTCTTAGGCAAAAAATAAAAAAAGAGACAGCCCCTAACAGGGAAATCGGCCCAATTGATGCTGCCCATGAATGGGAAACCAACAGCCTTAGAGTTATGCAGAAAAACAGTGTTTACAACCACAACAATTACAACCATATTATCCAAAAAATACAGCCAAGCAGTAGAAAAGACCAAAAAAAGATAAGGAAACCTGTCAAAGCTTGAAAAGCCCATTAGGCTAGATATCGAGGTGTGAAGGAGGAGTCTCCTCCACAATGGGACATATGTACTCTTCATTAGAATCTTCTTCGTCTCCCTTGGATTGTTGAGCAGTGTTCTCGTGAGAGGAAGTAGAGATGCTCTTCATCAGCTGCCTGCCCGAATGCGTAGAATTCCCATAGCCTTTGCCCTTGCTGCTGGAGGACTGCGAACCAAATTTGGCAAGTAGGGCAGCAGATTTTCTAGAGTCTTGAGGAGGCGCCGTGGAAATGGTGGATTTCCTCATATGCTTTCTGGAGCCTGAAGTAATGTCACCACACTGCACCTCCTAAAACACAATAGAGATAGTGCTAGTAATTCTAGGATTATCCAAAACACTGTCGAAGTGGAAATGAGAGACATTGGCGGCTAGAGGTATAGCGCTGCAATCTTCGTGGATCGAGAGGGGCGGGCGAGAGCCTGCACCTCTGCCGCTACCATGCCTACACCTCATCTGGTGTCTTCGCGTCATGCTGGGGATGGAGGTGGGATGAGGAGATTGAGGAAACAAACCAGAGGGTGAGTAAGAATCCTCACAACGGCCAGACCAGAAGGAGGGCGATTGTAGAGGAGAGGCGAGAGGCGAGCACTGGGTGAGGTCTGTCGTGGCAAGGGGAATATTGAAATGGAGGGGCGAGGGACAAGTGTCACCCTAATCAGACGAAGGGATAACAGCTTCAGTCAACTGAGGGGCAAACCTGAGACAGAAATGGAACAGCGAGGTGGAGTTCCAGAGTCGAGTAGAGGTGAAAGAAAAAGCTAAAGAATTATGGGCATAAGTAGCAGTGAAGGAGATGGGACGCGGCTCCATTGGAATGTGAGTCGATCAAGTTGCAGAGTAATGGTGGAGAGCTGGAGCTTTGAATGCTGAATGCTGATCACCGAGGGGCTTTAAAGCCTTGGTACTGTCCTTTGGGGTGGGCAGGTGGCCTGGCCAGGTGTAACGCCTTGCGCCAGCCACCACATAAGTCTTATGGCTCACCCGCATCCGGGAATCTTCCATCATTATTAAAAGGAATAAAATATATTATATAATTAGAAATCAAAAGTAGTTGTCACAACTATCTAAACCTAACCCTAGGAAGTTTTGGGGGGGAATTATAATTCATAAAACTAAAGAAAATAATATGACTCCTTTGTACAATGGTAATTCCTACCTTAAAATATTTTATGAAACCCAATTAACTATGGAAACCATTTTGAATGTTGTTCATATGTAGGATGAAACATTTTCTCTGGAAGACATAAGATTTGGGTTTTAGTAGCTTGCAACGAGGAAAGCTAAGGACATTAAAGGTTTCCAAACTGAAAATTTTAAAATTGGAGGGCATATTCTCATCCCTCACATACTTGAATTTGGAAGTGAAGTAAGGTTTCCCTAAGCCATGGATGCGGAGCCTCATTATTCCTAGCTTTAAAGGTAGGGATAAAATAATTCCCTCTAGTTACAGGACCGTTATGATTACCCACATTTTATCCATGTTGTACATAATTATTTTGGTAAAGAAGATTAGCCTATGGCTATAAATCCATGATAAAGAAGGTAAAGGCCGAGAAAAATTTAAGAGATGTCATTATGCTATGGACCACCTTATTACTCTCAGGATCATTACAGAGTGCTTCAATAATACAATTGATCTCCTTTGTTGTTTCGTTGACTTAAAAAAGGCTCTAGACATCATTATTAGGACAAATCTTTGGAAACATTTAGAAGAGATAAAGATTCCACTTGAGTTGAGGGTTGTGGTGGTAAGGTTTTATGAGAATGTTATTGCTAAGTTAGAACCACTGAGGGTTGGTAGGAAGAAATTTACTACAATATCAGAGTCAAATAAGCATGTCCCTTCTCCATACCCTTTTTGGAATATACATTGATAAATTATAAGAGTGTTTGGATTGTGTTGGCCCCACTATCATTATTTTAGTTATCACTCTTCTTATTTATGTTGATGATATTATTCTCTTGGTGTGAAAGTCTTACGACCTTGGAAAGCATCTAATAATCCTCCAATATTTTTGCTCAAAGATAGACATGATTGTTAATACTAACAAAACAAAATTCATGATAGTTAAATATAGAAAGATAACATATGATACATTATTATATGACAACAACTTGGAGGAATTTCATTACAAATATGTTGGAATAAATATACATCACAATGTTAATAATTAAAATGATGTGAGAAGAAAAATAATTATAAATGAACACACATATAAATCTACACATGATTTACCCTAGAAAACCCAACCAAGAAAAAACATCTAATAATAGAAATATTATTATCCTTGACTTAAGCATAGTCAAGCCAACCAACACCCTGGCCCTTTTCAAGTGAGCATTTTGTTGAAAGTTGACATGTTATAATAGAGAATCCCAAAGTGGCCTTTTAAAGGATTTACAACATGTAATACCATGTGCTCAATACCATGATCCACCAATACTAGGTGCCTAAGACCACTACTTAACCACCTTGAGTTTTTTACCAAGTCAAGTTTACTTAAAAATAACCCAATTAAACTTGACTAGGGAAATTCTTAAGATCCAATTCCAAAAAATCAACATGCTCTCCCCCCTATCACCTAAGTATATGCCTAGACTTTACTGATAGGGGTACACATTTCTAATTAAATCTTACAACCATATGCCCATACACCTATAATTTAAAAAAAAAAAATCCATCTCCAAAGTATATATTTTTGTCCCAACACTTAAGCCAACATCCTCTAATGTTTACGCTTCCTCACACTAGGTGCTCTCTTCATGCCACTTCATCAAGACCAACATCCAAGTTTTATTTATATTTATGTTGACTTTGATATTTTATACCTATTAAACCAACAATCTCATGTCATCTCTAAGCAGGTTTCCCATGCATTCTTGACCCGTTTATAGCTTAACTAGATAATACACTTATTTCTTTACCAAGTGATTGCTTCTAATTTCCAACCCTTTTTTTTTCTTACCGCTTGTTAAAGATAAAAAATATGAGAGAAATAAATAATATTAAGTCATAAATGGAAACAATACACATAAAGAATTTGCACTATGATTTACTATAAAACCCTAATTGGAGAAAGACTAGCCTAATATAAGATCTATTATATTATGGCTTAAAAGTAGCCATTCCCACCAACACCCTGGCCCCAACTAAGTGATCCTTTTGATTGTTCATATTTGGCATATTATAATAGAGAATCCTAAGCCTTTTAAAGGCTTTAACTACATATAATACCATGGGATTAATACCACTGGTCACCAATACCATGTGCATAAAAACACTATTGTTGACCTAACAACTTGACTCTTTTATCAATTCAAGTTTACCTAGCAATCACCCCTTTAAAATCAACTAGGGAAATTCTTTGGATCCAATCCAAAAAACCTGCATGCTCTCTTCCTAATCACCTAGCTATACATCTATAATTTATCAACAACATATGGATGCTTCACGAAGTCTTATATTTGTATGCCCATTTACATGTTGTTTACAAATTTCCATCTCCAAAGTATATAGATTTTTTGTTATTTTTTTCTAGCAGTTATGCAACCATCCTCTGACTGCTACACACTCTAAGCCTTTCATCCTGATATTACTTATGTGATTCTACTACCATTCTTCATGTGGACATAGTAGGATGTGAGGTTTGAGGATGTAGTATCTTTAGATAGTTGTGGAGGAAGATAAAACATATCCGAAAGTAGTTTATAACCAATAATCTCAAGATTAAAGGAAATAGACCCTACCCTATCCTCCTCATCAAAGAAAAATTTTCCCCATCAAAAGCGCATAGCTCTGACTAGGTATCTTATGTATAGAATAGGTAAAACAACATGGAAGACAAGGAGTTTCCTAAAACTTCTTCTAAATCTATCCAAAACCACCTTCCTCTAAAGCAAGGGTGATAGAAAAATGCATTGTCTTGGCTAGACCATTGGGCAATAAAGAATGAGACAATTGTGAAAAATAAGATAATATTATGGTTTTCAAGCTCCTGTGGTTATCATTTGTTGAAGAGCTTTATTGCATCAAAATTTAAGAAATTGTGGCATGATAAAGAGTTAGAGGGAAAAATGAAGTTGAAATATTATAAGGAGGTGATAAATCCAAATCTCAAAAATCAAAAGTATCTCTCTATCTTGAATAATGTATAAAATATAATAAACATTGTTAAAATAAAATAAAAATTGTTAGGAGTTTGATAGTGAAACTGGGTGTTAGTCAATTCCCAAAATGCCATTGGGATGAAAGAGCTTATCATCTTTGTGATACTAAGAGGGTTGAAGATGAAACAAATTTTCTCTTATATTGTCCAACTTATATTCAAATTAGATATGGATTTGAAAATATTCATCACACTACCAACCTTCTTGACCTTTTAACTAAACAAAATTATGATGATCTTCGAACAATTCTCTTAATGCTTTTTAAGCATAGAAATAAAATTTTGAAGAATTTTGAATAATCTTTTACCTTCTTAAGGTATGATAAACCATATTTAGTCTTTGTAAATATTAATTATCTTTATCATCAAAATAACTTATCATATTTCCCTAACATGGTATAACTAGATCCACATATGTATCCTTCATACAAGAGCTTTATACTTTTTGTATTTTTGTTAATTTTATGATTATAAGTAAAAGCCTTCACGAGAAAATAAAATTAAAAATATACACATGTACAAATTTTTTTTTAAACATTCCTATTAACATAAAAAATAATAATATGTTAAAATTAATATATTATCAAGATCAATATATTAGATAAAAAATTCAAAATTCAAAATGGTGAATATTTTATTTAGAAAAAAAAGAGAGATAACTCCCTCTTCAATAAACTACATGAAACTTTATATCAAAACACATTATTCAATTCTAACCATATGAATGAAAAATCATTCAATCATGTATAACATTGTCTATCGCTTGATATCTTTGCTCATATTAAAAACATGTTAGATATATTAGAGAATAACTAATCAATGACATGTAGGTGCTCGAACATGTTCGTATCAATGTACAAATCATATCTTTATCCAAATACCTTAGATTATATTTATCACTAAAGCCATAAATTTGCAAGGGGAATTATCAAAGATGAATGCACAAAAAACAACTTGGAAACTGCAATTTATATAAAAAGTTTGTCGGATATTCAACAGTGATTTTATCGACTATAATTCATTTCTTACTTATATAGCCAACTATTAAGTTCATCGCCGACTATAGAAAAGTCGTTGTTTGTATTTCGCTGTTATGTGAACCATAGTTGTGATTATTGTTCTAACACCTCTCCTTAATCACGACCTATATGTTAACTCACATGCTGGTCTAAGTCTCAACTAGACTTACAACATAATTTGGATTTTCTACAACACACAACTTCTAAAAATTTTAAATTTAGCCTTTCCAAGAGGCTTGGTGAATATGTCAACCACATTTTCATTTGTATTACAATATGTTAAGTCAATTTATTTTGATTGCACTTTTTATCTTACAAAATGATGTTGTGTTTCTATATGCTTTTACCTTGCATGATATACTGAATTTCTTACCAATTTGATAGTGTTTTCATTGTCACATCTGATGATTGTAGGTGCTTGTTGTGTTTCTCCAATATCTTCAAGTATCATTCCAAGCCATATTGCTTCACATATAGCACTGCTTAATGCTTTATACTCAACTTTGGTGGATGATAAGGAAACAATTGGTTGTTTCTTACTGCTCCATGATATCACTCCTTAAACTATATCGAACACATATCCAGTAGTAGATTTCCTGTCATCTGGCTTTCCAGCCCTGTCAGAATCATAATAACATTCCAAATCAACATCAAATTCATTAGTATACATAATACCAAAATTAAGTGTTCCTTTCAGATATCGAAGGAATTTGTTTGCTACTTTCAAATGGATTTCACAAGGCTTATCCATGAATTGACTAAGTATGCTTACATAATATGCTATATCTGGCCTAGTAGTGGTAAGGCAATTAAGAATTCCCATGGGTTAACAATGCAAGGTTCCATTCACCTCTTTGGTTCCATCATCACTGTATAATTTAGCATTCTGCTCTGAAGGATTAAATACTTCATTTCATTCAATCATATTGAACTTTTTAAGGATTTCCCGTATATATTTTGTTTGCATGATTAGTTTCTTACCATATTCCTTCCAAATTTCAAGACCTAAACAATAATGCAATTCGCCAAGATCCCTCTCAAATACCTGTGACAACTGAATTTTAATTTCTTCAATCAACTTGGATGCATTTCCTGTTATGATAAGATCATAAACATATACAAATATCACAACAACACTCCCATATTCATATTTCTTGATGTATAGAATGCGATCACTATTTCTTCTCATAAAATTTCTCATAGAAGAAAGAATCAATTTTCACATACCAAGATCTACAATGCTTGTTTCAGACCATATAAAGCTTTCTTTAACCAATAAACAAGAGTCTCCTATCCCTTTTTTACAAACCCTTCAAAGAGAAATATTTGACATCTAACTGATGCATTTTCCAATTATGTTTTGTAGCTAATGTAATCATGATTCTAATTGTGTTCAACTTAGCTACAAGTGAAAAAATATATTCATAATCAATTCCCACTTTTTATGAATAACCTTTTGCAACCAATCGAGCTTTATTCTTATTAATACTTCCATCAACATTAAACTTGGATTTATACAACCATTTGCATCCCATGGGAACCCTTTTTTTAAGGAAATTTTGTTAATTCCCATGTGTATTTCTTCATTATAAATTTATGTTCTTCATTCATTGCATCTCTCCATTCTTTATATTCTTCAACCTCTTCATAACTTGAAGGTTATACAACATTCATTACAATAGACATTAATGCATGATATTTATACCTTATAGATGCCTGAATTTGACATGATGACCTTCTTGAAGTTTTACTGCTTTCACCTTTCTTTCAGATTTGTGGAGTCTCCTCTCCTCTTCTCAGAGTGTCATGATTGCTTGATGCTCCTTGATCTTAAACCTGTACATGTACATGTTCCCATTCTTGTTCTTGTTCAACACTTATATCTATTTTGGCATAATCATCAGTATCATGCCATACACCAATATTATGCATTTTATCACCTTCATTTGCATTCTCAAGAAACAACACATCCCTACTTGCAAGCAATCTATGGGAATTGGGATAAAACAACTTGTATTCTTTTTTATCATCACAATAACCAATAAATATGCACTTGATTGAATTTGTGTCAAGTTTTCTTCTTTCATCTTTTGAAATATGAGCAAATATCTTGCGACCAAAAACTCTTAAATGACTCATTTTTTGTTTATACCCATAAAATGCTTCAAAAGTTGTTTTAAGCTCTAAATTTTTGGTCGGAATATTATTTTTCAAATAAACAACAATATTAATGGCTTCAACCCAAAAAAAAATTAGAAATATTTTTACCTTGAAGCATACTACGTGCACATTCTACTAGTATTTTGTTTTTCCTCTCAACAACTCCATTTTGCTAAGGTGTATGTGGAACTGTAAATGGTTGTAGAATCCCATTGATTTTACAATATTGATTGAATTATTTTTATTTATACTCCCCCCTGGTCAGATATGAGAATTTAGATGCAATTTCCAGTTTTTTTTCACCATATTTTTGAACTCTTTAAAGTACTCAAAAACATCACTCTTCTTTCTTATGAAATATACCCATGTATACCTAGATCTATCATAAAAAAATAAGAAAATACCATTGCTCCACCCAGAGATCTAGTTTGCATAGGTTCACATACATCAGTATGAATTAATTCAAGTAGTTCCCTTTGTCTTTTTTCTTCATGTATAGGAAATTTCTCCCTATGCTACTTTCTAAGTACACATGCTTCACATTCAACATGATCATTCTTCATAACAGGAAGACCTTCAACCATTGTGTTCTTCTGCAGTAAAATTAAATCATTGTGATTTATATGCCCATACCTTTGATTCCATAACTATATTGTTGACATTGTTGTAGATGCCAACACTTGATGACTTGTCCTAGTCACATCCAACTTTTACAACCCTCCAACTCTGATACCTGTGACAATAACCTTGTAGTGATCTTGAATGTCTTTAACAACACACTACAATTTAACAAATTCCACCTTGAAATATTGGTAAAAAATAGTAGAAACATAAATTAAATTATTTTTGATACCAGAAACATACATTTCATTATGGATCTGTCTCTCTCGTCCATTAGGCAAATTGTTGGGTGTGTGTTATATTCTTTCCATGACTACTCGCATGTGTGGGAGGGGGGGATGGGGGGGTCACAAGGGGGGGGGGGGGGAATTTCCCCATGTTTTTTGGCCAAGCGCAATATGGGGGGAGGCAGCCCCCTTTATCGAGGGGTTTGCAAGGGGTAGTAGCCCCCCTTGCACAGGGTCCGAGGCAACACTCAAGGAAATTATTTTTTCCTATATATATGTAGACCTAAGGATGGGGGGCAGACCCAAATATGGTGGGCATACCTTCCCATGGTTTTGTGCATGGGTTTTTCACATGGTTTTGGGTATCATGGTTTTATACCCATGGTATTTTGTAGATACGGTCAAGGGAACTACGATTATGTTCTAATCTAGCGTTAATGGATTTTGGTTTATGAATTTTTCATCATGTATATATATGTATTGTAACATTGAAAGGAATATAATGAAAAATCAACCTCGTAGTCCTGATTGTGGGATCCAAAGGAAAATCTCTGTGTATATTTGTTTTATGTTCACGCCATTGTTTATTTTTCTATTTTAATAATTTGTTTGCAGGTAATTTCTATAAAGGGTTAAAACCTACACAAATTCACACCTATTACTCCATAACCTTGAAATTTTAGTGACTTGTTATCTTCTAGATAAACATATGTTCCATCCAATTAATGTTATGATAATTTTCATCGAAATAATCCTTGTTACAAGCCATATGGAGTGATGCACTGAGAATCAATGAACCAAGAATTCACATCATTAGTTACTGCAAAAAATGAAACATCATAAACAAACAATCTAAGATTTTTAAATCCATCACTGATTGAGGTGTCTTTGTCCACAAAATTTTCATTATGCATTATGTTTCTTTGTTTAGACTCATTATATTTTATTTTATAGCAATATTTAGAGTGATGACCATTGTATTTTATTTTCTTAGCAATCAAATTTTCTTTGACTAAAGCCCCAGTGTTAATGAACCCTAATTTTGAGAAGGATTTTCTAAATTTTTCATATTCTTCTGAGGAAACTATTGCAGTAGTTTTACTTCAAAAGAACAAGGAAGGCTTAGAGCAACCCATTTATTTTTTCAGCCATGCATTAAGGGATGTTGAGTTAAAGTACAACTTGACTGAAAAAAACCATGTGCATTGGTGAAGGCTTTGAAGTATTTTCGAGTTTATGTTCTGCATACTAAATTCATTGCTTTTGTGCCAGGTATTACTATCAAGGATGTATTTTTGCAGCCTGACACAGATGGTATGAGGGGAAGATGGTTGAAAAAGATTTTGGAATTTAACATTGAAATCAGACCTACTAAGTTGACAAAGGGACAGGGTCTAGCCTGCTTGATGGCAGAATCAAATTACAAAGCTCTGAATCTGAATATGGAGATAGCTGAAGAAACAGATAAAGAAGGTACAACTGATTATTTTGAAATCTTTTATTCCAATTGGTACAAGGATATAGTGTACTTTTTGTTAAATTTCAGTTGTCCTCCAAAAATGGAAAAATCAAAGAGAAGGGCTTTTAAACTGATGTTTTTTAAGTATTGCATAATGGAAAATCATGTTTATTGGAATGACCATGTAGGAGTTTTGTTGAGATGTCTAGATGAAGATGATTCACAGGAAGTTATAGCAGAGATACATGCAGGGGTATGTGGTGGGCATTTGTATTGGAAAGACACCACAAATAAAATTTTAAGAACTAGTTATTATTGGCCAACTCTTTTCTCTGATGTTTTTGCTAAATTCAAAGCTTGCACTGAATGTCAAAAGTTTGCTGGTAAGAAAAAGTTGTTCCCACTACCTCTCATTCCCATTTCAGCAGATGCTCCTTTCCAACAGTGGGGGCTAGACTTCATTGGTGATATTCACCCGCCATCATCATGACAGCACAGGTGGATTCTTACAACCACGGTTTACTTCACCAAGTGGATTGAGGCCATTCCAACTAGAAACGCCACCAATATGGTAATAATTAATTTTTTGTTGGAAAATATTATGTCTAGATTTGATTTCCCTCAAAATTTGGTGACTGACAATGCAATGGATTTTAAATATGCCAAGATGAACAAATTTTGTCAGAAATATAACATTGATTGGACTCATTCTACACCTTATTACCCCAGGGTAATGGGTTAACTAAGTCATCGAACAAAAGACTGGTAAGAATTATAAAAAAGATGATGACAAAAAATAAAAGAAATTTGGATACTCAGCTAGTTCATGCTCTTTGGGCAGATAGGGTGAGTAGTAAAATATCAATTGGAGTTTCTACCTGTCAACTTGTTTATGGTGCTGATGATGTGATGCCATTACAGTTGGCCCTTCCAGTCATGAAGTTTTTACAAGATGAAACTGATAATTCAAATCCCATTCAGAGAAGGATGCTGCAACTGCTAGAATCTCATCAAATCAGGGAATCTTTGATGGTCAAAACACAAAAGTACAAAGCCAAAGTAAAAGTTGTCTTTGAAAAAAGGGAAAAACAACAGGTATTCCAGGAATAAGATTTGGTATTGCACTGGGATGCAAGAAGAGAAGACCATGGGAAGCATGGTAAGTTTGATAACTTGTGGTTTGGGCCATTTAAAGTGGCTCAAGTTCTGGAAAATAATACATTTCTGTTGAAACATTTAGATGATGATCAGTTAACTGGAGTTCCATTCAATGGTCATTATCTCGAAAAGTTCTTTGTTTGCTGAGTCAGTTAGTCTCTCCACTGTAAATATCTGGAGTGTTGTTTCAATAAGACTCCATTCCCAATTGTAGCTATGATTGTAAATAGAGTTAGTTTTATTTCAGTCAATAAAAGTTAGTTTTTTTCATTAGCTTCTAAAACTTAAAAGTCCTGAAAGTTTAAGGCACTGAATCTACAGTTCTTAAAGCTTCATAGGAAGGACATCATCCCCAATAGGAGCCACTGTTAGCACTGCAATTTTTCAAAAAAAATTCAAGGCCTGAACGTCATTGTAAATTGTGTATTTGATCCTCTCTTGTCTCCTAACCAATGGTGTAGATCCCTAGAGGGTTAAAATGTATGTGTTTTTATCACTTTTTAACAAAATCCAAAAAATAATTCTGATTCCAATAGTGTTTTTTATGTTATAGAGTCATTAGGGTAAAGTCTCTTCTAAATAAGTCTTTTAATTGTTTTTTGTGGTTAAGGTCATGAGTTTAACTTGAAAATCTTATTCATTCACCATGATTTTCCTATCCGAGGTTAAAAGCAGAATGTTAGAATCATCATTTTTGTTAAGAATAACACAGGAATAGATTCTCTTTCCTTGAGAGGAAACTATCTTCTTCAAAAGTTCTGGTTTTACAAGTAACACGAGAATAGTTGTTTTTTTCAAAAAGGTAGCAATTACCTGCAAAATTGGTACAAGGAAACAAAGGAAGTATTATTCAAGTGAAACAAACACTTCTTTTCAAATATTGAAGACCTTTTAAAACAAGATTTGTTGCTCACCTAAAAGGTGGTTATTTTTCATTGGAGGATGCAATAAAATTTGGTTATTTGTTTGCTAAGGTTACGCAAATCTATTTCTACTCATTAAAGGATAAATGTATTAAAGTGCAGTACAAGTAGAAATTATTAAAAAAATGTGATGGAGTTCGGTGAAATGAGTTGGCAACAAGTTTAAATCATTTTTTTTTTTTGTCATTCCCTCTCACCGAGTTTTAGGGCATGCAAAGATCTGCCTCCGTTCACTCTTATGACAGCTACAACAAAATGTTCTTATCCTCCAGTTCAAAACCATATGTTAACAAGTGCTATCAAGTAGGGCTTCATGGAGGATAGTTGTTCTTCATTTTACAAGTGTACATTGGTGGTTAGGTTAACTGTTAGCAAGATGGGCAAAGGAGGTAACGTGAACCATTCAGAGTCGGCTAACACCCAATTTGTTGACCATTGTGCTAAGTCTGAGTTCAAAGCAGCAGGTTGGTAACAGTTTTTAAGGATATTTTCAAGTGAATGTGTGGCAGTGGCTCAAGCATTTGCTGAGACATTTGAGGGAGAAAAGGTCAGGATTGGGTCTCAGACCTTCAAGATCACCAAAACCATCATTGCAAAGGAAACTCAAACTTCATCTACAAGTGAGTCTTGGCACAAGAATAACAAAACTCTGCTTAAATTTGATTCCAATTTATATTTAAAGCATGAGCATGAATATATTGGTTGGACTCCTACCATTCATATTTCATACTTTAAACCTAAGTGGCAGCATGTCATTACCACTGTACAACATTACATAACCTATGAGGGTAGGTTTTCAATTGTCCATAAATACCAGCTGAGGTTTCTAGCCCATATCTTTGGCTCCAAACCTATGAATCTACCCTTTTTCCTTCGCAGATATCTGTTATCAATGTCTCGAAAGATACAAAAAATCCCAGGCTATTCTCTTCATAATATCTATCATAGAGGTTTGATTAAAATACTTGTATTTTATCACCTGAGAAAGAAAAGAAATACATAGGAGAAGATTTTAGCAGATGAGGGATTTAGTAGTATTCGTTCAAGGAGAAAAGTAGGAAGGCCTAGAAAGCTAAAAACTTAGGAACAAAAGTCAAACCCTACCCCTACATTAACTCCTTCACAAGCTGGTCCATCTTCAATATCATCTAGTAGACAAACTAGGAACTTAGCCAGAAAGGCTAGAGTTCAAACCACTACTTCTACACCAACCATCACTCCTACACCAACAATACAACCAACCGAGGAGGTTTGCACTAGAAGTTCATCCAAGGAGCCATGGACCTTGAGGTCTTTCATGTAGGAGTATAGAAACAAACTCAAACAAAAAGATACCCTTCTTGAAAAAAACACTGTGTCTAAGAGCAAAGAGCCTAGAAACTTCCTCTTCAAAGGGTAAATGCAGGAGAAGACTCATTATGACAAAGGGACCTTCAGTGGAAATCAACCCTGAAACCTTGACATCAAGCCATGTTCTAGAGGTTAGACAGGAGACTCAACAAAACAATGCCATTTCAGCACCAAAGGAGCCTACTCTTGCACAAGTCTTTTCCTCACTCGAAAAGGCGAAAGTCAAAGTTTCAGAGACTATCACAATGGAAGAACCTACCATAGCTCAACTTTTCTCATCTATTGGTTCTTCAGACAAGAAGAAGAAGAAAACTATAATTCATTCATATTCATATTTTGAGGAGGATTGCAGTGAGACAGAGTTCACCGAGTCAGATTTTAAAGAAGGACAGTCAAGCAGAGTCATACATGGTAGAAAGAGGCCTTTATATATTCCAAACCCATACATTCAAAGGCCTAACACCAAGCCAAATAACAAGCTCAATTTAACAAGTAAACTCATTTCCAACCCTGCTCTCAGGGATGAAATCATAAACATTGATGACAACCCAGAGATTGAACCCAGGAAGAAAAAGATTCAGCAGAAAAAGAAAGCATATAAGAGGAGGTCAAACAAAAGGGTAACTAAGGCTGAAGCTATTATGATCTTTGCTTCTATATTATATCTCTGATGAATGAATATACAAAACCTTGAAAATCTGAAGAAACATTTTATTTTTTGGCTTATACATAGTATTTTCGAATATAGCTACCCTTTTCAGAAAAATTAGCTATTATTTTTGGATTTTGTATATGGAGGAGAAAAAGATACTTTTTGGTTCTATTCTCAAAAGAATGACACTATATGATAAAGTGGATGTAGCCTCAGTGGTGATGAGATTTTTCCAAGTGTCATCTAATTAAGGTATCTTCTAGTTGGTTACTCCTTTCATTTAGCTACTCCTACACTTTTGCAGATAAGGGTACAGGTGTTCTTTTCAGTTGGTAGATTACACTTTTTGTGGAGGTAGTTTTTTTCTTTCCAATAAACAAGGAGCACTCAACCACCTCAACTCAGCCACCTCGAGCTCCATGCTGCCATGTTCTGTCTTCACTTCTATTTCAGTTTTCTTTTTATGTTTTGGGTAAGCTCTACTATATGTAGAGGATTGTAATAAAGTCTCAAAAAACAGAATTACACTTTTTATGGAGGCTTTATACAAAACTCTTTTTTTGTATATATATTATGTAATGCAAGGAGAAAAGGGTTCGTTGGTTTTACCTTTCATTGCATACTATGTTATACCTTTTTGAATGCATAATATATCCATAAGCACTCTTGAGGACTCATAATTTGTATGATGTGTGTATTGTTCATCTTCTTATGTGTTTCCATTATTCATTATTTCATTCCAGATTATGATTTACACAGTTTTGCCTCATGTTACTATCAATATTGTGAACCTTCATGAAATATTAGTTTTTTTTTTGTAAGTCTTGTTATCAAACATTCCAAACTTAGTATTAACTAAAGATAGTTCATGGTCATTCTTTGAGGTTGAATTGAATCTCATTTCATATTCTTGTAAGTCTTTTAAATGAGCATACATGAGCAATCTGTTTTTTTCAGTCTTGATGTTTCAAGCATTCCTGATTGGTTTTTTCATGTTAGTTGGAAGCTTTCTATGTAATGGGATCTTTTAAATGTAGAGTGAGACTTTTATAAGTCTTTTTAAAGCTTTCTTTCACTATACAGTTCAGGTCTATAATTTGCATCATCATTTCCTCTTAATAGTGGAACTTTGTTTTACATATATACTGTTATCTTCCATTTTCTAACCATTAAGCTACAAACCTAATCTTTCTACCACATTATACATCAGTTTTCCTACATGTGTGAGAGATTATTAGATGTTCAAAATCTCTTTCAATGTGTGTGATACCCAACCACTTCCAAAAAACTCAATCAAGTCATAAGAAAAGCTCTTGAGCTTAAAATGTGTCTGGTCAGGCGCTTGTCACAATCCAAATTTTGATTCCAGCGCTAACATCTTTTGGTGCGTCAGGTGAGAGATGAAGATTCTGAACTTAGTATTCTCCTGAATTTTTTGCATGAATGCCTAGTACTATTTTTAAAAGGTGAATAAATATTAGTCATTGTTTTTTATTGTAATTGATTCACCTGGCGACTCCACAAAGAGGACGAGGGGTTTCAACACTACCTACCACAATAAGAAGAAATCAGAGATCACCTCCTGTGATTCCAGTTTCTAACCCAGAGAAGATCATAAAGGATGCAAAAGGGAAACAGAAACCAACTGAAGTTGCATCACATTCAGTGAAAAACTGCATTCAAAGTACATTCCAAAAGAAAAGGTACCATCATTTTTCTCACAACCTAAAGAAATTTCAGTTTCAAAGCAATCTCCTGAAATATTTCAAGTTGAAACTGCTTTCATAAAAGGAAAATTAGATGATGTTAGCCTAGATTCCACTGAAATTATCTCTCAGTAATCACTTAGTAAATTAGAAACAAGTATTATTCTAGTGAAACAAGATAAATCAGAGCTTTTAGTTTTTAGTGAAGAAAACCAAAAGTCAAAAACTTTGTGCTGACAGAATGGGAATTAGAACAAGTGTTGGAAATTGCACCCTTCCCAAACAGAGATATTTTAACTGAGGAAGACATTAAAACAATTATGAGTTTTCTTCAAACTCATCCTGGATATCAGTCTTCTTTCATCCCACAACAGGAGTATTTTCCTTTGTCTCAAAACCCAGTTGTTGGCTCATCTTCTTCTCATCAAGGAGGATGTAACCTTCCTGAAATTTTGACCTTTAATCTCTCTGACTTTTTAGTTGAGCAGAACAAACTTGAAGTTTCCCCAATCCTTCAAGAATCAACATCTTAAACTAATTCTCTTAGAGAGGTTGAAATAAAACCTTATGATGTTCATTTATTTGAAAATCCATTGTTTTGAACTCCACAAACTGAAATTTCCAGCATTCAAAATTTTGCATCAGCAAGTTTTCCATTATTTTTACCTCAGCAAATCATGGCTCATCCTGCTCCTACAAGGATGCAGCAGATTTTTGCTGCAAGATAAGCACCACACGCCCTTCCTTAACCTTTGCATCCTCTTCCTCAAGGGGATTATCTGAAATATTTTCCCAAATACATGAGGGAGGGAGAAGGAGTATCTGCTGAAGAGCACCTAGTTTCCTTCTACAGTTACGTTGATAACCAAAACATTGAACATGAAGATGTCTGGTCAAGACTTCTTATTCAGAGCTTAGATGGAGAAGCTCGAAAGTGGTTCATAAATTTTCCACCAAATTCAGTAATAGGACTATATTCTTTGGAGGAAGTGTTTGTAAAACAATGGGGTGACCGAAAGGATTACCTGTATTATCTCACAGAGTTTGGGGCTTTAAAGAAGAAGACTAATGATTCATTGGCAAAATTTTACAAAGAGATTCAATAAATTATATCAAAAGATTCTTGTAGAGGTCAAACCCCCTGAAACCACAACCATTATAACCTTTTCCAATGCCTTATACTCCAATTTTTCACTATGGTTGAGATCTGAGAAGCCACAAACATTGGTGGGTATGCAGGAGGCTGCTATTGGAGTGCAGTCCAATCTTATGGCCTCAAACAAGCTAAAAATTGAAGAGGGGAAGGGGGAAAAGGATAAAAAGAAAATGAAAGAGGAGAAACCATATTCATCCTCTAGAAATTTCACAGTTGAATAAAAGCTTGATCAGATGTCTAATTTGATTAAAGATATTTCTTCCAAAATGACAAAACTGGAGTTAGAAAACTGGCCTGCTGCTAGGCCCATTCAAAATGAAGGAAATAGAAATCAGGCTCCTTTTAGGAGACCCTTTCAACCCCAAAAAAATTTACAGCGCCCAATGAGATATATTGATGATCAAAATGTTCAGCCTCCATTGAATAATTTTTCTGAAGAAAATCAACAAGAACAAGAAGAGGAGGATGAAGATATAAATCTTGTTGGGGAGACATCACAGTCAACTTGTTTGAATTTCCAAGAATATGAAGATCAGTCTAGGATAGATCTACTTTTAGATGATGAAGAGGCTCATATCCATGTTCAAAATGAGAAAAATAAACTTGAAAATCAGATAAGAAATTATCCTTTGAGATCAAAAGGGGTTGTCCAACAACCTCAACAACAACAATATGTTAAAAAAATTGCTGCCAAACAAAAAGAAAAGGTTAATGATGTTCCTCCATCAACAAGCCTTGCCCCAATCATTAAAATTGTTGTAGAAAATAAAGATTTGACTCCACTCAATTTCAGTTTCAAGTTAGAATTGAATAAAATCAAGATTCCAGTGCCACTCCTTGAATTGTTGAAAAATATAGCCTACAGAGAGTCATTTAAAAGTCTGTTACAACCATCTCTTTCTCTTGATTCTGTCAACCTTGAAGATGAACACCCTACTATCGTTTTAGGTAGCCATGTCCAAGATCAAAATGATAATAATTCTCCACCTTTTTATCTTTCACTCAACATTCATAACAAATTGATGCACAACTGCCTATTAGATTCTGGGGCCTCCCATAATCTGATGCCTACAAAATCGATGAATGAATTAGGACTGGAAATCACTAAAATATACCATCACCTCTACACTTTTGACTCCAAAAGGGTAAAGTGTTTAGGAGTGATCAAAGACTTGGTAATTTATCTTACCCAACTTCCTATGAAAAGTCTAGTGATGGACATAATGGTTGCTGATATACCATCAATATTTGGAATGCTTCTTTCCAGATCTTGGTCCAAAAAGCTGGGAGGCACTCTTCAAATGGATATGATATGCACCACTATCCCAGTCTTTGGAGGAGAATTTAGGAGGTTGTATAGAGAAAAAAATATGGCTTATATCATAAGTGTTAAGAAAAATCCATCAAATCATCCTATATATGTGTTACACAGTAATTTGTCACCGTCCCTGCAATCCCCATCTCACCCATTGGAGGGTCATATATGTGATTAATAAGCAGTGTCATGCCTTGCAAATACCATCATTGCATCCCTTTCCATGAGGACAACATTCCTTTTGTTGATCATTTCCTGAGCAGACCCCTAAAAACACCTGTTTTTGCCTTGGCACTGGTAGCCCGTTATGTCCTCGCGCCAATGAGAAAAGTTAACACTGAGCCCGCGCCAGTTGGCGCTCTGTCCCAGTTAAGCACCTGCACCAATCTGCTTATGGAAATTTTTTTAAAAAAAGAGGCAAAGTTTCAATTACAACAACTTCGTGGATGAGTCATGAGGAGTGGTTTCAACTGAATAACCATGGCCTTCCTCCTTTGGCCTCTTGTTTCCACCTTATGGGGAACATCCCAAGGGATAAGGCCTCCCATTCACTATTGTAGGGATCCCAACCTCCTCCTCTCCTCTATAAATATAGCCATCTTCCATTGATGAAGGGGTTGAATGGTTGAGCCTTAGTAGCCTGAATATAGTTGAATCCATTGTAAGGAGATTATCGTCAGACAACTGAAGAGAGAGGCTTGTCCCATTCCCGACGAGCTTTACCGAGACGTATTCCTCTGTCGACCCGCTAAAGGAAGATCCAACGTCAGAGCCAGGTTGTGTTTTCCTTTGTATTAATTAATGATAAGTGACTTTGGTTATGGTTCCACTCGTATTGTTCATTATGATCATGAGTTGTGTCTTCTCTGACTGATACATAATTGTATATATTGGGTTTTACGCTTGTGTGGTTGTCGTGCTTCTTGTATGTGCAGGTGTTTGATCGCAACAAACGGGAGAATTGTGATCTGCCGGAGCAAGGAAACGGGAGTGCTATATTCTCTACGAACAACAGCGTTAGACTTAAGGTAGGCCTTCTTCGCAATTTGGTCTATTGCAATTAGGAACTTGCGCCTTAGCGTGATACGATTGTTGCTAGACCCGATCTGGGCTAGTAGGGATTGCCTCTGTCCGCAGAGGGGATTTACCTCTCCAACAAATTAGCGACTCCACTGGGGAGACATTGATTTGGGGTATTGTCTTGTCTTTTCGGTCGATTCATGAATTTGCTTGCTTGATCAACTCTTTTGGTTCAATTTTTTCTAGTGTAAAACCTCTGTTCAGCCCCCAAAGGATCAGATCTGACCTCTGCTTTTCCGAATTTTCATCTTTTCATGGTTGGATTGATTGGTGTGGTTTCCAGCCTGACAGTCGTGCCAATTGGCACAGGTTGCCAATTCATCACTCGCGCCATCCCCTGTCTGGCGCGGATTACAGCCAGACAGTCACACCATCTCCTGTAGGTGCTAGGGTTTACCCTTGTTCGAAAGTTTCTTTTGGTCAGTACTTTGCTTCTGGGTTTGTTTTAGATTCTGCTTGAAGTGGTGAGTTTGGTCTTGGTTGGGATAAATTCTTTGTTTTTTCATTTCAAGGTGTTGGTGCTTGTTGTCAGTTAGCAACCCGCGCCAATTTTCCATTGGCGCTAATTTTCAGTGAGCAAGTCGTGCTAGTTGGCGCTAGTTGTCAGTAAGAAAGTCGTGCCAATTTCAGGGTGTGTGAAAATTGAGATTTTTTCCCTAAATCCTTCACCAGTGTGTCTTTCCCTTCCAGCCTTTCCTCTATATGAGCATAGATTACATTTCTCATTCTTTGGAATGTCTTCTTGCTATGATTGCTTGATGTAAAAGGGAATGAATGCCTTGTTTTGATGTCATGCTTTGAAAGTCCTCTTTGTGATTGATCTCATATGTCTTGTCGCCTTTTGAGGAATTTTGTTACAAAGTGTTTAAAACAACGATTGCACTCTTAGTGTTTGATTACATCTCTTTTGCATTCATCCTTCATCAAGGAGTTTTGCATTCTTTTAGTTTTCGTTTCAAATTTTTCCTTTCGTTAGAATGCATTAGATCACATTGCATTGAAAAGTATTTTTTGAGATCCATCATTGAGCTTAGATCACATTTTTTAATGATTGAAAGCTAAAAATCGCTTTGAGTGCATTCTCTTTCATTAAAATCATGCATTAAGTAGATTCTCATTTCATCAAAAATGCATTGAGTGCATTCTTATCATTTGAAAAGAAAAGGGAAATTGTGCATAGATTACAATTGCATAGTTTTCAAAAAAGGGTATTTTGCATAGATTACATTACATAATTCGCATCATTGAATGTTTGAGATTACATTTGGATAGTGAAAGCCATCTAGTTTGGAAAATTTTCGTTTTCAGTATTGTTGTTTGTTGCATCATTGTTTGAAGTTCTTCCCTTAACTAGATAGCAGTCATCGAATGAAATGATATACTGTGGCATGTAGTGTGCATTTAGGTGATTTTGAGACATAACACTTGCTAGGGCCTGAAAATTGAAGCATAATTGAAGATCAACATTAAAATTTATTCAATTTAACCTAAGGAAGCATTGGAACATTAACGAAATATTTAGAGGTCTAGGCTAGTGACGTGTTCTGGCGTCGTTAAACCTAGTAGTTATCGTTCGCCTTTTGGCTTTAGACAGCACTAGTATGGACTTGTGCTCCCCATACCATCGCGTATATAAAGGGAAACACCACTAGGTTGCTATCCTTTATTCGTAGGAAGCCGAGTCTGCCGCCTTATACCTGTGATACATCGGACACAGCATTCGGGGAGATTTCCTGCACATACGTTAGGTCCTTGGTTGATTTCTCTTTCATTTTGAAACCAAGGTGTATATTGCAGTTCACGGATATCTCGTACACCCTTTGCCTAGAGTTCCAGAGTAGTCATTTTGATATTTTCTGACTCATTAAATTTGAAAATATCATCAAGCGCTTGTCCTTTCATGCTTGTTTCCAATCTGAAAGCAATAGAGTCACCTTTTTCCTGTTTCTCGACTCTTAAAAGATGAAATGGTAGAGTTTTGTTTCAATGTTTTAAAAATTAACTGCCCACGAAATATTCCTGGTTAAAGTTAGTTTCCTTAGGGTGTTGTTCTAAAGTTGTTTCTAATGGAAACTTTTCCGGAGTTAACCAACCAAGGAATCCCCTCCGATGGGAATCCTGGTCCTTTTCCTCCTTTTGGAAATGTTGGCGCTCCTTATATGGAAACATTTTCCCTTCTTGGGTTAACTATTGGGTTTCCTGTTTGGTTGTTCTCAACCTCTGTAGTCCCGAATGTCTCGGCTACTGTTCAATCAGTTCCTCCGCCTGAAAAACATCATGTTGATTCCAAGGTGGACCTCTCCCCTTCTTCGTCTGTTTCTACGTCCTCCTCTTCTACTTCGCCTGGTGAAAGTCTGGATTCAAGTAACCAGGTGGCTAAGAAGAAGAAGAAGAAGACAAAGAAGAAGAAGTCCGATAAAAGAGAGGCTAAGACTGCAACTACTACTTCCAAAACATCCACTCATGATAAACCTTCCAACCCTCCACGGAAAGTCAAGTTCCCTTGCATGTTGTGCACAGAAGACCATCTTCTTCGAGACTGTCCTAGCATTCCCAAGTTGCTCGAAGCATGGTCCAACGATTGTCTGTCGTTGCCGTTGGCTTCCTGGAGTTAGGTTGGGGGCACGCCTTCAGCTAGTGCTGGTAAAACTCCTAAGAAACAGGGTAAGATCACTAATCGATGTAAGTTGTGTGAAGGGCACCATGCCATTCACCTTTGTCTGTATATGGATGAAGCCAAGCGAGTTTTGGACAACTCGACTGTTTCTAAACCATGCCTCCCGGCTGGTTACAACCAACTTTATTTGAGTCCTCCACCAGCTAATGCCTCGATCAGTCAAGAGTCATCCTTGGTTGATCCCGCTCCCCCGGAAATTCACATTCAGGAATCCGTCCCTAACCAACCATTGGTCGTGGGATCAGTTGAGCTGGCCCCGTCTACGGTGCACCAGGTCTTTTCCGTTGAGAGTGGATTTCATATCCCTCAGGTTCTTCGGGTTTCTTCAGATTCCTCAGACTTGGAGAAAGATTCTCCTGTCCCTATATCTCAAGAAGCAGCTCCTCTGCCTCCCGTGATGGAGGTCGCGGAGGATACCCTTCCCAACTCCGTGATGGAAGTCATGGAGGATGCTCCTTCTTCCACCGTAACACTAGGGGAAGACCATCTCGGTTCGATGGTAGCCCATCCAAGTAGTTTGGTCGCTTCCTTTGATTGGAATTGATTTGCAGGATACTGCCTTCCGTCTTATGTTCCTTTTGAGATAACGGTACAAACCTCTGGTCTGGTCGTACCTAGCACTGTTATAGATGAAGGCGCATCTGTTAGTATTTTGTCCTCAACTACTTGGCAAGCTTTCGATTCGCCTCTGCTTTTACTTGTTACGCAGAATCTGTTGGCATTTAATAGAAGAACTAGTCAACCATTAGGGATCCTTCCAAGGTTACCTGTTACTTTGGGAGGTAAAACCGTCCATATGGACGTGATGGTTGTTCAGGGCCCCTTAGATTTCAATCTCCTCTTGGGGCGCGATTACACCCATGCCATGGGAGCGTTTGTCTCCTCCCTTTTTCGTGTGGTCTGTTTTCCACATGAAGGACGGATCATGACCATTGATCAGCTTTCGTTCTTTGGTCCTGATGTGGCAGCTGGCCTGCCATCATCCCTTCCTAGTTTTTATCTACCCATTGTATCTACCCCACCGCAAGTCAACTATGTGGCTACCTACCCCGTGCCTGTACTCAGTGATATTGTTGTTGTGCATCAAGTGCTGGGGGCATTGGGTCCTGACTTCCAGGATGTTTTCCTTCCATCGGGAGTGGAACTCTTGGAAGCGATGACTTCTTGTTCATTATGATGAGGTTGGTCGGAGCAGAGTTCCTTGTCTTGTGTCAAGCTCCTTAAAAAATGAAACAAGGTTGTCGGAGCAGAGTTCCTTGTCTTGTGTCAAGATCCTTAAAAAATGAAACAAGGTTGTCGGAGCAGAGTTCATTGTCTTGTGTCAAGCTCCTTAAAAAATGAAATGAGGTTGTCGGAGCAGAGTTCGTTTTCTTGTGTCAAACTCCTTAAAAAATGAAACAAGGTGTTCTGAGGATAGTTCTTTTAATGTGTCACCCTTGTTAAAATAATGAAACACTTTCTTGTTCAATTCGAGTCTTTGATAAGATCTCGTAAAATCCCAGTCGAGTCTTTCTCTTGATCTCGTAATTTGAACCTTCACTCCATTTGCCTTTCATATGGATTGAAGCTTGGGGGGCATGTACCTCGAATTGAGTCACCATGTTGGGGGCATGCTTACTTTTTCAAGCATAGTTTGTTTCTGTTTCAAGCTTGTGTAAAAATGAAACTGGTTTCAAGCATAGTTTATCTTTGTTTCAAGCTTGTGTAAAAATGAAACTAACTTCAAGCAGAGTTTTCTGATTTCAAGCTTGTGTAAAAATGAAACCATTCCCATTTTACCTCTCGTGATTGTCATTTTATCAGCCTCTTTTTGCCAGATGAGCCTTGTTTTTCTCAATCCATCGTCATTATTTTCTTGGCTGATCATATGCCTTCACTTGGTTGTTTTACCCATTCCTGAGGAACTGCTGCAATGAGTGGTCTTGTTAGCCAACCTCTTAACCTTTACTTGTTCTGAGTAGTTCCACCATCACCGGAACCAGTTGTTGCCCTTTATACCACTCGTTCCTCCAGGTGGAGTCATCTTTCAGCTCTTTTATGACTGTCTAAACATGAAAATATTGTCGAGTCACTTGTCGTTTTGATATCGTTAAATTGGTTACGAAACGAAATCTACCCAGTATACGTTTACCCCTTTTTCAGGCTGGGATAGATTATTTACGAAAAAGGAATACCCTAGCCTATCGTGACTAGGAGGCTTTCTCAGACATAGTTTTCTACCTTTTCGGATATGAGGAACTATTTACGAAAAGGGAATGTTGGAGTTTACTTTTTTGTTTTCTTTTCAAACTCTCTAAACATGAAAATACGCCAAGTTCTTCCTTTGTTAGACTCGTTAAACCCTGATGACATCGGATTCAGTCGTAATGACGATATTCGAGTTTCTCCTTCCTAGGGCTCATTAAATGTACTAGGATGGATTCATCCGAAGGACAGACTTATATTACAAGCATATGCTATCCCCTTCAAGCTTGTTTTCAAAAATAACTGGGGTACTCACCAGAAATGGTGGGGAAAAATGGAACCAGTATCATCGTCGTGTCGGCAGTATGTCGCTCTTGAACATGGCACTTTTCTGCATTCGTTTCGGGTTGGGGACATCTCATCTCATTATCTGTTTGCCTCCGTGGGTTTGGGTAATCCTTTTTGACCTCTCATCTTCTCTTTGCCTTGTCATCATGACCTCTAATCTCTTGATGTCAAATACTGCCAAATCCACTGTCGTGTCGCCGATATGTTCAAGAGAAGTTGACCTCTGCAAGTTTCAACCTTCCTCTGATTCTCATCTGATCCTGATTCACAAAGACATTATGTTCCTCTATCTCATGTTGATGATGTGGGAAACCCTATGACCCACCTTCGATCAAGGTCACTTCCTGTCGACTTCAGCTCATTATCCGGGAAGCTGATCTAGAGATTCCCTTCTGGTACCTTGGAGCCTGCATGCCTCAATGGCAGGTTCTTCGCATTCAACGTAAGGTTTTTATCATTGACCTTCGATCGGATGATTTTGCGAGTGTTCGACGCCAGCTCACTGTTCACATTCCGTGGATTGTACCTATAGTACCTTGAGGGCCATTTTCATTATTGGTGGTTCCTCTCGCATCTGTTAACAGCTTTCATCATTGGCTGTTAATCAGACGATGTTCTTGCATGTTCGACTTCAGCTCACTTATTCACATGCTAGAACTTGTAATGTGTTCGGGTCGAGATGGAGTGCAAGACCCTGGATTTTTTCTGTTGGAATCCAGGCTGCGGATTTTGTGGATTATCATGATTGGTTACATGACTTATTGATTGGATGGCTGCGACCATGCTTGAGTCTATTTATCGATCCTTACTGGATGGCTGCGTCCATGCCTTGGATCTGGATTATGGTATACTCTGTTATGGATGGCTGCGCCCATACCATATATCATGTGTTTGAGATCTCAGTTGTACTTGTCTACGCAGGTTTTCCGACAGCAATGTTTTCAGTTGGACACGTTCTCGTAAATCATTTCACCCCTCTCTCTCTCTTGGGCCTCATGCTTTAGGGGGCATCTGTTACACAGTAATTTGTCACCGTCCCTGCAATCCCCATCTCGTCTATTGGAGGGTTGTTTATGTGATCAATAAGCAGTGTCATGCCTTGCAAATACCATCATTGCATCCCTTTCCATGAGGACAACATTCCTTCTGTTGATCATTTCCTGAGCAAACCCCTAAAAACACATGTTTTTGCCTTGGCGCTGGTAGCCCGTTATGTCCTCGTGCCAATGAGAAAAATTAACACTGAGCCCGCGCCAGTTGGCACTCTATCCCAGTTAAGCACCGACGCGAATCTTCTTATGGAATTTTTTTTTAAAAAAGAGGTGAAGTTTCGATTACAACAACTTCGTGGATGATTCATGAGGAGTGGTTTCGACTGAATAACCACGACCTTCCTCCTTTGGCCTCTTGTTTCCACCTTATGGGGAACCTCCCAAGGGATAAGGCCTACCTTCCACTATTGTAGGGATCCCAACCTCCTCCTCTCCTCTATAAATATAGCCATCTTCCATTGATGAAGGGGCTGAATGGTTGAGCCTTAGTAGCCTGAATAGAGCTAAATCCATTGTAAGGAGATTATCGTCAGACAACCGAAGAGAGACGCTTGTCCCATTCCCGACGAGCTTTACCGAGACGTATTCCGTTGTCGACCCGCTGAAGGAAGATTTAGCGTTAGAGCCAGGTTGTATTTTCCTTTGTATTAATTAATGATAAGCAACTTTTGTTATGGTTCCACTCATATTGTTTATTATGATCATGAGTTGTGTCCTCTCTGACTGATACATAATTGTATATATTGGGTTTTACGCTTGTGTGTTCGTTTTGCTTTTTGTATGTGCAGGTGTTTGATCGCGACAAGCTAGAGAATTGTGATCTGCCGAAGCAAGGAAACGGGAGCGCTATCTTCTCTACGAACAACAGCGTTGGACTTAAGGTAGGCCTTCTTCGCAATTTGGTCTATTGCAATTAGGAACTTGCGCCTTAGCGTGATACGATTGTTGCTAGACCCGATCTAGGTTAGTAGGGATCGCCTTTGTCTGCAGATGGGATTTACCTCTCCAACAATATGTAGAGGAGAAGGGGTTAGGATCATCTATTTTACACCTTGCTGCTGATGATAGCAATTTTCAGCCTGAAATCAGTAAAAAACAACAGCTACTCATCTCAAAAGAGCAAGATTCAGAAGTAGGAAAGATCTAGAAATTGTATTTTGATGGAGCCTCATCAAGAGAGGGATCAGGGGTTGGTATATTTCTTATTTCTCCCACTCAGCAGGTAGTGACTTTATCATATAAATTACAATTTGTCACTACTAATAACACTGCTAAATATGAAGCACTAATTCTAGGAATGAAGGTAGCAAAAGATTTGGGAGTAAAGCAGTTGATCGTTTTTGGTGATTCAGAGTTGGTGGTACAAAAGGTAAGAGATAATTATCAAGTAAAAAATTTAGTATGGGAATTTATTGAACATTATTTTTCAGCATTCAATTTGAATTTTGCTTCTAGAGAAGAAACTTAAATGGAAGATTCATTGGCCATTGCTGCTAGTAATTTTAAGATTCCTCTTGATGTCAAAGTAACCTATGATATTCATATTAAAAATAGACCTTCCATTCCTGACAATATCAAATACTGGAAAGTGTTTGAAGACAATAAAGAAATTCATAAATTCTTAGAATGTGTGGAGGAGTTTTCAGACATTCAAATTGACAATGAACAAAACACAGCTGAAAGTCAGAACAACAAGTCATTCAAAAAGACTTTAGCTGGAAAAGATATTATTGATCTGAAAACAAACTTCATTCCTAAAGGCTTGGTTCTTTTAGAGAGGTTGTTTGACAATAATTATTTCTTTTTAAATCCTGATAGCAAGACATATGGAGAACGTACAGTTGATTGCAACATTGGTACTGAAAATTAGCCTAGATATGTTAAAGTTTCTAAATTTCTTCCTCAAGAAACTAGAATTAAATATGTCAAGTTGCTGAAGCAGTATGCAGACATTTTTGCTTGGTCCTATAGTGATTTGTAGACATATGACAAAAGCATAATGGAGCATAAAATCGCTCTTAAATTAGAAGCAAAACCTATGGCACAAAAGATAAGGCATATCAATCTTATGCTATTCCCTATTATTGAAAAAGAAATCAGAAAAATGTGGGAAGCCAAGATAATTTTTCCTTAATATTGTTGAGATTCAACAAGATGATGAGCTTAATGAAAAGAGTCACCTTCACTAAGTGGGCCTGCAAGCTATTTTTGGCGCAAAGTCTATTTTTAGACTATGTATATTTTTAGACATGTCGATCATATTCTATGAGTTGCAGGATGCTATTTGTGGATGGTTGGTCAAGTTGGAAAAATAGATGGACTTCTATTTTTAGACATTTTGGGCAGAGTCTATTTTTAGACTGCCAGTCTAAATATAGATATGTTGGATATTATTAGCTCTTAATAATATTTGGACTCTAAACATTATCTTATTCTCTTGGAGCACTTCAGTTCAGTGCACAGATGTGGCACAACAACTGACAGAAGGAATTACGCTATTCCTAAGGGTTTACTGGAACTATTGCATGGAGGACTCAGTTAGAACTCAAGTGGCAGAGTTACGACACAGTTGGAAGAAGTAGTTGGTGGAGTTGTATTTAGTTTAACTCGGTTAGACTCAGTTGAGCTAGTTGTATCTAGTCTAACTAATTGATACACTAGTGAGTGTAGAAATTTGAATAATTTGCTGAATTAGTCACCGAGATTATCTTGATTACACACTATTTAAGCTTCACGCATAATACATAACCTCTTCTACAATTGATCATCAATATGCGGAAATAGAAACAGTCGCATGCGCTCATAAAAACAATAATCAAGCACACATATCAACACAGTATGTAATGGGGAAAGCAATAGCTGAAAACCCCCAACTATCTGTATAGTATAATGATAGAGAACATGTAACAATACATAGCACAATACTCCTCACAAGTACTCAGTACTATCTCCAAAAGTTACACACAAACTATATGAGATTTGAACAAGTCCTGGGTTCAAATCTCCTCCACAAGTCTGCCTGCCTCTACTGCGCAATCCAAGTGAGTAATTAATGAGATCCAAGTTCGAATCCCACTAGCTCCAACTGCGCAATTCTCATTGGCCATCTCCATCAATGTGTGTGCAAATCTCATGCATAGCCAATAGTCACAACTGATAGCAAACTCACCCTTTCACCCACCTCTAACACTGGTCTCCACTAAACTGTCCATGCATTGCAGTTAACTGATGTGTTCTTTAGTTGAATTATGAGTTAATAATTAATTCACACCACTCATCACTAGTGTATTTGTCAGTTATACTAAATACAACTAGTTCAACTAAGTTAAACAGAACACAACTCCACCAACTGTCTCATCAACTCCACCAAACTCTGCCACTTAAGTCCTAACTGAAGTCAACCATGCAATAGCTCAACTAACCCTTAAGAAAAGCGTATTTCCTTCTGTCAGCTGCATGTGCCACATCCATGCATCAAACTGAAGTGCTCCAAGAGGAAAAGATAATGTTTATAGTCTAAATATTATTAAGGGTTAATAATATTTGACTGTTCTATTTTTAGCTCGACAGTCTAAAAATAGAAACCGCCCAATGTCTAAAAATAGAGGTCCATATATTTTTACCAACTCGACCAATCATCCATAAATAGCATCCCGCAACTCAGACCATGATCCATATGCTTCTAAAAACAGATAGTTCAAAAATAGACTTTGCGCTAAAAATAATCATGGGCCTACTGAAAAGGCGATTACCACTAAGCTCCATCATCTTGTTGCATTTTCAACAGTGAGAGTGGAATGAATTAATTAGATAATTAATTCACAAATAATAACTCATTAATCAACTGAAGAATGCATCAGTTAACTATAGTGCATGGCAGTTTCAGTGGAGACCAGTGGAGAGATAGGTGAAAGAGAAAGTGTGACTATTAGTTGTGACTATAGTGATGCATTGATTGCATCCAACACTCAGTGGAGATACCAATGAGGATTGCGTGAGCAAGGCTGGAGTAATTTGAACTCATTCAGAGCCATTATTCAGCAGGGATTGCACAGTAGAGGCAGGCTAGCAGGTGGCAAAGATTGGTGCATGGATTTGCAAGATTAGGCCTGATTAGTGTGTAGTGATTGTATTGTATTGAGAGCTTGATATGATCAGCTTTGTATGAGGATTGTTACATGATCTCTATGACGTATATTATATACAGATAGTTGGGGTTTTCAACTTCAGGCTTTCCCGTTAAACAATTGTGTTAATGTATGTGAATTTTTATTGTTTCATGTGTGCATTGCAATCTTGATTTAATTTCCGCAAATGATAAATGGTGGAATAGATTATGTATTTTGCTTGAAGTTAAAATAGTGTGAGATCAGGAGAATATTGGACATATAACACATAAGTTATATAATTTCTACAAAGATTTTCCAATTGGGTAGCTAATATCGTCCCAGTTCGAAAGAAGAATGGAGAAATCGGAATTTGTGTTTTTTTCACAATTTAAACCGGTGTTCGTTGAAGGATAACTATCCTCTACCCAAAATGGACCATATTTTGCAGAAGGTTGTAGGCTCAAAGAGATTGTCAATGATAGATGGCTTTTCAGGATACAATCAAATTTTAGTTGACAAACAAAACAGGGAGAAAACAACTTTTACTACACCCCGGGAAACTTTTATGTACAATAAGATACCTTTCGGTTTAATGAATATAGGTGCAACATTTCAGCGGGCAATGGAAATTGCCTTTGTAGGAGAAAAGGAAATATTTGTTGTCATTTATTTGGAACACGTAACAGTCTTTTCAAAATCTGATCATGATCATTTAAAACATTTGCAGTAAGTGTTTGATAAGTATAGAAAATTTGGTTTGTCTTTAAACCCAAAGAAATCATGCTTTGTTGTTCAAGAAGGAAAACCATTGGGGCATATAGTAACAGAAAATGGTATTTGCATTAACCTAGGGAGAGTTAAAGCAATTCAGAAAATTGGTTTATCCATAAATAAAAAAGAGTTGCAGTATTTTTTGGGTAAGATTAATTTTCTGAGGTGCTTTGTTCCAAACGTTGCAGAATTAACTAAGCATATAAATGTCTTGTTGAAGAAATATACAGAGTTCAGGTGGGAAGATGAAGCAAAAAACTCTTTCTTAGCAATCAAATATGCTTTGACTAAAGCCCCAGTGTTAATCATCCCTGATTTTGAGAAGGATTTTCTGAATTTTTCATATGCTTCTGAGGAAACTATTGCAACAGTTTTACTTCAAAAGAACAAGGAGGGCTTAGAGCAGCCTTTATTTTTTCAGTCATGCATTAAGGGATGCTGAGTTAAAGTACATATTGGTTGAAAAACAAGCATATGCATCAGTGAAGGCGTTGAAGTCTTTTTGAGTTTATGTTCTGCATTCTAAAGTTATTGCTTTTGTGCCAAATATTACTGTCAAGGATGTATTGTTGCAACCCGACACATATGGTAGGAGGGGAATATGGTTAACAAAGATTCTATAATTTGACATTGAAATCAAACCTACTAAGTTGATTAAGGGATAGCGTTTAGCCCGCTTGATGGAAGAATCAAATTGCAAAGCTCTAAATCTGAATATGGAGATAGATGAAGAAACAGATAAAGAAGGTACAACTGATTATCCTGAAATCTTTATTCCAATTGGTACAAGGATAGTGTACTTTTTGTTAAATTTCAGTTTTCCTCCAGAAATGGAAAAATTAAAGAGAAGGGATTTTAAGTTGAAGGCTGTTAAGTATTGCATAATGGAAAATCATTTTTATTGGAAAGACCTTATAGGAGTTTTGTTGAGATGTCTAGATGAAGTTGATTCACAAGAAGTTATAGCAAAGATACATGTAGGGGTATGTGGTGGACATTTTTATTGGAAAGCTACCACAAATAAAATTTTAAGAGCTGGTTATTATTGGCGAACTCTTTTCTCTGAAGTTTTTGCTAAAGTCAGAGCTTGCACTAAATGTCAAATTGTTGGTAAGCAAAAGCTACTCCCACTACCTCTCATTCTTGTTTCAACAGATGCTCCTTTCTAGTAGTGGGGGTTAGAATGCATTGGTGAGGATCACTTGCCATCATCAAGACAACACAGGCGGATTCTTACAGCCACAAACTACTTCACCAAGTGGATTGAGGCCATTCCAACCATAAACGTCATTGACACGGTAATAATTAAATTTCTGTTGGAAAATATTATCTCTAGATTTGGCTGCCCTCAAAATTTGGTGACTGAAAATGCAATGGATTTTAAATCAGCCAAGATGAACCATTTTTGTCAGAAATATAACATTGATTTGACTCATTCTACACCTTATTACCCCAGGGTAATGAATTAGCTGAGTCATCGAACAAAAGTCTAGTAAGAATTATAAAAAAAATGATGACAAAAAACAAAATAAATTGGGATACTCAACTAGTTCATTCTCTTTAAGAAGATAGGGTGAGTAGTAAAAGATCAATTGGAGTTTATACCTTTCAACTTGTTTATGGTGCTGATGTTGTGATGCCATTACAGTTGGCCCTTCCTATCATGAAGTTTTTAGAAGATGAAACTGATAATTCAAATCCCATTTAGAGAAGGATGCTGCAACTGATAGAATCTCATCAAATCAGGGAATCCTTGATGGAAAAAACACAGAAGTACAAAGACAAAGTAAAAGCTATCTTTGACAAAAGTGCAAAACAACAGGTATTCCAGGAAGACGATTTTGTATTGCGCTAGGATGCAAGAAGAGAAGACCATGGGAAGCATGGTAAGTTTGATAACTTGTGGTTTGGGCCATTTAAATTGGCTCAAGTTCTGGAAAATAATACATTTATGTTGAAACATTTAGATGATGATCAGTTAACTGGAGGTCCAGTCAATGGTCATTATCTCAAAAATTTCTTTGTTTTCTTAGTCAATCAGACTCTCCATTGTAAATATCTATCTAGTGTTGTTTCAATAAGACTCAATGCCCAATGGTAGTTATGTTTGTAAATAGAGTCAGTTTCATTTCAGTCAATAAAAGTCAGTTTCTGTCATTAGCTTCTAAAACTTAAAAGTCCTGAAAGTTTAAGGCAATAAATCTACATTCCTTGAAGCCTCACAGTGAGGACTTCATCCCCAATAGGAGCCACTGTTAGCACTGCAATTTTTCAAAAAAAAATCAAGGTCTAGTCGTCATTGTAAGTTGTGTCTTTGATCCTCTCTTGTCTCCTAACCTATGGCGGAGAGCCCTGGCGGGTTAAAATGTATGAGTTTTTATCACTTTTTAACAAAATCCAAAAAAGAATTCTGAGTCCAATAGTTTGTTTATGTTATAGAGTCATTAGGGTAAAGTCTCTTTTAAATAAGTCTTTTAACTGCTTTCAGTGGTTAAGGTCATGAGTTTAACTTGAAAATTCTTATTCATTCACCATGCTTTTCCTATCTGAGGTTAAAGGCGGAATGTTAGAATCATCAGTTTTGTTAATAATAACACAAGAATAGCTGCTTTTTCCTTGAGAGGTAGCTATCTTCTTCAAAAGTTCTGGTTTTATAAGTAACACATGAATAGCTATCTTTTTAAAAAAGGTAGCAATAACCTGCAAAATTGGTACAAGGAGACCAAGCAAGAATTATTCAAGTGAAAAAAACACTTCTTTTCGAATATTAAAGACCTGTTAAAATAATAGGTGTTTCTCACCTAAAAGGTGGTTATTTTTCATTGGAGGATACATTAAAAGGTTGGTTATTTGTTTGCTAAGGTTACACAAATATATTGCTACTCATTAAAGGATAAATGCATTAAAGTGTAGTACGAGTAGAAATTATTAAAAAAATGTGATGGAGTAAATGAGTTGGAAACAGGTTTAAATCATTTTTTTTTGTGTCATTCCCTCTCACCGAGTTTCAGGGCATGAAAATCTCTGCCTCCATTCACACTTATGGCAACTACAACAAAACGTTCTTATCCCCCAGTTCAAAACAATATGTTAACAAGTGCCAACAAGTAGGGCTTCATGGAGGGTAGTTGTTCTTCATTGTATAGCTTCACATTGGTGGTTAGGTTAAATGTTACCAATATGGGCAAAGGAGGTAACATGAACCGTTCAGAGCCGGCTAACACCATTTTGTTGACCTTCGTGCTAAGTCTGAGTTTAAAGTAGCAGGTTGGTACCAGTTTTTAAGGAATTTTTCAGGTGAAAATGTGGTAGTGGCTCAAGCATTTTCTGAGATATTTGATGGAGAAAAGGTTAGGATTGGGTCTCAAACCTTTAAGATCACCAAAACTATCATTGCAAGGGCAACTCAAACTTGAGCCACAGGTGAGTCCTGGCACAAGAATAACAAAACTCTGCTTAAAGCTTATTCGAATGTATATTTAAAGCCTCCACATGAAAATATTGGTTGGACTCCTACCATTCATATTTCATACTTTAAACTTGAGTGGCAACATGTCATTACCACTGTACAATGTTACATAACCTATGAGGGTAGGTTTTCAACTATCCATAAATACCAGATGAGGTTTCTAGCCCATATCTCTGGCTCCAAAACTTTGAATATACCCTTTTTCCTTCACAGATATCTGTTATCAATGTCTCGAAAGATACAGAAAACCCCAGGCTATTCTCTTCATAATCTCTCTCACAGAGGTTTGATTAAAATACTAGTTGTTTATCACCTGAGAAAGAAAAGAACTACATTGGAGAAGTTTTTAGCTGATGAGGGATTTAGCAATATTCACTCAAGGAGAAAAGTAGGAATTCCTAGAAAGCTAAAAACTCAGGAAAAATAGTCAAACCCTACCCCTACATTAACTCCTTCACAAGCTGTTCCATCTTCAATATCATCTAGTAGACAAACTAGGAACTTAGCCAAAAAGGCTAGAGTTAAAACCACTACTTCTACACCAACCATCACTCCTACACCAATAGTACAACCAACCAAGGAAGTATACACTAGCAGTTCATCCAAGGAGCCACAAACCTTGAGGTTTTTCATGCAGGAATATAGAAACAAACTCAAACAAAAAGATACCCTGCTTGACAAAAACACTGTGTCTAAGAGCAAAGAGGAGGCAGCTTCCTCTTCACAGGGTAAATGCAGGAGAAGACTCATTATGACAAAGGGACCTTTAGTGGAATTCAACCTTGAAACCTTGACATCAAGCCCCGTTCTAGAGGCTAGAAAGTAGACTCAACAAAACAATTCCATTTTAGCACCAAAGGAGCATACTCTTGCACAAGCCTTTTCCTCACTCACAAAGGGGAAAAGAAAAGTTTCAGAGACTATCACAATGGAAGAACTTACCATAGCTCAACTTTTCTCATCTATTGGTTCTTTAACGAAGAAGAAGTAGAAAACTATAATTCATTCATATTCATATTTTGAGGAGGATAACAGTGAATCAAAGTTCACCGAGTCAGAGTTTGAAGAAGGATAGTCAAACAAAGTCATACATTGTAGAAATAGGCCTTTATATATTCCAAACCCATACATTCAAAGGCCTCACACTAGGCGAAAGAACAAGGTCATATTAACAAGTAAACTCATAGCCAACCCTACTCTCAGGGATGAAATCATAAACATTGATGAAAGCCTAGAGAATGAAACCAGGAAGAAAAAAATATTCAGCAGAAAAGACAAGCAAAGAAGAGGAGGTCAAACAAAAGGGTAACTAAGGCTGAAGCTATGAGGATATTTTCTTCTATATTAGATCTCTAATGAATGAATATAAAAAACCTTGAAAATATGAAGAAACATTTCATTTTTTTTTGGCTTATACACAGTATTTTCAGATATAGCTACCATTTTCAGAAAAAAATAGCTATTGTTTTTGAATTTTATATATGGAGAAAAAGTTGCTTTTTGGTTATGTTCTAAAAAAATGACATTAAAATATGATAAAGTGAATGTAGCCTCAATGGTGATGAGAATTTTCCAAGTGTCATCTAATCAAGGTATCTTCTAGTTGGTTACTCATTTCAGTTAGCTGCTCCTACACTTTTGCGGATAAGGGTACAGGTGTTCTTTTCAGTTAGTAGATTGCACTTTTTGTGGAGGAGGTTTTTTTTTCCAAGCAACAAGGAGCACTCAGCCACCTCGAGCTCCATGCTGCCATGTTCTATCTTCATTTATATTTTAGTTTTCTTTTTATGTTTTGGATAAGCTCTAGTATATGTAGAGGATTGTAATAAAGTCTCAAAAATAAAGAATTTCACTTTTTATGGAGGCTTTTTACAGAACTCCTTTTTTGTATATATACTATGTAATGCAAGGAGAAAAAGGTTCGTTGGTTTTACCTTTCATTGCATACTGTGTTATACCTTTTTGAATACATAATATATCTAGAAGAACTCTTGAGGACTCACAATTTGTATGGTGTATGTATTCTTCATATTCTTATGTGTTTCCATTATTCATTATTTCATTCCAGATTATGATTTACACAATTCTGCCTCATGTTACTATCAATATTGTGAACCCTCATGCAATATTAGTTTGTTTTTGTAAGTCTTGCTATCAAGCATTCCAGACTTAGTATTAACTGAAGATAGTTCATGGTCATTCTTTGAGTTTGAATTGAATCATGTTTCAGATTCTTGTAATTCTTTTAAATAAGCATTCATGAACAATCTTATTTTTTTCTTCTTCTTTTTTTCTTTTTTCCAGTCTTGATGTTTCAAGAATCCTGATTGGAATTGTCATGTTAGTTGGAAGCTATCTATGTAATGGGATTCTTTAAATGTAGAGTGAGACTTTTATAAGTCTTTTTAAAGCTTTCTTTCACAATCAGGTCTAGAATTTGTGTCATCATTTCCTCTTAACAGTGGATCTTCCTTTTACATAGCTATAATTATCTTCCATTTTCTAACCATTAAGCTACACACTTAATCTTGCTACCACACTATACATCAGTGCCCTTATATGTGTGAGAAATTCTTAACTGTTCAAAATATCTTTCAGTGTGTGATACCTAACCACTTTCCAAAAAACTCAATCAAATCATAAAAATAAACCCTTGAGCTTAAGATGTGTCTAGTTAAACACTTGTCACAATCCAAATGGTGATTCCGGTACTAACACTCCCAATAAAAAATTTGACATGTGTGAAAAAACCTCGAGTCTGGAACCATCGAAATAGCCTCTCCGTTACGGAACTCGAACTCCCAATAACCAACAACAACAACCCATTCTAAAGAAACAACGTGACAAAGATTTGAACCCTCGTGATGCTGGCAAAGAAGAAGACCCACAATTGCACTCATCCTTGATGGGTTTGAGACGTCTGCGCTTCTGTGTGATCTAACCAGTTGCCGAGGTGGAGAAACCTGAAACAATCTATTGCTTAATCCTTGAGGATATGGCCTCTGTGGAATATCTTAATTGGGAGTTCCTCCTATAAATACAAGAGAATGAAGAGCTCAGTTCAAACTTTAAAGCACTTTGACCTGTGCAGTGTCGCTCTTACTCCTCGACTTCTTATTCACTCAATCCAGGGGAACTTTGTTCCTTAAGGTAATTGACTTGCTCTGAGCCCATTGTTTAACTTTTGTAATACAGGCTCGACATGTGAAAATTATTGGGAAATTTTGATAAGAAACATATTTATTCCACGAGAATTAGGGGAAAATTGATTGTGTAAGTGGGCTTGTTTTGTAGGGTTGAATTGTATAGAGTTTTCTTTTCCTAATGTTGCAGAGATAACCAATTTTCTGTAGGTCCTCTTTATGCATTCCATGGGAATTGAATCTTGATTTTTATAGAGCCTATTATGAATTTCTAAAACATGAAAATATGATGTGGCTCTTGTTTGTTTGTTTGTTTTGGTTGCAGGATTTAGATGGAGACCTTCCTCTTCACATCTGAGTCTGTGAACGAGGGACACCCAGACAAACTGTGTGACCAAATCTCTGATGTAGTTTTGGATACATGCCTCACCCAGGGCCCTCACAACAAGGTAGCATGCGAGAATTTCACTAAAACGAACATGGTCATGGTTTTTGGTGAAATCACCACCAAGGCCAATATCGACTATGAGCAGTTTGTTCGCAAGACCTGTAGGGAGATTCGTTTCATTTCTGACTATGTGGGTCTTGATGTCGATCACTGTAAAATCCCTGTTAACATCGAACAACAGAGCCCTGGCATCTCCCAGGGTGTTCATGGGAACTTTTCCAAAATGGCCGAGGAGATTGGAGCCGTTGACTAGGGTCACATGTTTAGATATGAAACTGATGACACACTTGAATGGATGCCCCTGATCCATGTGCTGGCTACCAAGCTGGGATAAAATCTCACAGAGGTCAGAAAGAATAGAACCTACCCCTCATTGAGGCCTGATGGAAATACCCAAGTGACCATTAATTACAGAAATTATGGTGCTTCCATGGTTCCTCAGCGTGTTCACACGGTTCTCATCTCCACTCAGCATGATGAGACAATGACCAATGACTAGATTTCTGTAGATCTGAAAGAGCATGTCATAAAGCTGGTGATTCCTCAGAAGTACTTGGACAAGAATACCATATTCCACTTGAACCCATCAGGACGATTTGTGATTGGAGGGCCCCATTGAGATGCAACGATAACAGGGAGAAAGATCATCATAGACACATATGGAGGGTGGGGAGCTCATGGAGGAGGGGTATTCTCTGGCAAAGATCCCACCAAGGTGGACTGAAGTGGGGCATACATAGTTAGACGAGCTACCTAGAGCATTGTGGCAGTTGGGATTGCAAGGAGATGCCTTATGCAGGTCTCTTATGCCATTATCTGTCTTTTGATTCGTTTGGTACAGGGACCATTCCCAGACAAGGAAATTTTGGAGCTCATAAAAAAGAACTTTGATTTCAGGCATGACATGATCACTATCAATCTTGATCCGAAGAGAGGAGGAAATGGAAGGTTCCAAAATACTGCTTCCTATGGCCACTTCGACAGGGATGACCTTGATTTCACCTGGGAGATCGTCAAGCCTCTCAAACAAGAGAAGGCTATCCCGGCTTAGTGAATTCCCACCACTTATTCATTCTCACCATTAAGAAGCTTAAGTCCATTGTAATGTTGTTTGGTTTTCCACACAAGTAGAGTAATTATTTGTTTTCTAGAAAATGTTAAGAGCGCATGAGTAATTATTTCTTTGCTGTGGAATGTTAGGCATAGGATGCTCAACATGGTCCCGTCAGGGAATCAACCTGTAGAATACAATTTTTGGTTAAGAAAGTCGAAAATGAGAACATCAACTACTTATTTAAAGTTTCTTTGAATTTATAAACTTGCATGGGAAATGTTTTCTTTTTACTATTTCTTTCTTTGGAGGTGATTCAAACAGTTCAGTTGATTATGTCTAACAACTTTCTTTATTATTTTTATTAGAGAGAATGAAGAGCGCAGTGCACTTTGACCTGTGCAGTGTTGCTCTTCCTCCTCGGCTTCTTATTCACTCAATCCAGGGAAACTCTGTTCCTTAAGGAAATTTATTTTCTCTCAACCCATTGTTTAACTTTTCAAATACAAGATGCACATGTGTGAAAATTCTGGGGAAATTTTGATAAGAAACATCTTTATGCCAGGGGAATTAGGGGAAAATTTATTGTGTAACTGGGCTTGTTCTGCAGGGTTGAATTGTATAGAGTTTTATTTTCCTAATGTTGCAGAGATAACCAATTGTCTGCAGGTCCTCTTTATGCATTCCATGGGCATTGAATCTTGATTTCTATAGAGCCTATTATGAATTTATGAAACATGCAAATATGATGTGTCTCTTGTTTGGTTTTTTTTGGTTGTAGAATTGAGATGGAGATTTTCCTCTTCACATCTGATTCTGTGAACGAGGGACACCCAGACAAAATGTGACAAAATGTTTGATGCAGTTTTGGATGCATGCCTCACCTAGGACCCTGATCACAAGGTAGCATGTGATACTTGCACTAAAATGAACATGGTCATGGTTTTCGGTGAAATCACCAGCAAGGCCAATGTCGACTATGAGCAGATTGCTCCCAAGACCTGCAGGGAGATTGGTTGCATTTCTGACGATGTGGGTCTTGGTGTTTATCACTGCAAAGTCCGAGTTAACATTGAACAACAGAGCCTTGACATTGCCCAAGCTATTCATGGGAACTTAACAAAAGGCTTGAGGAGATTGGAGCCGGTGACGAGGGTCACTTGTTTAGCTATGCAACTGATGAGACACCTAAAATGATGCCCCTGACCCATGTATTGGCTACCAAGATGGGAGAAAAGCTCACAGAGGTTAGAAAGAGTATAACTTGCCCCTAGTTGAGGCCTGATGGAAAGGCCCAGGTGACCATTAAGTACATAAATGATGGTGATACCATGGTTCCTCAGCATGTTCACACAGTCCTCATCTCCAATCATCATGATGAAACAATGACCAATGACTCGATTGCTGCAGATCTGAAAGAGCATGTGATAAAGTTAGTGATTCCTGAGAAGCACCTAGAGAAGAACACCATATTCCACTTGAACCCATCAGACCGATTTGTGATTGGAGGGCCCCATGGAGATGCAGGGCTAATAGGGGGAAAGATCATCATAGACACCTATGGAGGTTGGGAAGCTCATGGAGGAGGAGAATTCTATAGAAAATATCCCACCAAGGTGGACCGAAGTGGGGAATACATAGTTAGACAGGCTTCCAAGAGCATTGTGACAACTGGCTTGCAAGGGATGCCTTGTGCAGGTCTCCTATGCCATTGTGTGTCTTTGTTGATTCCCTTGGTACAGGGACCATTCCAAGACAGTGAAATTATGGAGCTCAGAATAAAGAACTGTGATTTCAGGCATGGCATGATAATTATCTATCTTGATCCGAATAGAGAAGGAAATGGGAGGTTCCAAATGACTGCTTCCTATGGCCACTCGGCAGGGGCGACCCTGATTCCAACTGGGAGATCGTCAAGCCTCTCAAGAAGGAGGAGATGTCTTGGCCTAGTGAATTCCCACCACTTATTCATTCTTACCATTAATATTCTCAAGTCCAACAGAATGTTGTTTGGTTTTCCACACAAGTAGAGTAACCATTTCTTTGATAGAAAATATTAAGAGAATATGAGTAATTATTTCTTTGTTGTGGAATGTTAGGCATAGGATGCTCAACATGGTCCTATCAAGGAATCAACATGTAAAATACACTCGCTGGTTAATCAAGTAAAAAATGAGAACATCAACTACTTATTTAAAGTTTCTTTGAGTTCATAAACTTGCATGGAAAGTGTTTTATTTTTACTATTTCTTTCTTTGGAGGTGAATCAAACAGTTCAACTGATTATGTTTAACAAATTTCGTCATTATTTTTATTAACCTAATTAACACACACATACATATACTTCAACTCTGAATCTTAATATTTTTTTAAAATTTGAACGATGCTATGTAATTAGGTCTTTCAAAAACAAACAATACAATAGGCCAACTGTAAGAAATACTAGGATCACGGACCTCTTAGATATACCATGAAATATATATTTTACGAAGGCTGTTTTCTTTTAGATTTTCGGTAATGTAGATGTGTCTTCATATAAGAATTTGATGGAGGTATATAATTGCAAATTGTATTTTTTCTGTGCCATTAATTTTTTCTGGTAGCAGACCTAATGTTACAATGGATCAATAAGATTATAATTTCGGGGGAAAAATAATAAAGAGAGAGAGATTCTACTTAGAGACAATTAGAGTTATAAAAGGATTAGGCAAGATAACCCACAGGAAGATGTGAAACTTATGAAACTTACGATATGCATGGAAGTACTCCATCGACGTAGGTTAATCAACAAATTGTGACCAATTGTAATAATTCTTAAAATTCTGCTGCTCATAGTGGAAAATGGAAATCTAGATAATGGATTAAAAATCGAAAATCATAGAGGAGAGTTCTGTGCCAGAGACTAATAAAATGCTACAATGAAGTAATTAACCAAAGAAACAAAGAGGCAGAGGATATATTTTAGATCGCAGTTCTCTGGGCATAGCTAGGAAATGCTTGGTCATATAGTAACAAGGTAGAGAACAATGTAGTACTTGAATATAAAATTTTGTGTTTTTCTTTCTCTTTTATGAGAACACATAGGCATGGTAATAATTTATCTAAATCTTGGAATATTTGAGATCAAAATGCTCTCTTTTACAAAACTACGAGAGCATGCATAGATTTTTCATAAAACTTTTCTTGCTTGTGGACAACCTAAACCCATTAAGTTTGGGATGAACAAGAAGATATAAGGGATAAATCCTTTACAAATTAATTCTATGTGGTACCTTGAGTGGGAATGGAAGGAAACATGGTAAGTGTGAGAAATAGTTTAATCCATATTGTCTATTCTTTCTTGTCATTTTCAAGTTATTTTCACATAATCTAGAGCACTGTTATGAGAGTAATTAATTATTTAGAGTGTTTTGACAACATGTGGTTGGCCTCTTACTTGTGCTCTTCACTCATTCTTTTGTCATCAAAATAATAACGGAATTGGAATATGAAAAATCGATCAATGACTAGATCAATGACTAGCTGGATGATAACGTTAAGCTCCTCGACTTATGCAATGTTCTCAAGAAGAGCATGCTGGTGCATCTTCCCTTTTTGTATTGGAAAGCATCCATTGTGTATATATTTCTTTTGATCTACAATTTTTTCCAATATAACAATCCTATTGGCATACCTTTGCACCTTTTTGGGGCAATTGCTAGTTATTTCAATTTTGTTTTCTATTCTCTAATCTTTTTTGACTTTCTTTATCCTAATAAATGATTCTTCCATATTTTTATATTCAATAATAATATTTTAGACTAATGGAAGAATAATATTAAAGTTATTTTTAATAATTAATTTACATATATAAATATATAACTTCTATTCTATAATTAAAGATTAATTTAATTTCCTTTTTTACCTCTCCATTTTTCCCTTTTCATTGTTATTTCTTATTATTTTTAAACAACCCCTATATATATATATATATATATATATATTAATTATTTCAATTCTCCTAACAAATAATTTGTAACGGCTAATTCATAACAACTAATTTATAACATCTAATTCCTAACAACTAACTATGGAACTTATCACAACTAATTTATAACATTTAATTCCTAACAACTAACTATGGAACCTATCACGACTTCGAGTTGGGAGTGCCCAAAAGAGTTGAAAAACCGAATTCGTAGTACTAGTGTGCCCATATGTGCGATAGGCGGCTGTGTTTGGTTAAAGGCGACTCGGGTGGAGACATTCGATTAAAGGCGACACGAGTGGAGTCGTTTAGTTAAAAACGACCCATCGTCGCTTAAAGGCGCGTGCGATGTGCGAAAGCATATAAAGGTCGGTTAAACGTGACGGGGTTGTAGTGGGTACCCTGTGTTGGGTGGGCATCCGCCCATCGTGACGAGCAGCTAAGTGTGGCGGGTGACACGAGTCAGGCACCTAGGGTGGACGAGCGGGTGAGTCACTAGGCAGTGCAACAGGTCGGCTAGGCGAGTCGTGGAGGGTTGTAGCGGGTATTCTGTGTTAGATGGGAGTGCACCCATTGTCACAAGTGATCAAGTGTGGCAGGTGACACGAGTCGGGCGAGAGGAATGGAAGAGTAAGCGAGTCAGTGGGCAGTGCGATGGGTCGACTGGGAAATTCATGGAGTGAACGAGTCGGCTCATGTTACAAGTATTGTGAAGGCATATGTGTGTGATGGAATTCAGGTCAGCTGGGCCAATGTGTGGGCAAGCCAACCCATGAAGAGAGCCAAGGGACATGACACAGATGGGAAGCATATTAATACAAGTGTGGAACATTCGTTGGAGATCATCACCAAAGCAACACAAGTTCAAAGCATACAAACGAAGTGTGAGTTGAAAGAACCACAAACGAGTGGGAAGGGCAAGGTCGGGTGGATCGAGGGACTGTGGCGAAGTTTGTTGAAGGTCGGGTGGATCGAGGGACTGTGGCGAAGTTTGTTGGCAGAAAGGGTTTCTACATGCCGCACCGTAGGGCAGGCACTACATGAGAGTCAGGTGGAAGAGCCACAAGGCGATAGACTTACAACCGGGTGGAATAATGCGGGCGGGCCATTGGGCAGGTAGCATCGGGCGAAGAGTTGGGTGAAAATTGTGCACGCCGCTACATGCAGGCCGCTGTGTATTGAACGAGAAGGTTGCGAGCTGTGTTGGGCTGAACGAAAATTACAACGATGAACGCCGAATGAAGGGAGTTGCAGGCCGTGTTGAAGTATTGGAAGACACGACGGGTGAACGTTGCATGACAGCGTAGTAACCAGGCAGGCCTACACGGTGACAATTTTGGTTGAAAAGTGCACGAATTTGGTAAAAGTGTGCAGGTTGTTCAGAGGCTGCAAGACTATGTAATATTGTGAACTTTGTAAAATATATTTGCAGAATTACTATTGAGTGGGAAGACTTATTTTGGTGAGTTTCCCCTCTCATTTCTGTAATGTGTGTACTTTTTATTAATGTTTTATTCTGCTGCATAAAGAAGTTAATTGATTGAAGATAATTGAAGTAATTTATGTTGCATGATAACACGTAGAAGAAAATTGGATAAGTGTGAAGTAGGCATAGTTCGTAAATTACAATAGTGGGAAACAAATGAGTTAGGTAGTGTCGCATCATGCCTATATGTGGTTGGAAAATACCACTAGTGTAGGGCCGCAACATATTGTATCAAAGCTCGTTTTGCAGAAAGGGGGCTTTGACAAGTGAAGCAGGAATATGACAACAGTGGTTGCAGTTGGTATTGAAGTTGGGCATTGTGTAGTTGGTCGCAATGTGACATTAGCAAATTTTGGCGGGGGAAAGGCAACAGGTTAGGGCCAAGTTGAACGGTGAAGTGTATGGTCATGACACGTTTAAAGGAAAAGTTGATGGTGGATAATGTAGAAGAACCACAAATAATAGGTGAATCTAGCATGAGTCCTAAGACAATTCTCATAAACAAGCTATTGGATCGTATGGATGTGATAACTTCAGATATGGATGCATTGAAAGCTGAAAATGTTGAATTTAGAGATAAATTCACAAAGCAGGAATAGTACCATGGTAACCTCAAGGCACAATATGAGTATCTTGAGTGGTAGTATGGACAAACTATGAATGAAGTCAGGGAATTTGAAGTTGTGAAGGATAAAGGATTAGAAGAGATCACAGAGCCATGGAAGAGTCTTGATGAGGTTCTCAATGAGATTGCAATCTTAAAGAAGGCAATTAGGCATGGACTGATTGGAGGAACTTCCCATATTAAAATCAAGGAACCTGATTCTTATGATGGGGTGAGAAGTGCGAAGACACTTGGAAACTTTTTATGGAATATGGAGCAATACTTGGAATGCTTGGGGATTCTTGATGAAGAGGCCAAGGTGAACGCAACTGCTCAATTCCTTACAAAGGATTCCAAGATGAGGTGGAGAAGGAAAGCAGAACAAATTGTTCATGGTGATGCCAACGACATCTCTACCTGGGAATAAATGAAGGAAGCACTGAAAACTCCCTTTAGCCCACAATATGAGACTTGGTATGCAAGAACTAAGATCAAGTACATTAAACAAACATGGAGTTTTCATGCATATCAATAGGAATTTGTGAGTGTGATCTTAGAGCTACCTGATATGGTGGAGAAAGACAAGGTCTTAAAATTCATTATTGGATTGAAGCCTTAGGCACACAATGAGGTGAAGGGGCAGAAGATTAAAACTCTTGAGGAGGCATTTGCTGCAGTTGTTAGGATGGTGGACCATTATGATGAAGCGAATGAAGAGAAGAAAAATAAGTCCAATAAACCAAAAGATAAGTCTACAAAGGAGGATCAAGTGAAAGTAGGTGGAAAATTGAAGGCAAAGAAACCTCCTAAATGTTGGTTGTGCGGGGAGGATCACATGGTGAAAAATTGTCCTTGAAGGCTGACAGTGACAACTTTGGAAAAATTCGATGGAAAGAAGAAGGCAGAACCAATGGTTGGGATGATGTAGATATTGGGTGTTGTAGCAACAAAGGAGGTTGTCCCAAGGCACAATCCTGAGAGGAATAAGTTAGAATATGTGGACATGAATATTGGGCAGGGCACATTGCTCACCATGGTGGAAAACGACGTAACCCACAACTTCATTAGAGAAGAGGCAACAAGGAAAGTTGGTTTGAAGTTTCTACCAACTCAAGCTCATCTCAAAGTAGTGAAATCTCCACTAGACCAAGTTATTGATGTTGCAGAGAACATGGAAGTGCGCATTGGTGAGTAGCTTGGGAAAGTCGACTTCAAAATTGTGCGAATGGATGACTATGAAGCACTTCTGAGGATAGAATTTATGAATTAGCTATGCTGGTACCACATATGAAAAAACTATATATTTATGATGGACGGAGGATGAACCATTGGGTGTTCCTACCGTGGATTCCATGGCAGGTGGATGTAAGTTTACATCGATGGGTGTGGAAGACATCAAACAAGATGAAGAATTCTATGAGAGGTTGAACCGTGCAAACGGAAAAATCATAGAGCAGACAAATATAATGTGAGCATTGTCCGATAGTGTTCTGGATTTCACAGGAAGGCTAGAGGTAATGGAGGATAATAGGGATGTGAAACCGAAGACCCATCAAGAGGAGGACCAGGAAGCATACATGCAGAGGTTGGAAGAAGAGGATCTTGACACATGGATTGAGATGTTGGAGAAGGAGGATGGAAGGTCTTCGACCTTCCCATCCCCTCCATCTTTCTAGACTAATCATGGAGACAAAGCTCATTGTTAGTTTCTCACGACATTGAGATCCCTTAGAGCATGAGGAGGATGGAGGCGAGATAGATGCGAATAGCAACAAGATGCGATGACAGTCATGATGATGTGAGATGCATGCGTTCTTATGTAGGAGATGCTACGATTAGATTAGCTACCCAACTTACAACAGGATTTGGGCATGAAGCAGGTCACGGGAAAGGCTATATGGGTTTCAATGTGGAGATATTGATCTTGGCAATGGAGTTTTCCAGGATGGTGGTTGTCGAGGAAGAAAACCATTTTAGAGTGGGGGAGGATGTCAGGATTTCGAGTTGGGGGCACCCATGGGAGTCGAAAAAATGAAGCTGTAGTACGAGCATGCTCATGATGTGCGATGAGCGCCCGTGTTTGGTTAAAGGCAATTCGGTTCGGTTAAAGGCGTCTCAGTTCAGTTAAAGGTGACTCAGGTGGAGACGTTCAGTTAAAGGCGACTCAGGTGGAGGTGTTCGGTGAAAAGTGACCCATCGTCAATTAAGGCGCGTGTGATGTGTGGAGGCATATAACGGTCGATTAAGACAAGGTTGTAGCAGGTGTGCCGTGTTGGGAGCCTGCTCGCTCATCATGACGAGCAACCACGTGTGGCGAGCGACACAAATGACATGAGTCGGGCACCTGGGGTGGAAGAGCAAGCAAGTCACTGGGAAGTGTGGCGGGTCGGTTGGGCGAGTCATGGAGTGAACGAGTCAACTCAGGTTAGAAGTATTGCGAACGGGTGTGTGTGCAGGTCGGTTGGGCATATGTGTGGGCAATCCAGCCCATGACTGGAGCCAAGGGACATGACCTTTGGTTAAATGACACACATGTCAAGCATATTAATACAAGTGTGGAGAATTCATTGGAGATCATCACCAAAGAAACACAAGATCAAAGCATACAATTGAAGTGTGAGTTGAAGGAACCACAAACGAGCGAGCAAGGCAAGGTCAGGTGGACCAAGGCACTGTGGCAAAGTTTGTTGGCAAAAAGGATTTCGAGGTTTTTTCAAGCCGCACCGCAGGTCAGACGCTACACAAGAGTCAAGAGGAAGATTTGTAAGGCGACAAACTTGTAATTGGGAAGAACAGCGCAAGCGGGCTGCGAGGCAGGTAACAGCGGGGAAAGAGTCAGGTGAACAATGTGTAAGCTGCTATAGGCAGGTTGTTGTATGCTGAACGAGAAGGCCTCAAGCCATGTTGGGTTGAACGACAGTTACAATGGTGAACATCGAACAAAGGGAGCCACAGACCGTGTTAAAGTATTGGCAGGCACGACGGGTGAAAGTTGCACAAGAGCGCAGTGGCCGGGAAGCACAATGACATTTTTGGTTGAAAGGTGCACAGTTGGGTGCACAAATTTGGTAAAAAGTGTGCAGGTCATTCAGAGGATTTACGATCGTGTAATATTGTGAACTTTGTAAAATATATTAGCAAAATTATTATTGTGTGGGAAGACTTATTTTGGGGAGTTGCCCCTCCCATTTCTGATATGTGTACATTGTTTATTTATGTTTTATTCCACCGTGTAAAGAAGATAATTGATTGAAGATAGTTGAAGTAATTTCCGTTGCATGATAACATTTAGAAGAAAATTAGATAAGTGTGAAGTAGGCGTAGTTCGTAAACTCTAGTAATGGGAAACAAACGAGTTAGGCATTGCCGTACTGTCTCTATGTGTTGTTGAAAGATACTACTAGCGCAGGGCATTGACATAACCAAATGCATGAAATGCTATTTAAACATTTGGATAGATTGAATTTTTCACCTTTGTTTTGAGGATGAAGATGAACACATTAGATGATTCCAAACATCAACAAAAACTTAATAATGTAATTAATGGAAAAAACAATCTCATAATTAATAAAAATTAAACCCATATAAACCAACCAATTTACATCAATAATTATGGTCAAACCACAATAAAATATATTATATATATATATGGTACACAACACAATGTTTTTAAATTTCACTTTATTGTACAAATTATCATTTTAGAGTTTTCAAGAGAACAAAATTACATGTGTTGGAAAGTGAAATGAGTATAATTAAACACCATAAATTTAAGCTATACCCAAGTAACTAAAATAGGACGGATCTAGTGGTATGTCTCAAAGCCGAAGCCGTTTTATTGCATTAATATGCCGTTATCAAATCGCAAATTAATGTGTACATATTTACTAGTCATTCAAAACATCAAAACAATCGGGAAAACATCAATGTTCTGCTCGCGCTGCTCCGGTTTCCACCATGGGGTGCGCTTACCGGTAATTAACTCTGGAATGTATGACCTAAACTGGCGTTTAATTCAGACTTCGAGCCAGTTCTCCCTCATCTTCTCTGAGAACTTGCTGCTATGAGATTATTGACTTTTCGTGGAAAGTAAAAGGTTCAAACCCCAGCATCAGGCAAAACACTGTGAAATTATAGAAACGAACTAGGACGGACGTTATTACGGCGTCGAAAACTATTGTTATATTTGCAAAACGAGAAAAGAGTCATAACGCTTTTCTCACAAAATGCTACCACACGTTCTCCAGCAACCATTTTAACATCTGCACACAACAAAATAAAACAGTGACGTTAAATGTCAAAAGTTCAAAATTCATACCAAATTTCAAGATTGCAAGTTTCTTAGCGTTACCAGGACACATTCTGCCATATCTTCATCACCATCCATTCCAAGCTTCTCCTACACAAATGGGGATCGGCATGGTTATCTATTTTTTATTATTTATATTGTAAACAGATTATCGGCTAGTAAATTAAAAAAAAAATCGGATACTAACCTGCATCATTGAAAGACACGAAACCTGTGAATTATTGAGCACCTGACATGTAAGGACGACCAGAGATGCAGCTATGGTGGATGGCCAAAAGCGCAGCAACTGACGATCTACCAAGGACAAGCATGCCAAATATTTGGCCGTTTTCTCAACCTCTGCGTCTCCTCCTGCTGCCTTCAAGTAATACCTATAAATAGAACATTATCTGAGCAGTTACAAATCGATTTTGATGTTCTCTTTAAAATTTTGTGATGTGCAAATAAGGTATAAGAAATACCAGAGAAAGGTAGCGGTCGTAGGCGAGGAGCATTGGTAATCCAAAACTTTAAGGACAATCCATTCCATTGCAACAACTTCTTGTCGCTTAAATACGTTATCTTCGACTGTAAATGTTTGCTGCCTTATACTGAATACCAAATGCACAATTCATATATGTTTCATTTTGTAAGAAGTCTGACGCGATTGCAAATGTAAGTGCTTTTAAATTGTATTTGAAGGAAAGATTCCTTTGAAATTTATACCAATTCGTAGGTTGATTTTCTTCAATTCTGATTGCAAGTGTCATGCAGGCGACACCCAAGACCTGTATATGTCTATCATTTTTAAAAGCCCCTTTAGCCAAGAATCTGTCCAGTAAATTCGTGCTTAAGAAGAGCGTTTCCCATTGAAGCTGATATGAGGCTGTATACTGCGCTACAAGGTATGAATTAATTACTGAGATACCTACATAATGTTTTAAAAGTTCAATTCCAACTAAATCGTGAAAAATTCTTGCCTCCATAATCCAGTTAACCATCAGAAGGCGTTGTTTTCCTATTGCGTCGGTCAACTGAGTATTAATACTGTCCAACAGATGACCTTGAAACGGCGGTTCCTTACGCTCTCTTGCTTTAAATTTCCGAAATGTATCCTCGTCTTCATCCTCAGTGCATATATAGTCCTACACAGTACAAGAAACAAAAGCAATGTGAATTGAAAGTTCAACTTATAAAAACAGAAACCTATCGGTTCATCAAAAGTTTTGGCTTTTCATATCTTGTTTCATAACGAAGTTCTTTACAAATCTTTTTTCAAATTTCAGCCTGGCACGAGATCAATGAGGAACTTGACTTGACAGTTATTTAATTTACAAAATTTTAACAGGGAACAGAAATCGTATTTGCTGTAAATGAAAATAAAGCGTAATGATCAAAGTTATAAGCTTCGCGATCAGTTCTTGATTTTCGTTCCTTTAATGTTCAGATGAGAATTTAGAAAAGTATAAAAGAGACAAACTCCAAATCTAATGTTACCTGTAAATAGTCCGAAAATACTTCATTACCACAACGGGATTCTGTATACTCTCCACATTCCAGATCAGTTATAGTTAATGGAAGCTCCGTCAAGCCACTGGAACCTTTGGCAGAAACATAATCACTCCACGACCAAAATTTCTCTTCAAATTCAGCAATTAATGGATAACAAGAACTGGCAGAGGGCCGCACAGCGCCATAATCGGCCGGTAAATCATCGGTTACCACGGTAAGAAATTGGTCAGTCGATGCTTCTTCCGATTCAGAAGAATCTAAGAAGAAAGAAGGGGTTACATCCGCAGCAATACAGGAAGAAGCAGCAGCCTGTTCTTCATCAGAGTCATCATGATCAAGCTTAGATAGGGCCGTTTGAATTTCGGCATCAAACACGGAGTCAGCGCACGACAATTCCTCTGAATACACAAAACTTTGTCCAAAGTCCTTCTTCCAGGTTTTCGGTTGGTCTGGAGACTCGGAAGTGTAAATTCGCGCTTCCGAATAGACTTGTAAGGAATTATGTTTTTCACCTTCACGGCGCGCGGTACTGTTCCTGCAGGAACACGAGAGTTGTACAGAAGTGGTAGCAACAGCAGCTTCCAAGCACGAATTTTCGGAATTAGACACTAATTTAGCTTCAAGAAGCGGTCCCTTCCGAGGCAGAACTTGAACTTGTACTGCTTCGCGAGACGATTTTAAATTGATGTTCTTTTTCCTTGTACGTGAGTGAGATGCGTCTTCTTCGGCAGCCTGGAATTCTTCTTGTTCAATTAGAGTGGAGTCTGACGTAGAGTGAAAGGCGTTGGAAGAGACAGCAGAATTTCTGTGATGAAGAAAAAGAGAGGAAGACGATGATGCGGCGGTCGTTCTAATTACGCCTTCTTGACCTTTATCGTCAAGAAGATGAAGCTGTGCAGAGCTTGAAATACTTTGATTTTGAACGCGAGGCTGAAGCTTTCTTTGCTTCCTCTGCTGGCCTTGGCCTTGACCTTTACCGCGTTTCTTGGCCAGCGGAGGCGCTGGAGCTCGATTCGTGATCTTTCGCTTCCTAGGAATTTGTGTCCTCTGCATCATTCTTTTCCACATTTAGTTTCGACTCAAGTCCGTTCCAACTACAATTTATAAGTGCTCCCAAGTTTATTATTGACCTGTATTTATTTAGGTAGACTGGAGGCATAACACTACGCAGCCCTCATTATCTGCAGTTTTTCATTTGTTTAGAGCATTTCCAATTACTAGCCTCCAACCGCCTCCTCCTCCCCGTGGAAAGGCGCAATTTAGAGTGCCGTTGGAGTCCAGGCTAGAAAATTATTCACTGATTTTATTTTGATTTATGATAATACTTGGGGATTTTAGCGATCAATAGTAGTTTATGGGTTAAATATTCACTGCAGGAGATATTTTTAATTTAACATTAAAATTTTAAATAAATCACGTTATTATTCTGATGTAAAAAAAATGAATTTACATATTTTGAAGTTTTTTTTGGTCATGTTAATTTACTTTTATATTAATATCATAAAAAATTATACTGCCATGGTAGTCTCAAGGTTGAAGTTTGAGATGAGGGTGTTGTATCTTAAGAGACAATCTTTGGGTTGTGAAAAGAATCAATGCTTAAGACATTTTAAAAGTGTGTCACATAAATGATTTTATCATGAGGTCTTTTTCTATTCTTCTGGAGACTAGTTTTCTAAAACCCTTAATGATTTGGAATAATAAAAGATTTTATAATGCCATTCACTTGTTGATCTCTGAATGAAAAGAAGAACTGTAGGGGAAACTCAAAGTAATATGCTGAAAACACAAAATCTGCCACTTTTAAGTTTCAGAGGAAATTCAAGGAGAGAGAGGAAACTCAAAATAATATGTTGTAAACACAAAATCTATTACTTTAAAGTTCGTGAAGAGAGGGGAAACTCAAAATAATATGTTGTAAACACATAATCTATTACTTTTAAGTTTCAGAGTGAATTTGTGAAGGGAGAAGAGATGGAGTGAAGGAGTGCAAATTAAGGTTATTTAACTCTTACTCACAGATGTAATTAAGAGACTGACTGCTACATTACTTCACTTCGTTCAAAGAAGAAGGGACACAAAATGGCACAAGAAACACGAATCACTATCAACAGTTGTAGGAAACTTACTTATTCTTTCATTTACCCATCAGAAAAAGAAGTAAAAAATGTAATCCTCAAGAGGTCTAGAACTTAGCCCCCCCCCCATTTCTTTCTTTCTCTCTTGCTTAAATACATCAAAAACAATTTGTAACTGTTGGAACTTCTTGTAACTACTCAAACTTCCTAAAACTCTGTAAACTACCTATTACATCACAATTAAAGACTTCATTACAATGGTGTTCTTTAATCAAGAAAGAAAAATAAAATTAGAAGTATCAATCTATTTGCTGGATAGGATTTGTTGTTGATGTGTCTCTGTCCGTTTTGGCTGTGATGTCCCAACATTCTGCGTAAATGCATCTCCACTAGACTTTGCATGCTTTTTCGTTTTTGAATGCTATCAGCGTGTCACCTGCTACCCGGCTCTGCCTCTTCTACTCATGCCCATTGTGTTATGCCCTTTCTTCTCCTTTGCCCTGCGTCGGATCACATACCTGAGTCTTTCTGCCTGCGTTCAGAATTTCTTCCTTAAACCGCCACAAGACTTGGACTTGAAATATATTCTATTCACCTCTGAAGAACGCATCGCATCTGCTTTCTATCACATTTCAACATTTAAACAGTTTTACCTTATAATCCTCCTTTCCTCCTTCAATGCGATTTAACACAAGAAATGCCTTACTTCCAGATTTGAAAACCTTTGGAGTTTACTTTTGAAACCACATCGCATCCGCTCGCAAATCGCAAATCGAGGATTTTATTATGAAAGACGGGACGTGAATGTTAAACTGTGTGATGTGCGAAGTGTGACGGGTGGAAGGTGACGTGGCAAGCAGAGGTGGAGCCAATCAAAAATTGCAAATCAGGGGATTTGTTATGAGAAATGGAAGGTAGGCTCTAAAACTTGTGAAGTGCGAAGTGCGGGGAGAGTGAGGTGACATGGTATGGATGCGTCCCACAGATATCGCAAATCACAAATCGGTGGATTTAGTTTATGTGTGGTGGAGGTAAACATTAAAACTTGCGAAGTGCGAAATGTGGGAGAGAGGGGTGACGTGGAAAAGAGAGGTGGGCCCTCCCGCAGCCCGCAGATTGCAACCTTTAACACATTCCTTAGCGCTAACCCTTTAAACTTGCGAAGTGCGATATGTGATCGCATCACATTGCAATATCACAAGTTTAACCATATTTTAAACTTGTAACCTTTACCGAATGCGATATGCGATATGATCTCCGTCGTCCATCTCTCCGTTTCAGTTCTGCTCTTTGATTCTAACCGTCTGTTTTTCCCTTTGCGCCTCCTCCAAAACTCTCAAGTTTCTAAGGAAAATACGCCATTTCTCTGCCTGCGGAAAATTAGTTTGTTTTTCTCTGCGATGTAACCCTCCTGAGCTTATCTGGTGTTCCGCCGCGCTAGTCTCTTATGAGCTTACAAATGAGCCCAAATTGACCCTTGTTGCGCTCTTTTCTTCTTTGTTGTTCCTCAGGCTTAGATTGCGCTTCCAATGCTACTGCTGCTTCCCTGACTTTGCTTCCAGTGCACATGTGATGATGAATCCTCGTTGCGCTTGTGGTTATCATTTTGAGCATATTACAGGTCTTCTTGACATTCTAACAATTGTTCCTCAACAACCTTGAATTGCTCAAGACCTCTCTTGACTTTTAGCTGAGTCAAATTATGCTACAACATCTAGCTCCAGTAAGATACAATTGAAAATAAATAGAGATGGATAGGTAATATCTAAATGTAAATTAAAAAATAACATGATTCATGAGATGGTTTGGATGGGGCTGGGATAGAAGCTTTTTGCTCTTTTGTTTTTCCACTTATCTTGTGTTCAGGTTCTACTTCTCCAATAGTCAAGTTGGAGTTGGTTCTTTGAGAGCCTTGTGTCCCAAAGACCACTTTGTATAGGGGAGTGAATTTGGCTTCGAACTGCCTAAGTCTATCTAGATGTTTAGCTTACTAGTCATTTCTATTTTCCATGGATAATGTAATGAGTGTTTTGACAATCTAGTAAATTACATTTCTATAAAAAACTTTTTGTCCCTTGATCTTGAGAAGTTAGAATTAGAGGTTGGATGTTGGAATTTTTTCTTGATTTGTTGCTTGGGGGTTTGTAGCTTATTTCAATTGGGGCAAGCCCATTAGTTACTTAACCTCTTATTGAATATCAAGAAGGTTGCTAAGGCTAAAGTGCTACCTAGCAATATCAATAACCCTCTCTGCCTTTGTCCATTGATACCAAAGATTGGCCCTCCTTGAAGGAGGAGGCTTCATTTTACCACTCCCCTTGCACCATGATTACTTGATTTAGGGGCACCCTTAGCCACATTATCCTCCATAGTGAAAAAGGAAAACCAAAGGCAATATATTGGTAAACCCATAGAGATAGAGCCACTAATGACCCTACATATATGACCACTAGATACCATAAACCATTAATTCTAGGCCACCACAAAGGAGAGGAAAAACTAGCTTGCAAGGCTTGGGACAAAGAAAAGGGGAAGTAGAGAAACGTCGAGGGTAATCCAATTCAATCTTATCAGAAGGAGCTAGAGAAAAGGGATGAAAGACAATCAACGATCAATCAACAAATTAATTGTGGACAAAAGAACCATCATCAAAGACCCAATAACCAGAGATTTCCACATGGGTACAAAGTTGACAAAACAGAGAACTGAAGTAAGGTCAAGATAGAAAGCTTCGAGAGGATCAAGACTTGAAACTACCTTAGTTGTATAACTCATCCAACATGGTGAAGATCCTATCTCTGAAATATAGGCAAAAATAGTTGGTTGGTCAATGCTTTGAAACTTAAGAAAGTTGCCTCCACCTGAAGCTATAATCTCCCATGCCCCTTGCATATCGAAGTCCTTATAGTCTCTCAAGATCCCAAATGTTTTGAACAAACATTGGAAGTAAGGAAATGAAACTAAAATTTTCGTCTTCGAATTCTTCATCTATTACCATAGATCCTCTACCTAAACTCATACACATATCCTTACCATCAATTGTATTGTATCTGAACTAGCTTGAGTAGGGAATGATGGTTGGAGAAAAAATCAGCATTTCCTTCTCCCTCCATGTGGTAGAAACATTAATGCCTCCATCAATCATGCGATTTGGGCGTTGTTTTCCATTTTGTTTATTTATAGGCAATACAAATAGAGTTCATTATACTCCAAAGAATCTCATGAGGAAGTGAAATCGTAGTTTGTAGAGTCAACCCCCAAAATTTCAAGATGATTTGTTAGGTCTTAGGCCTTTTTGCAAACATGGGAGTGAGCGATGATATAAAAATATTTGAGCATATCAACCACATGAGAAAACCTGGAGGGTAGTCACCTTCCACCACCACTCTAAAGTAGCCTAGATGTATAGCTAGAGAGAGGCCCTTGGTTAGTCCATCAAGCTCGAAAAAATTATTGGTTCTTCTATGTAGATGAATAGTGAATACAAAAAGCTTGTCACAATTAACATTTTTGAAAACACCCCTAGCCCCTATAATACCAATGTTTCCTTTGATTACACCATCAAAATTTCATTTGACAAATTCTAGTGGGGCTCTTTCCCATTGATCAAATAAAAGGGTTTCCTTTCTAGATACTTTTGAAGAAGTTTTAGGGTTAGATTTGAACTTACAATTTGTTAAAATGGATTTTTTCTCTACTTGATAGAATTATTATGTCTATTGGCTTGGGAGAATTGTTGATAGATTCTTTGATCGAGCCTTGGATGACGAATATATAATATCATCGATATTGTTGCTTAAAAAAATTGCAATTACATTCCTTCCATATGAAATGTTCAAGGAAAATGCTTAAAGATTTATCGAGTATATTTTTGTTATAAGGGGTTTGTTGCTTGTTCTCTAAGGTAAGTAAAATAATAATCATATTTCTATCGTATTGTCTGAAGATTAGAGCTCCTTTGTCCCTCAATTTTTTGACCTCTTCACAAATGTTGAAAATATGTTCAATAGTTTCCTAATGTTTTCCACACATATAGCATATCAATATATTCAAGGAAAATGCTCAAAGATTTATTGAGTATATTTTTATTATAGTGGATTTGTTTCCTATTCTCTAGGTTAAGTAAAATAGTAATCCTATTTCTATTGCATTGTCTGAAGATTTGAGCTCCTTTGTCCCTCAATTTGTTGACCTCTTCACAACTGTTGAAAAGATGTTCATTAGTTTCCCCATATTTTCCATATAACATATCAATGGTCCTTCAAAATATCTGCTCGTGAGGAAATCCCAAGTGAGGGATTTATTTTAAGCAAGGAGCCAAATAAAAGGTGAAACTTTTAACCATATTTTTTAATTCTAGACCCTCTACCAAATGATTTTGAATTCCAAGGATGCATGGTTAGTTTCTCAAGCACAAATTATTTTAATGTTGAAGTTACCACTACCTTGGGAGCCCCAATGAATATGATGTCTTTTCCCTCAAGAAAATTGATTGTACTTTCCTTCAGGTGAGAATCTAAGAAGTGCACTTCTACTTGAGAGGATGATAGAAATCTCTATATATCCATTTATGTGGGTTGTCGAGAAAAAATCATCTGATCCCTACCAATAATAGTTGATTTTGCGTCATATAAACATCTAGAGTTTGTATTTGGCTTGTTAGAGGAGAATATTGTGGTCAACTTTAATCTCCAATCATATTTCAAGAATAATTCTTGTTCACCATATCTAATTTCCTAGAAGGATTGGTTTTGCATCAAGGCCTTGTTGGCCCAAGTATTATTGACATTTGGTAGCCAATCCTAGCCTTATTTAACTAGATGAGTTATTTCTTAGGACTTTAGTTGGCATATTTGGAATTTTAGACCTTGCTTCATAGATCCCCTTGATTTTTGTTCCAATGCCACTAAGTTTTGGCAGTAAAATCTTTACTTATAATCAACAGATCCTTGATGGAAATCCCACCACTATACTTGGAAAGGTAGACAAAATCCTAGGTGACCAAGGCCCATTTACATTCTCTATTAGGGCCTCCCCATAGAAAGTTCCCTTGAAGTGACTGGAGAGATTAATGAATTTCGAGGGAGCAACACGAATAGAGAAAAGGTAAAGGAGAATAGATTGGAGGATAAACTTGAAAAGGGTAATTTTTCCAGGGAGGGTGAGGGAATGGAAAGTCCAACTATTCAACTTGTATTCAATATTGGTAAGGAGGCCTTCTTGACACTAGAGGACATTGATTATTGTTGGGTAGTCATATTCTTTTCACAATAAACTCCATGCATGGGGCACAATAGGGGGGTCATGGGGGGTTGAAAGGGGGAAAAATACATGTTTGGGGACAATGCCCATGATAAAAAATTGGGTGGTTTTTTGCATCCATTTTCAGAAGCTTTCAACACATGCTTTTCACTTTTAGCAATTTTGTGGTGCATGGTGGTTCAATGCATGGTTTTGTAATTCTGGTGAAGGAACTACTATTGTATTTTAATTCAGGGCAATATAGATTTGTGGTTTAAGGATGATACATGATATACATATTGCATTGTAATACTATTAAGGAGGTTATATTGAATTTTTTTATTTTATTTTTTCCCGGTTTGGGTTTCTAGGTTAACATCTCTATGTTAATGTGTGTGTGTTTGTGTGTGTCATCTAATATTTTCTATTTTCACTAAGAATCTACTTACAACAACTAACTATATATGGTTAAAACCTACAACTAGAATGGGAGCACCAAGATATTTGAAAGTAAGGAAGACCCTTTAGAAACCATGTAAGTGGGTGATGTTCTCTTGGATAACAAGAGGGGTGTCAAAAAACAAGATTTGAGGCTTTCTTTGATTTATTAGAGAACCAAAGACTGACATAAAGGAGTCAGGAAATATTTTGAAGGAGAGATCTTATTAAACATTGGGGAAACCTACGAATAGGTTATCATTGGAAAATTAGAGACAAGAGAGGGGATCAAGGTCAAGACTGATCTCAATGCCTTTGAGCGAACGCGAGTGAATGGAAAATTTTAGAGATCTACCCAAATCATTTGCAATAATAATAAATAACAAAGGAGAAATGAGATCTCCTTGTTAGATACCTCGAGAAGGATTAAATGTTTTATAGGAGCACCCATTGGCTAGGATGGAGAAGAAAGCCAAGGAGACAAGTTTCTTGACCCAAGCTACCTAGGCCTAACAAAATTCAAAGGTAAGAAGAAGTGGCTTTAAAAAAATTCAGTTCAATTTTTCATAAGATTTAGACATATCCGGCCTTAGAACCATTCCAAGAGTTTTGGTAATATTGACAGAGTGGGTGGTTTCATGAGTTGCAACGATTCTATGTAGGATTTGCTGGCCCTTCACAAATCTACCTTTCTTTAATGAAGTGGTTTTGTGAAGGGTGGACTTCAGTTTGTTGGTAATGATCTTAGAAATGATTTTGTAGATGGAATTACTAGATCACTTAGTCTACATTTATTTACATATTGGGGATTATATTCTTTGGGTATAAGAGAAATAAATGAAGTCTTAAAAGCATGTAGGATATTTCCTAATAGTTGTGACTCTTCAAAGGAATTTCAAGCCTCTTCTCTTATAATGAGCTAGCAAGATCGAAAGAAATCAACTATAAACCCATCTAGCCCAAGATTTTTTTCAAAAGCCATGGATTTAATAGTAGCAACCACTTCCTCCAAAGAGATATGATTTAAACAAGACTTTGATTTTGATATGGTAAGACCATTGAAGGGATTGAGGCTAGAATAGAGTTAGTGGTGTCATGTCTATTCACTAGTGGTTCCATTAGGATTTGTTTGAAATGCTTCTTTAATTCTTATAAAATTTCCTTATAATTTTCTATTATTTTTCCTAAAATCGATTTTATGCAAAATATTTTGTTGTAATTATGTTTAATGAGCATGGACTTATGAAATAAATTTGAATTTATATCCTCTTGTTTTAGCCAATGGATTCTAGTTTTTTTCTTCCACAACACTTACTCCTATTTCCCCTTGATTTTGATTTCCTATCTAAGATTATCCTCCTATGCTACTTGCTCCATAGTTCTATCATTGATAATAATGTTTGTATGTAAAGATTCCATGTTCTTTTCTAGTTTTTCTTTCTCAAAGAACATGCTTCCAAATTTTTTATTATTCCACTTTTTAATTTGTTATTGTATCTACTTTAATTTTTTATGGATTGAAACATCATAGATCCTTGCCTAGATTTTGTATATATCCACCTTCATGTTTAGCATAAACTTAAGTTGGTTCAACCATAATTTTTGAAATCAGAAGAGTTGAAGCTTTGGCACAAAAGAGTCGTTCTAACATAGTTTAATGGGCCAACAATCAGAGCTTGTAAATGGTATAATTTTTTCTTTAATTGAAATCATTCTTTGAAATAGGGTTTCAAAAATTAGGAAGTAATCTAATATTTTTGCAATTTCATGAGATCCTCCACATTTCTTGTTCCAAGTGCAACATCAATTGGAAATTTTAATATAATTGAGTCAGATGTCTATTATCAAGCTTTTGAATGGTACATTATCATGCCTAATTTCCTTATTCTTCCTCTCTTCTCTTCAAGAGAGTTAAACATGTTTAAGTCTTTAGATAGAATCCAAAGATGTTCTAGGAATCCCCTAGAGATTTAAGTGAGTCTGAGAAGGGAAATTTGAGAAGTGGATTGGTAGGGCCATACACATTAGTAATGGAACCTTGGATCTTTGAGTCTTTAATTCTAAATTATGTCGAGAAAAAATTAGGCAGTTCCATAATTATTTCAAGGTTGATTTAATATGGGTTCCATAAAATTACTAATATTCATGAGAATCCTATGGCTGGCACTGTTGCTACCTTCCTTGATTTCCAACATTTCTCAACTAGAGTGCTCATGGTTTCTTTATCACATTTGGTCTCCTAAAGTAAAATAATAGTGGGTTTCTCTTGGTTTATCCATTTCTTTAGCATGTGATGTTTGCTAAATCCATTGAGGCCTCTTGACTTCCATGAAATAAATTTAATTTTACACTTTGGTAAGGGAAGATAAGTGTATCCCTCTACTAGTTCAAGAGAGAGATTTCAAATTACAATTTGGTTTGAGAGTGAAAATACTTATCCAAAAGGCATATTACCTATCCTAAGTCAACTAGGAGGGCACTTGTACTTTGGTAGGGCACCAAAAACATTCATATAGACCTAGTGTATTAACTGTATCTTCCCAACTTGGTAACCTTTTAGAGTTTGAATTCAAGGGTGTTTCCAATTCCTTATAGGGTCTGTTTTTCCCAAGATTCTTATGGAAGAGAGTACATCCTAGTCCACACAAGAATTTTGGCAAATTTATCTCTCCTAAAAAAACATGTTCTTGATCGTAGTATAGGAAAAAATGATTGTAAAGTAGCCTTTGGAACCCAAATTTAGGTCAACTTAGCCTTTCATTTCCATATGCTATTGACCTAGCTAATGAGAACTTTCTTGAAGGACCCAATGCCCATAAATTTTCCCTATGCCCACATGGTATTTCATATAGTTTATTTAACTATCAACAATGGGTGATTTTACCTCATACCTTGGATTCTCCATAGTCTCAACCATCCACCATTGTAAAACTTGTTGATTGAATCCTTGTGCCTGGAATCATTGATGTTAGAACTTAGACAAGACTAGTTCCTTGCCTCACCTATTATATAAGAGGGTTGGTAGGAGGAAGCTTGTGTTATAATCACGTCCTTAAAGAGTGTGTGACAAGCTATAGAATGGTGGGAATTTCCATGTTGGAAAAGAAGGTTTATAGCAACACTTGATTTTTACTACCAGTCATAGGTGAATAAAAACCCTAGAATAGCCTAAATTACATGTAGGCGAGGTTGCTCGCATGTTCATAAATTTCATAGATGAATTCATCTTTTCACATCTCCCAACAAGTTCACCATAACTTATCATATTTTTGAAGCCATGTTAATATGTTACAATTTCATTACTTTAAAATGATTTTATATAATTTTTGGTTAAAAAATATAATTTTTTCTATAAGAAAAAATAAAAGAATTCTTCTCTTATGACACCAAGCTAATATTCCTCATCGTAACAATAATATGATCGAACGGATTATTATTGGAAAATAAAGTATAATATTAAGATATAATTTATATATTAATTCATTTTTTAAAAAGAAATAATCATGTAAAAGTTTCGTAGCAAACAATTGACACTTAAAACATCTCAGCACTAAGTATTTGTTTAGAAAGGGTTGTTAATGGAGGATTTTTTTTTTCCGAAAAATATGACAGTATGAGTGATTGAATCTTGTTTTTGATGGTGGAAATGGATTCAACATAAAAACTTGTGAAGCACCTAAAATCTTGAAGTTTGACAACTATAACACAAATTTTCAATTTTTTTAATCAAAATTATGCAAAAAAAAATCATTATTTTCCAAACAAAAGCGTCCTTAGACTATGCAGTTTAGAAGAGGATGTTGGGTGATTTTGTGAAGAACCATGCTATGTACTTCTCTTAATTTTATGATTACCATAACATTTCCATAATAACAAAGAATAACCTCATTGGTCGGGTTACAGTTAACCCATATTTTTCCTCATGTTGAGAGACATATTTGTTAAACATCACGTCACCAACGCATGCTTTAAATTTTTAATTTTAAGGTTATTCTATATAAAATGTAGTTATATATATAATTTAGAAGGACCACACTATGTAATTCTATTCATTTCATGATTACCACAACATTTCCATAATAACAAAGAATAACCTCATTGGTCGGGTTACAGTAAACCCATATTTTTCCTCATGGTGAGAGAAATATTTGTTAAACATCACGTCACCAACGCACACTTTTAATTTTTAATTTTAAGGTTATTCTATATAAAATGTAGTTATATATATAATTTAGAAGAGTAGTGGTGTAAGATGATTTTTTTTAAGAATCATTTGTTAGAACTACAGGGGTTATCCATGGAGACGAGGACCTGGGTTAGGGCTTATTGCGGAAGGTAGAGACATAATTTGCCTCATAGAAACACACGAGCATGAACGGTGAAATGCACATTTGTTTGAAGGGTATTGGAAGATAGCAGTGTGGAACAAGGCAATAGGAATGGAAAATGACACGGGGGTATGGTGGTATTAGTGAGAGAAAAAGAAGGTTGTTTCATTTAGCTAGAAAAAGAAGACTCAAATAAGAAATTTGTTTGGCTTAAAATATCAGAAAATGGAAATCACATCAGAATTGCAGCATGCTATTTTGCACCGAAAGTTTAAAAAATGTACAAAAATAAAGGGCTTGACCACAAATATCCCTTTGCAGCTCCAAAAAGCAGATATTGTAACATATTGTTAGCTAGGTGAAGTCCTTATAGTGGGGGATTTCAATTTGAGGAATACAAGTGAGCAAGCTAGCATTTTTTGTTGTAAAGAAGACCATGACCCTATCTGGCTTACAGAAGAGAGTAATCATTAGTGGGAAATAACTTCAGAGGATAAGGCTGCAATCTCTTTAGTGAATGATTTCTTACGATATGTGGGGCTTTCGATTTAGTCATTTGTAATGGTTTGACTAGAGGGGAAAATTTCGGTAATTTCACTTGCAATACTTACAATGCAACAAGTGTAGTATATTATGTAATTTGCTCGCATATTTTGTGTGAGAAAATGGAGGAAGTGTTGATTGGAGACTAGATTTGGGACTTAAAATAAAATCACAAGCCAATTTATTTAAGTTTATCTTGGACCGAAAATAAGTAATTAGGGCCAAAAACTCAGTTTGTTCAACAAAATATCTCGAAGGGAAGAATTCTTTTGACTTGAGAAAATTGTAATACCTTCAAAATAACACTAGAGAGGCTCTTTGAGAAGGAGGAAATCTCATTTCACGACCTTCATAGTCACAGATTAACAAACTTAATTCAAAGCACACTATTAGAGTGAAAAAAGAGAAAAAATTAAGAAGTTTGAAACAAATTTCTTTCCGGTTAATGCTTGGTTTGACGAGGAATGAAAAAAGGAAAGCACCATGTGGAAGGAATCAGACAAGGATAACATAAATCTCAAAGCTTAAAAGTAGATATTAAGAAAGAAAAGGCCGATTTCATGGTTTCGAGGAGAGAAGAACTAATATTCCATGGGAAAAATAACCTGAAATTATTCTGGAAGGAGCTCCAACCGAGAAAGGTGCTAACTGAAAACAACATTACAACTTCTAATTGGTTCGACTATGCAAGACAACTTTATGAGCATGATCCCAAGGTTGACCCTCCTCCCTTGGTCAACATAGACACAAAACTCTTCACGGTGCAAGAGGTAGAGATGGGTATCAAGAAGTTGGGTGCTAGAAAATCAAAACACTTAGCTAAACTCCAAGCAGAGTATCTAAAGTGGGGCTTACAAATTATTTCACCTCACATCACAAAAATTTTCAACAACATCATACAACAGGGGTTCCCCACAGATTGGAAAAATAGTCTGGAAATACCACTTTTCAAGAGTGGTGATGTCAATAATCCATCTAATTATAGGACCATAATGATAAACCCCTTGTTTGCAAAGTTATTTGGAAGCATGCTAGAAAAAAAATCAGCAAGTGGGAAAAAGAAAGGGATAAACGTGCTAATTGCAAGCAAGTTTTAGACCTAAACATTCCATAATTGATCACTGCATAACTTTAAGGTACATCATTGAAGTTTGGGATAAAAAGGAAGAAGTTTTTTGTTGATTTTAGAAAAGCCTTTGACACGGTTCCTAGGGATAATATTTGGCACGGAATGAGGGAACTCGGGTTTCCCAAGCATTTGAGAGTAGCTATGCATAGGCTGTATGAAGAGGTGAAAGTCAAAATTAGAACTTCAACAGGAATTTCTGAAAGTTTTACAAGCGATATCGGGGTCAAACAAGGTTGCCCATTGTCTCCTACCCTTTTTGGTTTATATATCGACAAGCTTGAAGAGTGGCTAAATTCAAAAGGGGGTGACGATATCCATTTGGGCAAGTTTATTATAAGGCTTCTTTTGTATGCAAAAGACCTTATTCCGATTGATAAATCTGCTCTTGGTTTGCAAGAGCACTTACTTTCCCTTGAACATTTTTGTAGAAGGGTGGGGATGGAAGTCAATCTTAGCAAAACAAAAGTAGTGGTTTTCTCTAACAAAAGAAAACTTAACCATCATAAGTTCTACTTTGAAGGCAACATTCTGGAAGAAGTTGCAGATTAGAAATACCTTAGAATTGATCTCAACAAAAATTTAAGTTGGGATGGTTGTAGAAAGAAAAGAACTTTGGGGGTTTGGAAAGCATTTTATTCTTTTAAAAAAGGTGTAGAAAGATAGAGCTATGGGATTAGAAAACCACTCTAACTTTTTTTTTCCTTTTAGTGATCCCAATGATTCTCTACAATTGTGAAATGTGGGTCAACAACACATCTGAGATGCAATGGAAACAAATTGAGAAAATTCAAAAGCGTTTAATTACAAACAAATTCAAAATAAAAAATGCAGTTCCTTATGCTATCTTGTTAAGTGAAACAAGTGGTGCTCCTATTGAAGCAATTGTTATGGTTCGAGTCATAAGGTATTTAAAAGAAATTGAGAAAATCGAAGAGGGTATATGACCTAAGGTTGTGTTTAATGACAAATTGTGCAAAATAAAGAAGACTTGGATGCGACAAAATAAGAAATGGTTTAGTAAATGGGGTATTTTCTTGAGCATGTGTCCCACAAACATTAAAGAGTTAAAAACTTTTGTTATGGATAAGTTCCACAAACGTACTTGGGAGAAAGAGATAGGGAGAAAGAAGAAGTACTATATTGAAGAGTTTAATCTCGCTCATAATCATTAAAAAAAAGCATACATAGGGGCCAATATTTCTTGGAGATCCAAAATTATTATTCCTCAATTAATGACTAATTCTCATCAACTCTGTTGTGAAACAGGGCACTGGAAAGGGCCAAAATAAATGTGGGAGGAAAGAGTGTGTATTTTTTTCTCTTCTAGAAAAGTGGAAATAGAAAAGCATTTCATTTTAGAACGTGAGGCTTTCAAAGACAACAGGGAAAATTATGTAAATATTCTGGCAGCTAGCTCTTGGGATAATCTATTCAATGAAGAGTTTGTCAAGAAGCTGGGAGCGTTTAATGTAATACTCCACTAGAAAATGGTCGAATACAAGAACAAATGGATGTTAAAATAATTTCTGTCTTTCTTTCTTTCTTAAGTGGTGAGGGTATTAATTATTAATATGGGATGAGGATGAATGATATTAGATGGTTCGAAATGTTGACCAACAACTTCAAATATATTAATTCGAAAAACATTGTATGGATCACAAAAATTTTAAATCAAGCACAATTTATTATTATTTAAGTAAAATTATATTATTTTAAATAATTTAAAACTTTTTATATATTTATTAATAATTAATTTAAATAAATTATAAAATAAGTATAATATATTTTTTAATAATTAATTTAAATAAATTATAAAATAAGTATATAATTATAGTAATTTTTTATAACATGCTAATATTAATTTAAATTGAAAAAATAATTAATTAAAATTGATGATTACACATATTTGTATGATGATTTTAAAATAATAAAAATGTGTAAAAAGTGGAAAATTAAATTAGATTTAAAAATATATATATTTTATTTATAAAATCATATATAATTATATAAAACTTGAAATTTTATAACATTTTATTTATTGTGTGATGGGGTCTTTTTGTAGATATTTGTTTACACTACAAATTGTAGTGAAGTGTTAGATAAAAAAATAACAATAATAAACTAAAATGTTTATTTAATTTAAAAGAAATATATGTAATAATTAAAATAATTAGTAGATTTAATTAATTTTGTTATATTATAATTTTGTTTTTTTTGAGGTGAGTAAACTTGGTATCACTTTTTATTTTATATTTATTTTTAGCTCCATTTTCATCAAAATGTCTAGATACATCACTTTGATCGGGGAAGGGAATTGAAACTCTGATGAAGCATTGTTAAATCAAGACCCCACCAACTTAATTTTTAATAATTAATAATTACAATTATTATTATTATTATTTTTTAATTGTGTTTTATTTTTATTTTTATTATTATGTAATTTTACCAAGTCAAAATATCTACATAACATAACCTTACACCATCTCTTCCATACTTTTATTATTATGTAATTACAATAATCTTATTTAGAAAACAAATTCATAATATACATATCACATAATCTTTTTTCAAAATAATAGTAATTCATATTTGTAATTATGATATTGTAAAAATTCATATTAAGAAAAAAGTTGATATCGGTCATTTTGTATCTTTTAAAATTATTTGCACCAGAAAATGTATTAAAGGTGGAAAATTACAACTATTTACTCATATCAATCATTTTATTAATATGTTGTGCTAATTATTTTATTAACACAAGACAATATTTTCCTAATATTTTAAAAATAAAAATAAAAATAGTTTTAAAAATTTTATAATTAAAAATGTTTATATATATTTTAAATTAAATTAACTAAAAATAATTATTTAATTAACACTAATTATGTAGAAAAATATTTTTTTAATATTAAAAAATACTTAAAAAATTATAAAATTATAAATATAAATTTCCATTCTATCTTTCCATGTTAATTGAATTATAATAATAATAGAAAAACTCAATTGGAAGAATCAACAAACTCTGCTGGGTTTGATAGGAGCTTGCAAATTTTTGAAGACCACAGGTGGTAGCTGACACTCATGCCCCCACAAGCAAATCAAAAGTCTCTTCCAGCATTTCAAATTTGAGCAACCCAATGAGCGACCCCTCAAGGAGGGGTGAAATCCCTTCCTATTTCAATATTATGACGGGCTCCCAAAAGACGGCGAATGGCAATGTACGCCCTTCGTCAGGAAACAAGGCTTCGGATGAAACCCCGGTGTTGGGAGCTCAATGAAAAGCAAGGATGAAAGGGAGATGCCTTCCAAAAGCCACAACAAATCCAAGGTTTGTGATCCCCAAGAAACGATTGGAGAAATCATGACAATTTATGAAAGATCATGCCTTGATCTATAAATATATGGGTGTTTGGCCGAAAGAACAAGATATTATGAATTGGATCAAGTTAAAATGGAATCCAAAGGGATCGCTGGAATTGCGCCTAAGAGCCAAGGGTATTTTCACAATTATTTTTCCATATTTGGAGGATCACAAGAGGGTTTGTGAGAACGACTTGTATTTAATGAACAATTCTAGTCATTTCATGAGGTTTTGGGAAGAATGTTACAACCTCGAGAAAGTACAATTTTTAGAAACCCCATTTTGGGTTAGAATCTTCTCCTTGCTGGAGGACTTCTAGGAGCCTAACATTTTGGATGGTATAGGCAATGATATTGGCAATTTTGTGAAGATATCAGAGATTACCAAGAGAAGAAGGCATGCTTCTTACTCTCGCATTTGAATTTACATGGACATATCAAAACCCCTTCTAGAATCAATTGAACTAGAATACCGTGGTTCAATATGGACACAATCACTTGACTATGAACATGTGTCATTTAAATGTCAGCGATGCCATGAGGATGAGCATCTTATTAGATATTTCCCTCTTACTTTGGCTAAGGCCAGAGGAATAAGGACTCGGGAGATGAAGATGAATTTCAACTTGTGGAACCAAAAAAAAAATCCACCCACAACCAAATGAATCAACCCATGCAAAGTGAACCACAATTTAAGGGGACGAAGAATCTTGGGTATAATCAATTTGTTATCCTAGAACAACTCAAAAATATGGGGGCTCAAAAAATTTAACATGAGAAGTAAGCTATTCAATTAATGGAGAAAAAGCAGTCAAACACCAATGCATCAAAGAGAATAATCCTAAGCGAAAAATCCCAGAGGATCCAGAAAAAGACTTAGAGATGAAGGAATTTTTGGCCTACACTAGCAAGATATTGGAAGCTAAGGATATGTAGAAAAAAATGGGAGGAAACGAACAGACCATGCTAGAATTATTCCATACTTAAGCAAGAGAATATGCACATGAAATCCCCCTAAATCATCTCCAATTATTTCTCCACTTGTATGGACAATGGCGTCAAATAAATGCAAATCCGGAAGGAGAATTGCAACAATTAATTTAAGATAAAGATAACATCTCTCAAAAAAATCATCAAAATGAACCCATTGTAATCGAAAAGTTATAAAAGGGCATAAATCCTCTAGGCACACACTCAAAGAAGTAGGTGAATATATGGTAAACTATGGTCAAATGAATCAGATCACAGAATATTATCACCACATTTCTTTACTTCCCCAATGAGATTTTTCTCTTACTAGAATATTATAGGGTTAAATAACAAAGGAAAGTAGAGGTATCTTATGTCAAATATAGAGTAGGAGAATCCAGGCATAGTGATGCTACAGGAGACAATAGTATCTGGTGAGAAGGTTGTAGATATTATGGGAAAATGTTGGCACGAAAGTGAGTTAATGGTGTTAAATGCGAGAGGTACATCAGGAGGGCTAGCAGTGGTTTGGGATCCTATGATGGTAGATTTTTGAGAATGGATGGTGACCCCTTACATTCTCTCTGGATGCTTTTGATTAGGAGTTGGATAGAGTGTGAGTATGTTGGCGTTTTATGGTCCCTTTGTTCCTGGTCAAAAAGAGAAATTATTAATATATTTGAGATAGGTAAGGTAGATAATTCAAGATGTATGTTGGATTATTGATGAAATAAAAAAGGGGAGGTATCAGGAGGGTAGAACCAGTGGCATCCACAATTGAAGACATCATCCAATATCTTAGGATCGTGGAAGTGGAAACACATAACAAAATTCACGCCTATAATAATAAAAGGGGAGGTCGACACTAGGTGGATTGTCATCTAGTTCAGTTCCTTATCTCTTAAGAAACCGTAGCCCAAGACACACTCCTAGAGGTAACGATCCTCCCTAGTTTAGGTTCTGATCACTAGAAAATCAGGTTGGAGATCGATTTGAAAATGGCTCCTCAGAACATGCCATTCTGTTTTAAGAGCTTTTAGCTCCAAAATAAGGACTTTGTGGATAAGTTGGAGAAGTTGTGGAAATATATAGGGGTGCCCCATGGTAGTTTAATGCAGGTATTCCAATGAAAATTAAATGAACTAAAGCTAAGAATAAATTCTTGGAATAAGAATGAATTTGGGAATATATTCGTGGAGAAAAAGAAGTTCTAGAAACACATGAAGGATATTTAGAGCATAATCATTGAGAAGGGGATAAATGAGACTCTGGCTGAGGAGGAAGGGAAACTCATTCATGATTTTGAGTCACACCAAAAGCAAGAGGAAGTGCTCTGGAAGAAAAATTCCATCATACAATGGTTAGGGGAGGGTGAGCACAATACAAATTTATTTCATCGATCTATGATTAAACACTAACACAACAACTGAAATTTATGCCTAACCTTTAGGGAAGAAAATATTATTGTCAAGCATAGTGACATAGAAGTGGAGCTGGTGTCCTTCTATTAGGATTTTATATCTGAACGGGAACGTGATAGATTGGAAGCTATCAACCTAGTGACTTGTTTCATTCCTAATTTAATCACCCCGGAACTAAATGAGGCTCTTATGAGAGAAATTTCTTTTGAGGAAGTGGAGGAAATGGTGAAAGGTATGCCCAATAATAAATCCCTAATCCCAGAAAAATTCACCATGGAATTATTCAAAGCTTGCTGACACTTGATTGGAAAGGAAGTTCACACTTTAGTCAAGGAGTCCAGGCATCTGCAATAGGCATGGTTTGGTTTAAATGTAACTTATTTTGATTCCCAAATAAAATAATTACAACGATCCAAGAGGGCACAAACCCATTTTATTGTGTAATGTCATGTATGAAATCATCTCGTCAATTATAGTAAGAAGATTGAAACCCCTTCTGAAAAACAATATCAACCTAGAGAAAACTGGAATTATGGAGGGTAGACAAATGCTGGATGGTATCATAATTGCTTATGAGATAGTCCAAATGCTAAAGCAAGCCAAGAAGTCAAGGATTTTGATCAAATTGGATCTATAAAATGCGTATAACCGACTGAACTGGAGCTTCCTCATAAGAATGTTGGATCTCTTTGGATACTTTGTTGTAGGGATCTAATGGATAATGTCCCTTGTTTCCACTCCTTTCTTATATATTCTACTAAATGGTTCTCCAACATCTACAGTCCAATATTCTAGGGGTTTTAGGAAGGGCGATATGCTCTAATATCCATTTATTTTCATCATTTCCTTAGAAGGGTTAGGAAAATACATCAAAGTAGTTATAAAATTGGGTCATTTGAGAGGTATACAGATATTGCGACAAGATTTTCCTATGACCCATGAATGATTCGTATATGAAATTATGATTTATGGAGAACCTAATCCACAAGAGACGACAACGCTGGACATTATCCTCTCAAGTTTTCAAGATGCATCCGATATGTTAATTAATGGGAATAAATATAACATGTAATTTTTAACACACCTAGGCCAATCTAACCGAACTTAGATAGAAATATAGGTTTTCTGGTTGGAACTTTTCCGACCAAATAATTGGGAGTTACCCTAGTATCAAACCCCTTGAAGATGATTTGTTGGCAAGAGGCGAGAAGAAAAATCTCAAAACACTTGGTGAACTAGACATTTCGATCATTGAATAATGCAGGACAAGTCACTTTGTTGAAAGTAGTCTTGCAAGCTATATTAGTATATCAATTATCAGTTCTCTTGGCTCCAAAAGGAGTGTACAAAGATATTGTACCTTTATTTCCTAAATTCCTATGGCAAGGGGACCAAATCACTAGGATGGGTGCTAGTATTGTGGGATAAGGTTTGTCTCTTGAAATAGGGAGAGAGAATTAGCTTGTGGGACCAAGAGTTACTCAATAATGTGATTGGAGAAAAATTGTGGCGGCATTGGTTACATGGAGTTTATGACCTATGGAAAGTAATATGGAATAGGAAGTACAACCCGAGCCACTCTTAGGTGGATAAAATATGAGCAACTGAATGCCTCATGGGATCTCCCTTATGGAATTTGGTGAAAAATAATAGACATATAATTTAGGATCACATATTTTGGGAAATATGAGATGGTATCACAAATATATTTTGGGAGGATTCATTGTAGCAGATTCCATGTTTGGAAGGGTAGAGGAAATTTGACCAATCAGGGAGTTTACAAGGGCTCAATGTGATTTGTGGGTCACGTATTTTTGGAGAGACCCAAACTCGCAATCCTCCCAATGTGAGTGGAAAAAATTAGATCACTAGCCTGAAGAAAGATATATTCAGAACTGGTTAATCAACACACATTATGGAAAAGGTGAATTTAGAAAGTATAGGACAGTGACAAATTGTGGTGGGGATGCAATCCATTGGGAATGTTCAGAATCAAGGAGGCTTATGAATTAAAAAATGGTTATGTGGTGATCCCTCATGAGCCACTATGGAGGAATATTTGGTCCTCCAAATTATGGCCGAGAATCTCTCATTTTCTTTGGGTCATATTCCATCAACGTCTTTTGACTTGGGATCATCTCCATAGGAAAGACTTTACTGGACCATCTTGGTGCCCTTTATGCCAGCTATAGGAGGAGAGTATGGAATACTTGTTGAATACTTGTCCAATGGTGGAGGAACTATGGGATAAGGTGTGTTATATGTTTGGTTATTTGTATTGCTCACCTAATAGTCTTTGGGAGACAATAAATAATTGGAGGGGATCAGTTTTCAAAAACTCGATGCTTAATGTTACATGGGTTTTGGTTCCAAACTTCCTTATTTGGAATATAGGGAGGGACAAGCATAAAATTATCTTATAAAATCTAAGATCTTCATCCCAATTGGTTTGGAAAATTTCAATTGATAATGTGAGGGAAACAATTTTAGCAGGAAAGTGGGTAGTATAGGAATGAAAATTAGAAGGGGAGGAAGCCTTGATTATTAATAAGCTGGAACTCTCCTAGAAGATGATGGGTCATCATTTGACCTCTCCAATTAGAGTAAAAAAATCTTCCCCATTAGGCTTTATATTTCCCCCAAAAGGATTTGTTAAACTAAATTTTAATGGGTCTCCTAAGGGTAATCCAAGGTCGTTGAGGTTCGGTGGTATTCTTCAGGACAACCAGGGTAGCCCTCTGGGCTTGTTTGTTGGGTACTATGGGTTCACTACTAATAATGTGGAAAGATTTACTATGTTGTAAAAGGGTATTTTATTTTCTATATGCTTGGGGATGGACAAAATTCAAGTCACAAGGTACTCGCAATTGGTGATCATTGCCGTTCAAAAAATCATTAATAGGTCCCCTATCTTTGGAGTGGTCAAAATATGGTGCTTGGAACTCCATGTTTCAAGAATACAAGTCCAACTTCTCTCTTTTCCTTATGAAATAATCTCACATTCTAGATGGATACGGAACAAGGTGGCTGATTGGTTGAAGAGCGGGGGACATCAAGAGTCCAGCCCTGAATTTTCTTCTCCGTGGCCTCCCCCTATGAGCTAGAGGGACATTGAGCATCTGGAAGACATACTTGAGAGCAATAATATCTCCTCGATGGGGGGGGGGGATATATTAAATGATTTATGTACATGTTGGGGAATTTAATCCTCTCCCCACATGGCATACATTAGGGAAATTTTGAGGTCTAAAATGGGTCTCCTAAGAAAAATGTACAATCAAAATAAAATTTATAAGAACCAATAGGATTCAAGATGATGATGTCAACCATGGGGGATGATTCACCATTTTTGGAGTAAAATGTAAAAATATTAAAATATAATAAAATAATAAAACTACTTTTTCAACTCATATTTTAAACTTATCTCCTTAAGGTTTTACTCAAATTTCAAGTGGGAGTTATCGTTAGATGAAAAATTTAATTCCTCATCCAATGAGTACCCATGTTGCATACTTTCGATGGATGCTGCTACACGAAAAATGAGTAACACATGAACAAACGTGGTTGCAATAAATTTTTTTCATGTATTACTCATTTTTCGTCTAGAAGGGTCCATCAAAAGTATGCAACATGGGTTCTCCTTGGATGAGGAATCAAATTATGCATCCAACGAGTGTTACCACTAGAAATTTGAGTAAACCCATAGGAAGATAAGTTGAAAATACGAGTTGAAAAAGTAGTTTTTTTTTTTTTTCCCTCTAAAATTTGATGATGCTATCTAGTATTATTTTATTATTTCCACTATTATTTTATAATTTCCTTAGGAGGCCCATTTTATACCTCAAAATTCCCTTAATTCTTAATGAGAAAGCGTGTCAAAGAAGCCTCCAGAGGCGAGCAAGAGTTGAAGGTTCTCAATTTTTTTTTTGGTATAATTGGTAATTGGACAACCACTGGAATTTGTGGTTGATGTGAAAACCCCAACCATTTTCCATTATGATATGCATTGTAATATTTTATATAAATATTGAAAAAAAATTGGGATGAGTAAGGGACATGGATTCCAGGGACTAAGGAGGTTACTTGCTTGGGATGTTGGATATTTTCTTGTTGCAGGAAATCAAATTTGAATTAGTTATGTAAGCTCTTGAAGGATGGTTGGTAAATTTTTAAAGGCCTGGTGTTTTCAGAATTTATGAAGTGTAAGAGAAAGTACGAGGGACATCCTTTCTTTCGAATGTTGGACAAGGAAGCGAGGAAAATAAAAATTAAAGAGGAAGTTGGAATAATGTCAGCTTGTGGGATGTACAGGACACCCACTGCAACTAGCTTGCCAACCAAAATGAATATGGGGGACATATAGACAGGTGGCACCACTAGAAAGGTTGTAAATATTGTGGAAATCAAAGGTCACTATCTACAGGGTATTGAAGCATATGGGGAACTACACAATAGATGGGGGACTCACATGAATAGTTAGGAAACAAAAGATAAAAGGAAGCATGCAGTAACAATCATGAAAGACAACATGACGATGAGATGTGGTGGGGAAATTCAAATAGTGAGCAGGGGAAGACAAACAAAGGAAAGTGGAAGAACATGGATCTGAGGAAAAGATAAGAATGCAACAAAAAGACAGAGAGTAAATAAATTGAAAGGCTAATAAAGGATGTATAAGAGCAGAGAGATGACTTCTTGGTTAGAAAGTGTGTTGGAGAAAATAACTCCTAGGCGAGGAATTAATTTCCTCTCAATTCCCCATTGGATAGAGGGAAGAAATGGGTTTTATACAAGCTCACTAAGGGATGGGGTGGAGGAATTATTTCTGGAAAATTCTTGGAGGATTTATGGAAGCTTTCTTGTTGTAGCTTGGGTTTCTTGTGGGTTCTAGAGTCCTAAAGTTGGGTAGAACCACAATGTTATAATCTCAAGGGTGGAGGAAAAATGTCTCTCAATTATCTGCATATCAGTTGACTTCTACTCAGTTAGTAGGTTGAGGTAGGAGAACCTATGGAGTCCCTGTCTCAACCAACAATTGGTGTTTTATCCCTTGAGCTATCCATATTAGTCTCTGGAATATGGCTTTGTGGTGACACTTACATGTAAGAATTTGCATGCAGTTGTCTATGGTTGGGTGGAGAGTTATTGTCCCAGACTCAGTTTCCGCAATAACTTTCAAGATAAGTGTTTCTCATTTTTTAAATATCAATGAATATATATTTACATTTTCTGATTTGAAGTGATGATATTGATGTATGTGGCTTGCTTTGTTAGTTTGTTTCTTATATATTGATTGGTATGTTGTTGAGACTACTTTTAAAGGTGTTGGATTAGTGTGATAAACTCATGTTTGAGGAGCTGGTTACAACTATGGTGTCCAACTCAAATTATAATCTAAACAATGAATGTGCATTGGTATTTTCTAATAACAACCAACATGATAATCCTTTCATACTGCAATAACATAATTTTATTTTGATTGCAAACACTTACTATTACTATTCACATTTCTAAGTAGGGATACTAATATTTTCTCCCTCTCTGGCCTTATTGGCATGTTTACTTCATATGGTTTCCTTCCCAATCTTCTAGTAAAATATGCCCCGGTTCTTGGGTATGAGTTCCAATTTTCTTATTTCCAAGCAAGATTAAAAACCTTACTACTCTGTGCTATAGATGATATTATCTTATATTCTTTGCTAATTTGGTTTTATGTTTCTTGGAATAAGCATGGTAATTGCATCTATGTTATACATATGGGGAGATTTGATTTTTCATTGATAACTGCCCTATTCTACAATATGCTCTTGGGTGATCTAGTGATTATGATGCATGGGTTTTTAATCCCAGGTAGATTCTCTATTTTAGGGAAGTTGGTCCTTTTCAATATGTTAGCTATATTAATGAAGTTGAGTCCTCGAAGGAAGCTCAATCATTATACTATAGAAACTACATTGGGAGATTGTAATGGTACGCATTAAGTTAATGGTAGAGTTTGTATAAATGACTATGTACTTGTTTCATGTCACAACAATCATATCCTTGACAAAAATTTAATACTAAACCTCGTATTATTAATAGCCTCGTTGTTATTCTTCCTCATTAGTCACAAATTTTAGAGGCTAGTCATGCTATATTCAACTGGATTTTGAGGAGCCGGATGTGGTTATCATTTATAGTCTTGGAAAATCCTTATTATATCAATGTCCTATGTATTTGAAGGATATTTTTGAGGATCATAGTTCAAATGTATTTGCAGGCACTTGGTATAGTTGGATTTAAAACAATATGGTTATTTGGTCTCTCTGTACACCAAATACATGGTGGCTTTTGGGCAGGATATATTCCATTGAGTGCCATACTGGAACCACTTCATCATTTTAACTACAAAGCCTAGTAGTAAATAAATGTGCTTGAAAATGAGTCACATGGACTGTTGTTCATTGATTATTGTATAACATAAATTCCATGTCAAATTGAATGAATGAAAGGAAAGTTATGTTGTTTTCATCACTCGACGACATGCCGATTGTATCATGCATACACCACACAACGTCTTCCATATACACAACGTGCACTGTGTGTTATCCCTCTACCATAGCAAGTAATAAAACTATGATAAATTGAACGGAGTGGCTTAACCTAAGGACCATAATTTTGGAAAATATGCAATGCTCTGATACCATGTTGGAAAAAATGAAACACGAGAAGCTCAAAAGAAATAGGGGAAATTCTTTTCCCTCAATACATAGTTTACACAGTTATGCGGAAACACAAAAATAATTTACAAAGCCACACACAGAGAAAAAAACTGAGAGAATTGAATTTTCTTATTCATCTATTTCTTCTTCTCTGTTACTTCATATGAAAAACATATTTTAAATACAAAATGGTGGAGCTTGAAAATTTAATGCCAATCAATTCTCGAATGGACAGGTAACCACAAAACATCCTTCTGCCGTGAAAAACTATTTCTTCATTAAAATATCGTATAGACCTTGTACGTCAGGTCTTGAAACCCTTAAAGTTTCAGCTTTGAAACCATATTGAATCTGCAACAGTACCACATATCATATTTCGGAGGTGACAAGTTTTACCTGGGTGCTATCCTTTCGAGCTTGTGATTGCGATGTCGCATCGCAACTTTCAACACTTAACTCGTGGAAACTTAACGGTAAACATATAAACTGGAAATTGCGATATGCGATGGAGATATCGCATCACAACTTACAACAAACAATTGCGATGTGTTAAATTTAAACAAAATGATTGGCGATTGTGATGTGCGATGATGATATCACATCACACCATCACGAGGTTTGAGACAGAGCAAATAAAGGTAAGAACTAAATTTTGCGAAGCGCAATGTGCGACAAGCTAAACGGTGGGAAATGCGAAAAGGAAAAAGGTAAAGGTAAAACGGAAAAATAATGGTTCGTATGGAATATATATTAAAAGGGGGATCCCACCATATCACATCACAAAGTTTGTAGGATTCGGTAATTGAGTTAAGAGGAAAATCTAAGGTTTGCGAAATGCACAACGCGGTCAAAAAGCTAGGTGATATGTCAGGAAAGAATTTAATACATGGTATATGGCTAGACACAATTTTCTAAATATTACGGAAATTGCGTGAAGTATGTAAGCATGCGGATTTGAGCTTGTCCTTATCCGCAAACTCCATCCGCCACCTGAAAAAAATATTTAACTCAAGTATGGCTACCTCCAACTTATTCAAGGCGGTGTTTGGGAGTAATTTCCAACACTCCCCCTTAATCACAACTGCTGCCATTGACCATTCCCAAACATTCTCTAAGATAAAAAAAAAATTTCTGTGCCAACGACTTTGTGAAAATGTCTGCAAATTGTTCCTCTGACCTGTAATGTTGTAACACAATTTCACCATTGTTAACTAATTCTCTTATGAAATGATATTTATCATCAATGTGATTTGTCCTCTTGTGGAGAACATAATTTTTTGATAGTGCAATTGATGAACTGTTATCACAAAAAATTGTGGTTGCTCTGTCTTGTTCATGACATAAATCCCGCAACGTCCTTCTCATCCAAGCTGCTTGACACACTGCTGCTGTTGCAGCGACATACTCAGCTTCTGTTGTTGAAAATGAATCTATCGGCTGCTTCTTGGAAGCCCATGAAATGAAAAACATATCCTGATGTGCTCTTTCTATCATCAAGACTTCCATCCCAATCACTGTTAGTGTAACCAATCAACCTAAAATCATCAGTTGCGGATTATAGAACACCATACTCCTTTGTCCCATTGACATACTTTAAAATTATTTTGGCTGCTGGCCAATGTGTCTCCATGAACCTTGACACCAAAATAACTGCATACATTATATTAGGCCTAGTTCCAGTCAAGTACATTAGGCTGCCCACCATGCTTTTGTATAATGTCGGATTGACATTGCTGCTGCAATATTCCTTGCTCAACTTCAACCCCATGACTACTGGAGTTGGGGTTGGCTTGTTGTTTTTCATATTGAACCTTTCTAAAATCTCTGCAACATACTTTTATGGAGAGATAAAAATTCCATTTTCTGTTTGCTTCACTTCTATGCCCAAAAAATATCTTAACAACCCCAAGTCAGTCATTTCAAACTCACTTTTCATGACTGCTTTGAAATCAACGATGAGAGAATCATCAATTCTTGTAAAAATAAAATCATCTACATACAAAACAACAATAAGAATCTTACCGTCATTTTCTTTGATGTAGAGAATAGGTTCACCATCACATTTTTCGAACTCATTGTCCATCAGGTAAGCATCTATCCTACTGTACCATGCACATGGTGCTTGCTTCAGCCCATAAAGAGCTTTCCGCAACTTACACTCCTTGTGTTCTTGGCCTTCTACCTCATAGCCGGGAGGTTTTTCAACATACACCTCCTCTTTCAACACTCCATTCAATAATGTTGACTTCACGTCCATTTGATACACTTTCCATTTTTTTTGTGTTGCTATTGACAACACTGTATACATTGTCTCCATCCTGGTGACTGGTGCAAAGGTTTCCTCGTAGTCTCTTCCATGTTGCTGCTTGTAGCCTTTGAAAAATAGCCTTGCTTTATGCCTTTCTATATTGCCTTTAATGTTGCTCTTTCTCTTATAGACCCATTTCACTCCAATGAATAATTTTCCTTGAGGAACGTCCACTAAATCCCATGTGTCATTCCTTTCTGTTGCTCCTATTTCTTCATTTATTTCTTCAACCCATTTCTCTTCTTTGACTGCATCTTCAAAGTGTATTGGGTCATATACATGAAAAAATAATTCAAATAAAGAATTCAAACCAGCACTATTATCAACTTCTTCTTGCTCATAAATTTCACTTAAATTTCTGAATTTTTGTCTTCTTATACTTGCTGAAGATGAGCTTGGTGTTGAGCTTGAAGTAGATAGAGTTGCGGATCTTTGTGGTGTGCTTGGAGAAGCACTTACTTGATTGCGCAATGTTGTCCTATTATTTTCTTATGGTGTTCTTTGTTGAGCTTGTGTGGATGGAGGAGGTGTCATCATTGAGGAATTACTTGCTCCAGTCAATTCCTCTTTGTCTTCATGTGACATACATGTATTCACATTGACTGTATTCTCTAAAATTCCATCCCATGCTTCATATTCTATGAACTGAACATATCTGTTGATTATTACCTTCTTGGTTGATGGATTGTAAAGCTTATATGTTTTTGATTCATCACTATATCCAAGAAATATACATTTCTCCCCCTTGTTGTCCAACTTATTCCTCAACTCATCCGGGACATGTGCATATGCCACACATCCAAACACTCTCATGTGAGTGCCAAATTGCTTTCTTCCACTCCATGCTTCTTCAGGAACTCTATTCATGACACTTTTGGTTGGACATCTATTAATGATATATGCTGCACATGCGACAACTTCAGCCCAATAATCATTTGGAAAATGCTTTGCCTTCAACATACTCCTTGCCATTTCCATGATGGTCCTATTATTTCTTTCTACAACACCATTTTGCTTAGGTGTATACCTTGCTGTAAACTGCTTGTGAATTCCATGCTCCCTACAAAAAAATAGGAAGTCATTTGAGATATATTTGCCACCTCTATCAGTCCTCAACACTTTTATGTAGTGTCCACTCTGATTCTCAACAAGAGCTTTGTAGTGGCAGAAGCGGTCAAACACTTCAATTTTCTGTTTTAGAAAATAGACCCATTTCTTCCTTGTGTAGTCATATATGAATGTCAAAATATAGTGGTTGCCACCAAATGATGGTGTTTGCATTGGTCCACATAAACCTGAGTGGACAATCTCCAAAGGTGCTTTTGCCCTTATTGACTTTACTGCTGGAAATGATTCTCTGCGTTTTTTGCCCAAGATGCAACCTTCACATATGCTGTTTTTTTTCTATGAGTGGCAATCCTTTCACCATACCTTTCCTGTGCAACAAATTCAAACCTCCAAAGTTGAGATGACCAAATCTCAAATGCCATAACCAATTCTCATCCTTGACTTCTTCTTGAAAGTTTTCTTGTGTGACAACTGCTATAACACCTTCTTCCTTCAAGTCTGATCTTATCCTAAGAGGAAAATTTTTGTTGTTTGTCATATGAAATTTTGCAATGAGCTGTCTACTTGGAGGCTTATCCAAGACTGTGCACACATCATCTTTAAAAAATACATTGTAGCCCTTTTTCATGAGCTGTCTAATGCTTAGGAGGTTATGTTTCAAACCAGGGAAAAAATAAACATCTCGCATGAACTTCTTCTCTTCCTTCTTTGTTAGTATGTCTAATCTTCCTTTTCCCATAATAGAGACCTTGCTATCATTCCCCAATGTCAATTCAAATTTTAAAATTTCATCTAGATTGGAAAACATTGCTATATTTCCAGTCATGTGGTTGCTACACCCTGAATCTAAGAACCATACATCTCCTTGTTTTTCTTGTGCTACATTACAAGCTAAAAACAAGCTATCATGGTTTTGATTTTCCTTTGTGAAATTTACACTTGGTTTGCTACTTGTGTCATATTACTTCTTTCTACATTCATTTGCATAATGACCATACTTCTTACAATAATGAAATTGAACTTGAGATTTATCATAACTTTGACCTTGTGCTTGATTTTGGCTTGAACCTTGACTTGGATTTTGATTTTTGCCCCTTCCACTTGAGCTTGAAGGGCTGCTTCTTCCACCTCTGTGTGGGCTTCTTCCTCTTCCTCTGTAGTTTGGTCTTCCTCGGTCTCTATCTTGACCAAAGGAAACTTGTGTCTTGAATGCGTGCTCCAATGAGGTGTTTGTTTCTCTTCTCAGTCTGTGATCATGAGACATCAGTGATGCATGAAGCTCATCCATTGAAAACTGTGAGAGATCCTTTGTCTCTTCTATGGCCACAACTATGACATCAAACCCTGATGGTAGACTTCTTAAAACTTTCTCAACTATTCTCCTTTCCTCAAGTGTCTCACCATGAGACCTGATTTGGGTAAATAACCCAATCACATGTGCAAATAATGAGTCTATATTCTCAGAATATTTCATACATAATGTTTCAAAATATCTTCTCAGCATTTGTAGTTTTGTTTTCTTCACCTAAGCCATGCCTTGGTAGGCTGTCTTGAGGGTATCCCATGCTTGCTTGGACTTCATTGCTGTTGAAACCCTTGGGAAAATACTTTCATGCACTGCCTAGAAAATATATAAGAGGGATTTGGAGTCCTTCTTATTGTCCCTCAACAAATGTATTTATGCTTGTGTCAAAAAATTGTATGCTGCTGCATATGCTGGTTCTTGGAAACCATTATCCACCAGTTCCCAAATATCTTGAGAAGAAAACATAGCCTTCATTGTAATAGCCCAATAGTCGTAATTTTTTCCATTAAACTATGGTATTTGTGGATTAGTCAAGCTTGTGCTTGTTGCTGTGATTTTCATTGTGCAAACAAAAAACCTTCTCACTGCTGGAGAATTCGCTTCTCAAAAAAAACTTTCAACTCTTCAGTAAAAACACTTTCTTTCACTGGGAGATTAAACCCGCTTTGATACCATGTTGGAAAATATGGAATGCTTTGATACCATGTTGAAAAATATGGAATGCTTTGATACCATGTTGGAAAAAAAGAAACACAAGAAGCTCAAAAGAAACATGGGAAATTCTTTTCCCTCAATACACAGTTTACACAGTTATGCAGAAACACAAAAAAAGTTATAGAGCCACACACAGAGACAAAAACCGAGAGAATTGAATTTTCTTATTCATCCATTTATTATTCTTTGTTACATCATATGAAAAACATCTTTGAAATACAAAATGGTGAAGCTTGAAAATTTAATGCCAATTCAATGCTCAAACAGACAGGTAACCAGAAAACGTCCTTCTGCCGTGAAAAGTTATTTCTTCATTAAAAAAATGTACAGACCTTGTACGCCTGGACTTGAAACCCTTTAGGTTTCAGCTTTGAAACCATATCACATCTGCGGCAATACTGCATATCATATTTCAGTGGTGAAAATTTTTACCTGGGCACTATCCTCCTCAGCTTGCGATTGCGATATGCAATGGTGATATCACATCGCAACTTTCAACACTTAACTCGCAGCAGCTTAATGGAAAACATATAAACTAGTGATTGTGATATGCGATGGTGATATCGCATCACACCATCACAAGGTTTGAGACGGATCAAATAAAGGTAAGAACTAAAGTTTGTGAAGCGCGATGTGCGATGCGCTAAACAATGGGAAATGCGAAAAGGAAAAAGGTAAAGGTAAAGCAGAAAAACAAAGGTTCGTATGGAATATATATTAAAAGGGTGGTCCCACCATATTGCATCACAAAGTTTGTAGGATTCAGTAATTGAGTTAAGAGGAAAGGCTAAGGTTTGCGAAATGCGTAGTGCGGTCAAGAAGGTAGGTGATATGACGGTAAATAATTTAATACATGGTAGATGGCTGGACATAATTTTCTGAATATAACAGAAATTATGTGAAGTATGTAAGCTTGTGGATTTGAGCTTATCCTTCTCTACAAACTCCATCTGCCACCTACAAAAAATATTTAGCTCAAGTATAGTTGCTGCCAGTTTTTTCAAGGTGGTGGTTGGGAGTAATTTCCAACACATAATACCCATTTAACCATGACCATAATTGAGGGAAGAAAGAACCCTTGTTGAATGAAAATAATGCATCGATTTGGGGTATTGAGTCCGAGGGTTGGGCCACATGCCATAGAAACATGGGTGGAGGCCTATCTCAATGGGTGGCTTGGATCCGTTGGGAGGATCGACGATTAGGAGCGCCATGGGACCTCCCACGGGCCACCCTATAACGTCAGCAAGGGAGGGGGAATGTCATGCCACAGTTTGAACCATTGGATAGATCACAGGGGATGGGATGGTGGCGGATCCCCCTATGATGTTAGTGGAGGGGAGTCGAGCCCCCACACGCCGTTGGATCATAAGATAGGCAGACCGTCATTAGGTGAGTGCCTGAAACATTAAGAAGAAACTCAATAGCCTTTGATTGTTTCGGTTGTCATGAACCGTCGAGTGGTTTCCATTAGCAGGGCCGTCATTACACATAAAACCATATCTATACTGATAGCGTGGTGGGGTTGATATATATAAGAATTTAATGGTGATGGATAAATATATGTATATATTTTCACATATGCATAACATTAATAATGGGTAATGTTTGGTTATCGCCGTGGGTTGAGCTAACTCAATAAGGGATTTTTTACTGCATATAGAGAGGGCCATGCACAACCAAAACTGTACATAATACATATATTGTGTATTGGACTGTGAGGTTTTGCCACGATGTCATTATATATATATATTTGCATGTACATGTGAAACTGACTAAGTAAGGGTGGGGAGTGGTATCGAGATGCGCATCTGGGTGACATGTCAAAGTGGTAATGTGCCACATGAGCACCATGTGGGGCTACATGGTAGAAAAAGGGAAGACTAATTTAATTAATATAATTTTTAAGGGGAAAAATTTATAGTCTATAGGACAAAATTTTATATCACCGGAAATTTCTCTCTGAGATCGGTGCAATGGTGACATTCAAATTGAGCTCCAAAAACTCAAAAGAAAGTCATTTTTTTTAATAACCCCATTTCTCTAACTATACTAGGGGAATTGGGTTAGCAAGTGAACTCTTCACTAAGGGTAAGGTGGGGTGTTTACAAAGTGGTATCATAGCATCCACGTTCAACACTTGAACTGGATGGGCTTTATCATGGGCAAGTAATGGCACGGTACTTGCGAAGGGGTTCCATATTGATTTCTAGAAAATAGATAAAACAATTGTTTAGGTGTTAAAATTCGGTTTGTATTGAGTAATTGCATATTAACCAAAATAATGTTCAACGTGTTATTTTGATAATTCCTTGGCAATGCATGTGCTTGTTGGCTGGCATATTGAAGGTCTGAACAACTGGTGGTTTTGACCTTGGAGAGTGTCATTTTCTTTAAGATTGTCGAACTTCCTGCAAGGCAATGAGTATGGTTATTATAACACACCATCACTATTGATTGAGTGATGTGATCTTACATACATTGAATGATTGTGCATGAGAATGATTATGTGATATAAGGGATTTGGGGGAAAAATTACTAGGCTGTTGTGCATTCTGCATTACACCTCTTGACTCAGTGAATGATATATCTATTATTTGTTGGTTGGGATGTGGATATCCCACGGTCTGTATGTTGTAAGAAAGCAATAACCTTAGTGGAGGTTTATTATTTTCTTTTCATATTTTGATGTTATGTTTTCCTTATGAATGCTTTTTCTTCAGGGTTAATTTCTTCCTTGTTTAAGGGATGGGGTTGTGCATGAGAATTATTATGTGATATAAGGGATTTGGGGGAAAAATTACTAGGCTGTTGTGCATTCTGCATTACACCTCTTGACTCAGTGAATGATAGGCATATCTATTATTTGTTGGTTGGGATGTGGATATCCCACGGTCTGTATGTTGTAAGAAACCAATAACCTTAGTGGAGGTTGATTATTTTCTTTTCATATGTTGATGTTATGTTTTCCTTATGAATGCTTTTTCTTCAGGGTTAATGTCTTCCTTGTTCATTTTTTTTAATAACCCCATTTCTCTAACTATACTAGGGGAATTGGGTTAGCAAGTGAAATCTTCACTAAGGGTAAGGTGGGGTGTTTACAAAGTGGTATCATAACATCCACGTTCAACACTTGAAATGGATGGGCTCTATCATGGGCAAGTAATGACATGGTACTTGCGAAGGGGTTCCATATTGATTTCTAGAAAATAGATAAAACAATTGTTTAGGTGTTAAAATTTGGTTTGTATTAAGTAATTGCATATTAACCACAATAATGTTCAACATGTTATTTTGATAATTCCTTGGCAATGCATGTGCTTGTTGGCTGGCATATTGAAGGTCTGAACAACCGGTGGTTTTGACCTTGGAGAGTGTCATTTTCTTTAAGATTGTCGAACTTCCTGCAAGGAAATGAGTATGGTTATTATAGCACACCATCACTATTGATTGAGTGATGTGATCTTACATACATTGGATGCTTGTGCATGAGAATGATTATGTGATATAAGGGATTTGGGGGAAAAATTACTAGGCTGTTGTGCATTCTGCATTACACCTCTTGACTCAGTGAATGATATATCTATTATTTGTTGGTTGGGATGTGGATATCCCACAGTCTGTATGTTGTAAGAAACCAATAACCTTAGTGGAGGTTGATTATTTTCTTTTCATATGTTGATGTTATGTTTTCCTTATGAATGCTTTTTCTTCAGGGTTAATGTCTTCCTTGTTTAAGGGATGGGGTTGTGCATGAGAATGATTATGTGATATAAGGGATTTGGGGGAAAAATTACTAGGCTGTTGTGCATTCTGCATTACACCTCTTGACTCAGTGAATGATAGGCATATCTATTATTTGTTGGTTGGGATGTGGATATCCCACGGTCTGTATGTTGTAAGAAACCAATAACCTTAGTGGAGGTTGATTATTTTCTTTTCATATGTTGATGTTATGTTTTCCTTATGAATGCTTTTTCTTCAGGGTTAATGTCTTCCTTGTTCATTTTTTTTAATAACCCCATTTCTCTAACTATACTAAGGGAATTGGGTTAGCAAGTGAAATCTTCACTAAGGGTAAGGTGGGGTGTTTACAAAGTGGTATCATAGCATCCATGTTCAACACTTGAACTGGATGGGCTCTATCATGGGCAAGTAATGGCATGGTACTTGAGAAGGGGTTCCATATTGATTTCTAGAAAATAGATAAAATAATTGTTTAGGTGTTAAAATTCGGTTTGTATTGAGTAATTGCATATTAACCACAATAATGTTCAACATGTTATTTTCATAATTCCTTGGCAATGCATGTGCTTGTTGGATGGCATATTGAAGGTCTGAACAACCGGTGGTTTTGACCTTGGAGAGTGTCATTTTCTTTAAGATTGTCGAACTTCCTGCAAGGCAATGAGTATGGTTATTATAGCACACCATCACTATTGATTGAGTGATGTGATCTTACATACATTGGATGCTTGTGCATGAGAATGATTATGTGATATAAGGGATGTGGGGGAAAAATTACTAGGTTGTTGTGCATTTTGCATTACACCTCTTGACTCAGTGAATGATAGGCATATCTATTATTTGTTGGTTGGGATGTGGATATCCCACGGTCTGTATGTTGTAAGAAACCAATAACCTTAGTGGAGGTTGATTATTTTATTTTCATATGTTGATGTTATGTTTTCCTTATGAATGCTTTTTCTTCAGGGTTAATGTCTTCCTTGTTTAAGGGATGGGGTGCAACATGTAAAAATGGTTGGATGAAGTTTGTAGAGGTTGTTATCTCAATATGAGAATAGAGCATTTATGTTCCATACCAAAACGAGATAAGTTTAAAAGCAAGGGTCTTGTGTAGATCTTATGACTAAAGGATTGTAGCTTTGCTAAAAGACGAGACTGTGATATTAGAGTCTATCTTGACTTATCAGGCACTAGGAACATTTCAAATTATGAGGATTCCTTCAATAAGTCATATAGATCAAATAATGAGGAAATGGTTGAAGATGTTGATGTACCATTGCATATCATGGTAAAATTGTGAGATACTTGATGTTGCTTCCCTTAAATAAAGAAGTCGAAGATACATGTTACGATTTCTTATGGAAAGGTTGATTCTTCAATTAGGAATGACGGTCTTGGTAAAGAGACTGAAGCAAGCTAATGAAGGCTGATTAATACAACATATGATAGTAGGGGTCTCGGTAAAGAGATTGATAATAATATTAAGGCCGATAATTTTGGAAAAAAGGCTGAATTTTAATCTTGTAAAGGCATGATTACGCATGAGCTAATGCTAGTGTGATAAATAGTTCTAACTAATTCCCTTAAGGTTTCAGTTGCCTTGATTACTAGCCTTGATATAAAGGTTGAATTTAAATTTTTGTTTGGTTTTGGTACAAAGTCTAAATGAAATTAATGAAGTCGGTTTAGGCATAATATTTGGTTTCCAATTATAACTGAAATCATAAAGGAAGTTGAAATCTTTTGAGAGCTGATATATGCATGTGCAAGAAGCAATTATGGATTTTAAAAATTTATGTTGAGAAAAACAAAAATAAATAAATATATACTTATTTATTTCATGCATTTTGAGACATGTGACTAATATGTAAACTGAGATATGTGTTCAGTTGCAGGGCAATGTATTTGGTACAACAGGGAAAGGCAACTAGTATATTGTTATATTTAGTAATGCATTGACAATCATGTGTATATGGAAGTGTGTTCAAAGGAATTTTAGGGTAAGGGAGGATACCATAAAATATTGAAGAAGGCTTGAGTTAAGATTTTATTTATGAACCATTGGAAACAACGAGGTTCATGGGGATCAAGTCATCGTGTCTATTGAAAGTGTGCAATTTTTGTTTCAGGGTTGGTTTTATGCTTGATTTATGATTTTGACTATGAATGGTGCATGACCATGCCACTTTGTTAATGGTTTTGTATTGCTGTCTGGACTTCTATGTTTCCTTAATTTTCTTCTTGTTCTTGCCTTCTATGTTTCGGGGGTCTTGAAAATTTGTTGGGGAAAGAGGAAAAATAATGGAGTTCAGGAAGAGTTGAGTGGAACCCAAGGAAATGTAAGACCTGGTTGAAGCCCAATGCATGAATAAAGGGTGGCTGATGGAAGGAAATAAAAACATGACAATCATTTGGGTTGGTTTGGCCCACAGGGATACATGGATAGTGGCAGGACAACCATGAAAATGGTAAAAAGGAAGGTAATTTGAGTATCGGTGAGGTAAATTAATGGGTTCTAGGTAACATGGAACACTGATGGGAAAGTGGGCAGGAAAGGCCATTTCTAGGAACTCCATTAGAATAATGATTTGGGTGTGAACAACGTGAATAGGAAATACAAAGTTCACGGATCTGTTGGTTATTGCAACAATAATAATATCGTTTGGTAATATTGATAATAGTACAAAGGAAAGGTAAAGTAAATGAGATTGAGGTAACAAATACCTTGTCCAAGTTGGGAACTATTGTTCTCAATGTTGTGCATGATTTGCACGAATAAGGGAAGTTATCTTAACCTTAACCTTATGAACACATGTAATTGTGTTGTGTGCACGATCATGCTGATGATTGAATAAACATATATGATGCCATTTTGATTGGCATGTTATTGTTTGGATCATTATTTTGAAAGAATCACTGATTGTGCTTATGCATTTAGCATATGAATGGATGACATGTTTGTGATTCCCGACTATGTGAGGAATTAATTGGGAAAAAATAGTTTTGGTTGATCTATGATTTTAATATAATGTGAATATGATTCTTATATTATGTCATTTTTATATTATGAATAGGGAATGTTGAAGGATATATATGCAAAAGGAAATTAGTGTGATCTGCGACATGCTAGGACAATCCTGGACAATTAAAAACACCATAGATCCTAGATTTGGATTGTGGATGCACACAATGAAGTATGCAAAAGACACTAGAGGAAATATGGCTTGGATCACATAAATATATATGGTGTGGTATTTGGATTCTATGTTCCATTGTGTTCAATCATGTGTATATGTGTATGTGTTATCTACATGTGGAATTGTGCCATATGTTCGTGTATCGTGCTATGTGTACTGTTATGTGTTATGTAAAGTTATGTTGTGTCGCATGTTTGATATAGGAAAGTATGGAACTTTATGGGCCATTGTATTGTGTAATGATTCAGGTGGAGGGAGGGTACCCTTTGGATTCTCGATGATAATATTCTATCTACAGAAGACTACCTGGTTTGGTAGTGATTACTTGCGTTGGTAGTTTCCATTCTCAAGGGGTAGCAAATGGGTTTATATATATATATATATATATATATATATATATATATATATATATATATATATATATATATATATATATATATATATATATATATATATATTCCATTTGATTATTGAGGCTATATGTGATCCTCTAGATTCCCTTATTGCTGGGACAACTAATCCAGCATGTGGAAGTTGAAGAGAAAAGAAGAGAAGGCACTAGGTGCTTGTTGGTTTGGAAACTGATCTAGTATGTGTACGAGGTCAAAAAGAAGAAAAGGAAATAGGCAATTTTTGGGTTTGGAAATTGATCCAGTGTGTGTACGAGAAGAGTAAAGGCCATCGAATTCTTGCATGGTTGTACAATCGATCCGGTGTGTATAAAGACAGAAGCAAAGAACAATTTTAAGATAAGTATTAGTATTTTGTTCGATTTTGAATTTCAAAATAATGAACATAATCTAATAATGATGGTTGGTTTTTGAGCTAACTTGATGTGATGTTTTTATACATGATGATTTTATCTATGGGCTAACTTGACTTGTTGTGATAAGAACCAAAATAGAATGGACAATTTCAACTCATTGATGTGTTACAAATGAGGTATGATATAAATTTATTACAATTCCTTATCGTGAATGTAATGGAAATCTCTGTGCTTTGATGTAGGAAAGAATGAAAATTTCCTAGTTTCGGTGGTTGGAGATGGCTGCAAGAGCATTAGCAGAAACAGTAAAAGGAATTGGAGCATGCAACAATATGCTAGTAAAAGACTTCAGGAACATGGCCATTATGGGACAATATTACCCAATAGTGCCCATTGATTTCCATGAAGCATGCTATGACTGATATGATAGTTTTGAGGCAGGGGTATGCCTTGGTTTGGGACCCTTTTGTTTGTGCTCAACTTAGTGTTCCTAAATTGATAACATAAATTGTCAACCAAGGCTAGTAAACTGTTGAAGTGAAGTGCACCATATGTGCCTAAGTAACCTCTTCCTACTTCGTTGCGTTTAGTGTTTTCTGATGTTTTTGGTTTTATTGTTTTATGTTTGAAAAGGGAAAGAACTAAATGCTGGTGAAAAGCAGTTGTTAGCCTAAACTATGGATGGCAAATAACAAATGCAAATACTAAAACAGAGCAAAGCCTAAAATACGGCTGGCAAACAACAAATGCAAATACTAAAACAGAGCAAAGCCTAAACTATGACTAGCAAACAACAAATACAAAGTTTGATAATGACTCCAAGGAAATAAATCACAACATGAGCTTAAAATTTTCCAATTCATTCATTAAAGATGTTTTGGAAGAGCTTGAGAAATGGGCAAGTTAAGTGTAAATGAAATTCTCTTATCTAAACAATCAAACAATCAGCTTACAATGTTACAACATCTCATCCATGATTAAAGGTCTATTGGAATATATTTGGAGAAGAACATTTGTAGCACCATAAGATTTCTATTCTAAACTAGCTTCTAATTCTGTTCTGCAACTCAATCTAGCACCACTAGGCCTCACTCAAAAGTTATAGATTTTCTTTTAGAATGGTCTTTGAGAAAATGCTTGTTTGTGAAATGGTAAAAAGGTTGCAAAATACTCCAGGTCTTAGACTGATACTAGCTTCTGTCCAAATTATTATGTATTAATATGAGTTTGGAACAAAAGAAGTTTTGTAAATAATGAAGACCGCAGTATTTAAATTTAACAACTAATACAATTTAAAATGCAATGGATAGCAACTAAACTTGGAATGTTAATACAGTGAGCTAAGACTAAAATAGAGTGTTACTAGTTTACTTGAAGTGCAGTGAACAATGTTAAACTAAAAACCATTATCAAACTTAAAATGAAATGAAATGACAGGGCTGAATTAAATGCAATCTACCTCCGGAGTGCTCTAATTAACATGCAGCTAGTCTATGGAATTCTATAGCCTATCTTGTTCAGGATGAATGATATTTTGGAAGAGTTTGTAAAACAATCCTGATTGTATTATCCAATGCAATTGAACATACACATAAAACTGAAAGCAAATACAACTAAACTCTAAGACACCACAACTATTTCTTACTCATCGTTATGATATTTTGGAAGAGCTTTGTAAGAGTAAGATCGGTTGTGATACTTAGTGTAAACAAGAAACTAAAACCTACAATACCACAGTTATGCCTTATTCATCATAATGATATTTTGGAAGAGTTTATTAGAGTAAGTTTAGCTGTGATAGTGACTATAAACAAATACGAACATAAGCTTCAGAAATCTACTTAAACTAGAAATGAAAACGAGACTAAAATACTTATCTAAACAATAAAACAAGGCTGCTCAGGAGGCAGGGGCCCTCTACCACCAGAGTAGCACGAAATCTTTAACTCCTCAACGTTGCTTCAATTCATGCATCAAAGCTGAACTTCTTTTATTAAAGGAAAACGTTCAGAAAAACAGAGTAACACAGTCTTGGAGAACTAAAAACAAAACATCAACTAGCTAACGTCTCTCAGTCTCCCGAGTGATTCTTATAAGAAAATTACATAACTACCCTTGAGAAAAATAGGGATAAGTGTATTTCCCACTTCTAATCGAATTAAAACTCTTATTGAAGGTCTCGTACTTTGCTGCAGACAGCTGTAGAGTCTGTGTCCCGGTAGAAGTCTACCTCTTGGTTTTGGTTTCCCACGTGCATAACCACCTGTAGAATTGTGCTCAGACTTTGTAGGGAGCAAGGAATGATGTGGATGAAGTCTGGAATTCGCCCATATGCGATTTTATTTGAGACGACACCTGTAACCCATTTAAACGCTAAAATAGCTACGGAACGCGTGATCAGCTACGAAACCTCTGTATTCTGTAGCTATTTTGCAGAAAATTATTAAAACAACGAAAATAATGAAAATACAATATGTTAATAAATTGCATGTAACCTTTAAGCAATCCTAATCATTCTTCATTGATTTTAGGCTTATGAAGTGATAAAATAATGATGAAATGAAGTGAAGGTTTGTAAAATAGAAGGCAATTCTAGGGCTCAACATACCCCCACTGCAAGACTATTGCATGTCCTCATGCAATTTCATCAAAATTTATTCCATATGCTCTGAAACCTCTGTTAGAACATCCAAATTTATCTTTCTGCTTCTTTTGGCCCTAATCTATTTTCTAATCTCTGTTAAATTTTCAGAAATTAGTTCTTCATCTTCCTCTTGTAGTGGAGTGTCAAGTTTATTTTCAATAACCATGTCAGTTTTTCTTCTTCTGCTCCATCAAAAGATTTGGCAAAAGATTTTGTAATCTCCTTATGGAAGCCATCAAATTTCTCTATAAAATTTAGCCTCCCTGCTTATTGTAGTAGCTCCTTGACTTGTGGATATCCTTCCAAATACTTGACTTCAACTGATTCTGTCTTGACAATTAGCCACATTCCTCCTCTATGCAGATTATCTTCCTTTCAGAATTACTTTTCTATGCTTGAAGCTAGATTGACTACAGAGTCTAATGCTTTATTTTTGAAACTGTATCTCTGTGTCTGAAGATGGATTAGTTGAAGAATGATGCTTCACCCTCAGAATTACCTTTCTGCACTTAGAGATGGATTGGCTGCAAAGTGTAATGGAGGTGAATGGATGCTATAAGGGAAAATTAAGTGGCTATGGATCTGATGGAGAATTTATGATGAACTTGTGGTGAAATAAGTGAATGATACAATCTTAAGGAGATGTGGAATAGTAGGTTGGAATGTTGGATAAGGGATATGGCCAAGATATGTTAATCAATTCGAATGATAGGTTGTTTTAGGAAACATATGATTATACACATTGTATCTATTTCATGTTTTTGCTATTAAAATAATTTTCACAATTTACCTTAGAATTTTTTTTTGACCTTGTTAATTGCTGTGCTTGATGTTGTTCCTTTGGTCCTCTTTTAGCATATTGGTCTTCAAAACAGAATCCTTCAATTTCCTGTAATCATCATCTCTTTGTAGGCTGTACAATTGTGTCAGAAATACTGAATAAGATGTGGCTACAATATGCAATCTGTAAAAAGAAATGAAGTATGAATATGGAAGATGGATGTGAAATGTAATGGAGTGAAAGTGGAATAGGACTTGTGAAATGAAATGAAAATGGCGTGAGATAGAGTGAAAGTGGAGTGAGATGGAGTGTAATTGTAGAATGAAATGAATTTTGCAATTTCTCTCAAATGGTACATTAGAATTCCCTGAAATTTTCTAAGATTGTTACCAATATTATTATGCATTTTCTGACGAAAAATCTCTGCCATTGGTTGCACGGATCTCCCAAAAAATGAGAAATGGCTGTAGGTGAAAGTGGCTAATTTCTTGAAGAATACACACTGAAATTTTCTGAAATTTTTTGTGTTTATTCACCCTTCCTCAATGTATTTACCATAAAAATTTCAGGACCAACGGATGCACGGTTTGAAAGTTATGATAAAATCAATTTTTGCCCTGTTTCACCCTTCATTTTGCCCAATGTTGCAACAAAAAAGTACGCCACGAACTCATTTTAAGGCCGAATTGAGTGATTCAAAAGGGAAACTGTGTATTTTTACCTTCTCTATAGCAACATGCTTTCAGAATTTCATTTTGATAAAGAAAAGGTGCTGCTGTGCAAAAATACTCAAATCTGTCCTAATCTGTCCATAATGCTGAAAATGAGAATCTGCCTGAAAAACCCTTCTGAAATGCCCTTAAAAGTTGTTTTTTTCCAAATTCTGTCCGCCTTATACTCAATTTATCATATTATAAGAAAACCCAGAAGCTCATAATTTTTTATTTCTTCACCAATCTCTTGCAATGTTTGCGCCAAAACTGCCTCTGGAAAAAGTTGCAAAAAGCAAAAACAGGCTGCTACAGCAATAGCTGCAGAAACTGCCACTTTCCGTAACTGTTATTGAATTGACAAAAAGATGAACATGCTGCTACAAGAAACTAATAAAATGTACTGCTGCAAGTTGTTGTTGATTCCATAAAACCATTAGTCTTCATCAAAGCCAACATTCATGGTACAATTCTTACCATGCGAATAAATGTGTCGAAGTCGAGCATGAGAAGAAATCATTGGATTACCGATCAATAATGAAAATCGTTAACCAATGCGAGACAACTCACCGATAATGTAAATGAGTGTCAAGGTACCTCAGTGCATCTTGACAGGGACGAATGAATGTGTCGAAGTTGAGTCGCCTGCAAGATTTGACAATCAAGAGACATTGTTGTATTCCCATTGTTATCAACGAGGAGGCTTTCCATTGATGAATGCAAGCTCCAAGGCACTTCAAATAATCTCTAATCTTGATCCCAGATAAAGTTTTGAGGTCGATGGGACAAGATCTGTTGGAAGGTGGACCTTAAGGAATTCCACATCATCCAACTCGAGCATAGAACCAAAAATGATTTGAAGAACCATGGAAGATTGAAACCATCATGAAATTGCAGAAATTATTATGAAATTTGCTCGCCAGTTGCCTAGTTTTCAAGCAAAGCTCATGTCCAATTGCGCTAGCAAGCTGGTTTTCACAATAGGACTTATTTTTTTTTACTCTTTTTTTTTTCTCTTTTTTTTTTATGTCCTACTCTACTTGAAGAAGAAAATCTTGTTCAAGTATATGAATACTTCCAGTGGAACCATGTCTGTAACAAGATGATAGATAAACTCATATGCAGGTTTGAAAGATATTCCTGTATATGAGATGCCAACTGTCTTGATTTAGATGATGTCAGAAGATATTGAATAATTGAGCATTGGGATCCGATGACTGACTTAAACCAAGATTCAATGTAATCTTGTCTTCCTTGTCTTTCCTCTATCATGAAATGCAAGTCTTCGGAGATGTGATATTTATTCATAGAATCTGGTGATAGGCATGCATGAGACTTTTCAATCTTTGGTTCCAATAACTTCTCTTTATCAACAGACATCCATGATTCCTGGACCTTATCTGAGTCTTCTTCTTCTGGTTTTTGTTCTTCAATGATAGCTGGTGAATCATTTTGCAATGCCTCAGAATTGTAAGTTGATTGAGGTGTTTTATTGTTGGGGATATGAAATGGTTGTGCAGGTAGTGGAGTGGGGAACCTTTGGGGTGCTTGTGTGGATGGTAATGGGAAAGGTTGAATTGAGGTCAAATGAGGGTGATATTGATGTTGTAGTGGAGGTAAATGGTATGGATAACATTGATCATGGTATTGAGGATAGAGAGGGAAAGATTGAGGAGAAAGTGGATTTCCTTTGTATGGCCTTTGCCAACTTTGTTGCCAAGATTGGTTTTGAGGTTGAGATTGAGATGGCCAAGGTTTCCAAGGTTGGTTTTGAGGTTGGGATTGAGATGCCCAAGGTTGCCAAGGCAAGGGTGTTTTCCAATTACCTTGAGATTGTTGTGCATAACCTTGATATTGTGCATAAGGATATTGCATCATATTGGGTTGATGAGGCTGACATAGTCCTCTTGGAGCTACATAACAAAGTTGCTCTTGTGCTTGATTTGCTCCATTATCCTTCTGGTAAATTGCCTTCAACCCTGGTAATGATGGGCAATCTTCAGTAGTATGTGATCCTGCACAAATTTTACACATGTTAATGTTATCAAGTGGACATTCATGCAAAGCATGTTTCTTTCTACATTTAGGGCAAAATATAAATGAAGCAACTTTTTGCTTGTTTTGCATTCTTAGCATGTCGGTTTGTTCATTTAAATTACCAAGAATGTTTAGCAAATTGTTAGGTTCAGTTTGACTTACCAATCTTGATGTTGACTTACTTACTCTTGCCATAAATGGACCTTGAAGGGATCTTACACACTTTTCTTTTCCTCTTGATATGTTCTTGCATAGTTCACAAATTTCTTGAAATGACAATCGATAGACATCTCCTTTTCCCACAATATTAAGAAGATCAATCCATTCATCCTTTATAGCATTTAGTAGGAGAGTTTTTAATGCATCAGATCCTAAATTATGCAATTTAGATCTTTTGATATTATAAGTAAATCTCTCTACTAAATCTTCTAGGCTTTCATCCTCTTTTTGGTTCATGTTAAAGACTTCATTTCTAAGGTAGGGGTGCATGCAATAACCTTTATATTTTTCCAAAAATACTCTTTTCATATCATCCCATGTCCTTATAGAATTTTTTCCTAAAGTCATGAACCATCTAAGAGCTCTATCCTTCAATGTTGCCGGAAAAAAATTCAATTTTTGCATGTGCAATGAGTAGCCATAAGATCTACAAATTATTTCAAATTCAAAAAGAAAGGTTTCCGGGTCTTCTGATCTCATACCTTTGAAGTTAGGAAGTATAGATGGATGGATGTTCTTCATTTGAACATTGATATCAGTTTCTTGAATGGGAAATCCAAAAGGATCTTCCTCATTGTCATCATCTCCATCCATTTCTTCAACCTCCTTGGTCACCTCTTCTTCTACTTGCAGAAATATGAATTCATGATGTGGATGTGTGTCTCTTACTGCACCACATGATATAGTGGGTGTGGTAGTAGATTGAAGTTTTTTTTTTTTTTTTTTTTGGATGTAAGAAATAAGGTTACCTAGTTACACTTCCCCGGCAACGACGCCAAAATGTTTGTGCTCAACTTAGTGTTCCTATTGATAACATAAATTGTCAACCAGGGCTAGTAAACTGTTGAAGTGAAGTGCACCATATGTGCCTAAGTAACCTCTTCCTACTTCATTGTGTTTAGTGTTTTCTGATGTTTTTGGTTTTATTGTTTTATGTTTGAAAAGGGAAAAAACTAAATGCTGGTGAAAAGAAGTTGTTAGCCTAAACTATGGATGGAAAATAACAAATGAAAATACTAAAACAGAGCAAAGCCTAAACTATGGCTGGCAAACAACAAATGCAAATACTAAAATAGAGCAAAGCCTAAACTATGACTAGCAAACAAAAAATACAAAGTTTGATAATGACTCCAAGGAAATAAATCACAACATGAGCTTAAACTTGTCAAATTCATTCATTAAAGATGTTTTGGAAGAGCTTGAGAAATGGGCAAGTTAAGTGTAAATGAAATTCTCCTATCTAAACAATCAAACAATCAGCTTACAATGTTACAACATCTCATCCATGATTAAAGGTCTATTGGAATATATTTGGAGAAGAACATTTGTAGCACCATAAGATTTCTATTCTAAACTAGCTTCTAATTCTGTTCCGCAACTCAATCTAGCACCACTAGGCCTCACTCAAAAGTTATAGATTTTATTTTAGAATAGTCTTTGAGAAAATGCTTGTTTGTGAAATGGTAAAAAGGTTGCGAAATACTCCAGGTCTTAGACTGATACTAGCTTCTGTCCAAATGATTATGTATTAATATGAGTTTGGAACAAAAGAAGTTTTGTAAATAATGAAGACTGTAGTATTTAAATTTAACAACTAATACAATTTAAAATGCAATGGATAGAAACTAAACTTGGAATGTTAATACAGTGAGCTAAGACTAAAATAGAGTGTTACTAGTCTACTTGAAGTGCAGTGAACAGTGTTAAAATAAAAACCATTATCAAACTTAAAATGAAATGAAATGACAGGGCTGAATTAAATGCAATCTACCTCCAGAGTGCTCTAATTACTTATAACAGGCCATCTATGAATTCTAACTATCAATATTGTTAAAGTTGAATAAATCTTTGGAAGAGTTGTAGCAGTCTGACTTTATGTCAATACAGTGAACATAAACTTAAGGCAGCCATCTAACTAAAATCTAAGATACCACAACTATTTCTTACTCATTGTTATGATATTTTGGAAGAGCTTTGTAAGAGTAAGACCGGCTGTGATACTTAGTGTAAACAAGCAACTAAAACCTACAATACCACAGTTATGCCTTATTCATCATAATGATATTTTGGAAGAGTTTATTAGAGTAAGTTTAGCTGTGATAGTGAATATAAACAAATATGAACATAAGCTTCAGAAATCTACTTAAACTAGAAATGAAAACGAGACTAAAATACTTATCTAAACAATAAAACAAGGCTTCTCAGGAGGCAGGGGCCTTCTACCACCAGAGTAGCACGAAATATTTAACTCCTCAACGTTGCTTCGGTGAGAATGCAGCAAGATGATGGAGCTTAGTGAAATGAAGTCGCCTTCACTAAGTGGGCCCGCAGGCAAATTCTGGCGCAAAGTCTATTTTTAGACTATGTCTATTTTTAGACATACGGAGCATAATTTGGGAATTCTACTTAGAGATTCTTGATGGATGCGACATGTCGGTAAAATAGATGAGACCCTATTTTTTAGGACCCAGGCTATTTTTAGACTGATCTCCTAAAAATATGGAAGTCAAATATTATTTACCCTTAATAATATTTTGACTATAAACAGCAGTTTACTCTCTTGGCGCACTTCAGTTTGAGTCATGGAGGTGGCTCATGCAACTGGCACAAGGAATCACGTGGTTCCTAGGGTTTGATGGCATCTTGCATGGTTGGCTTCAGTTAGACTTCAGTGGCAGGAGTTTTGGAGGAGTTAACGGGACAGATAGTGGAGTTGTGTTCTGTTTGTTTTAGTTGAACTAGTTTGGATTAGTTAACTAACTAATCAACTAGATATGAGTGGAGTAAATTAAATAATATTTAATTTACTAAATATTAACTCATTAGTCAACTCAAGAACACTTCAGTTCACTACAGTGCATGATCAGTTCAGTGGAGACCAGTGGAAGAGGTAAGATGAAAGGGTGAGTAAAATATGGTTGGGTCAAGTTTCTTGCTGGATTTGTTACTTGGAGGAATTGTCCATGACAATTCTTGCTTGATCAAAGCCAAGGGGATTCGAACCTTGGATCTTTACATATACAGGCCATGATTGCGCAATAGAGGCAAGGCAATTGGCGGGGAGTTTTGAACCAGTAACCTGTTCAAAACTAAGCTAGATTGTGTGTGACTTTATGAGAAAGTACTGAGTACTTGTGAGGAGTATTGTACTTGTTTTGTTACATGATTTCTCCATTATAATATACACAATAGCTGCGAGGTTTTCAGCTATAGGCTTTCCCCATACATACTGAGTTAATGTGTGATTGAATTGATGTGAGATTGCTTCTGTTATTTCCGCATGTGACAATTAATTGTAGAAGAAGGTTATGTGTTATGTATGCAATTCGAAATTGATATATGGCCAGGTTAATCTTCAGTGAATAAGTGATTTATTCAGCTAATTTCTACAGCTTCAATTCATGCATCAAAGCTGAACTTCTTTTATTAAAGGAAAACGTTCAGAAAAACAGAGTAACACAGTCTTGGAGAACTAAAAACAAAACATCAACTAGCTAGCATCTCTCGGTCTCCCGAGTGATTCTTATAAGAAAATTACATAACTACCCTTGATAAAAACAGGGATAAGTGTCTTTCCCACTTCTAATCGAACCAAACTGTATCTTGACTGAGAGGTCTAGGTAACTGTGACAGGTTGTAGATGCACGTGTCCGGTAGAAGTCTTTATAACTCGATTGACTATCCGTATAACCACATTAAGTGTGATCAGATTTTTTTAAGGAATAAGGAATGATGTGGATGAAGTCTGAGATTCATATGTAGGTACAGAAGGGCATGCACAACATTTCAACACTAAAACGGTGAGACAGTGATAGGCTACGAAGCGTCACAATGTCTACTGTGGCTATTTTAGAGGAAAATTATTAACGGAGATGTATCAATATATGTTAATCAATTGCATGTAACCTTTAAGAAATCCTAATCATTCTTCATTGATTTTAGGCTTATGAAGTGATAAAATAATGATGAAATGAAGTGAAGGTTTGTAAAAGAGAAGGCAATTCTAGGGTCAACACCTTTTGATGCGAGAAAACATTGCAAAGGAATATATCACCTGAGGGACTGGGAAGAAAAGAAGGGGATGCTTTAATGCAAGGCAAGTGACTACACAGAAGGGGGTGGCCAGATTTCCCAAGGGACTGGGAAGTAAAGAAGGTAAGTTCGGGGAATACATTTTTTTTTTTTTTTAAATTCTGTCATTAACATAGCTAGTTGGAATGAGAAGCACATTGAGAATGTGCCCGAAAACAATGAGCCGATAAATTTTCACTGAAGGAACAAGGAGCGCAAGGATTGCAACGATGGACATTGGATTTAGGAAGAACTCCAAGGAAAATAAAAAATCCAAATTGGATTGAACTTGTCTAAATTATAAAAATATTTCAAGGAGGACCATTGGAAGATGGTTGAATTATAAATCAATGTTAATGATATCTGTTGTTTGTCGGTTGAAGAAACTTCATAGAACATTGTAAATACTATAAGGAGCTAAGTATATAAAGCTCCATGAAAAAATATTATTGATTTCAAGTGTGTCTTTGTATTTTATGTGTGTCATTGAACACCAAGGATGATGTTCCCCTAAGGGGGAGGGGTTTGTGAAAACCCCAATCAATTTCCATTGTGAAATGCATTGCAATATTTTATATAAATATTTGAAAAAAACATTGGGTTGAGTAAGGGGAAAATTATAGGGACTAAGGAGGTTACTTGGGATGTTGGAGATTTTCTTGCTGCAAAAAATAAAATCTAAGCTAGTTATGTTAGCTCTTGAAGGTTGTTTGGTGAATTTTTAATGGCCTTATGTTTTTAGAATTTATGGAGATGCAAGAGAAATGAGGAGGGCCATCCCGTCTTTGGAATGTTGGGCAAGGTAGCGAGGACAAGAAAAAATAAAGAGGAAATGGGTATAATTCCAACTCGTGGGATATAAGAGATACCACTGCAACAAGGTAACCAACCACAATGAATCGAGAGGATAGATAGATGGGTGGAACCACTGGAAATGTTAGAATACTGTGGCAAAAAAAGGTCATTTTCTGTAGAGTATTCGAACAAATGGGGACATGCGCAACAGAGGGGGGAATCACTCCAATGGTTAGACAACACAGAAGAAAAGGAATCATGAAAGAATGATAATGATAGACAACAACACCGTGAGCAGTGGTGTGGAAATTCAAACAGTCAACATGGGAAGAAAAACATAGAGGAAAGAGGAAGAACACAAATTTGAGGAAAAGAGAATAATGTAGTAACAAGACACAGGAAATAAATCAATAGGCCAAGAAAGAATTCATAGGAGTAGAGAGATGACTTCTTGGTTGGCAAGAGTGTTAGAGGAAATCACTATCAATTCCTCATTGGCTAGAGGGAAGAGATGGGTTTTCTATGAGCTCCCCAACGGTTGGGGTGGAGGAATTATTCTTGAAAAATTCCTAGAGTATTTCTCGAAGCTTTCTTGTTGTAGCTTTGGTTTCTTGTGGGTTATGGAGTACCCAAGTTGGGTGTAACCACAATGTTATAATCTAAATGGTGGAGGAAACATGCCTCTCGATTCCCTGTGAATCTGGTTGAATGATATTTGGTTGGTAGGTGTATGGTAGGAGAACCTCTGTAGTCCCTGTATTAACCAACAATTGGTGTTTTATCCCTTGAGAAAGTCATCTTAGTCTCTAGAATATGGCTTGGGGGTGACAATTACAAATGATAATTTGGTTGCAGTTTTCTATGATAGAGAGTATCATTGTCCCAAACTTAGTTTCCCAATGGATTTCAAGATAATTTTTTCTCATGTTTTGAATATTAATGAATATATGTTTACATTTTTTTATTTGAAATGATGTTATTGATGACTGAGGCTTGATTTGTCAGTTCGTTGCTTATATAACTGACTAGTATGTTGTTGACACTAATTTTAATGGTGTTGGATCAATGTGATAAAATCATGTTTGAGGAGTTGTTACAGTCATGGTGTCCAACTTAATTATAATATGAACAATGTGTGTGCATTGGCTATTCTCTAATAACAACCAACATGAAAATCCTTTCATACTGCAATAAAATAATTTTATTTTGATTGCAAACACTTACTGGTAATGTTCACATTTATGAGTAGGGATATCGAATATTTTCTCCACCTTTGGACTTATTGGCATGTTTACTTCATATGGTTTCCTTATCAAGCTTCTAGTAAAATATTCCTTGGTTCTTGGGTTTGAATTCCTATTTTCTTATTTCCAAGCAAGAATAAAAACCTTACTTCTTTGTGTTGTAGATGAGACTATTTCATAGGATTTGCTAATTTGGTTTTATGTTTACTATAATAGGAATGGTAATTGCATCTATGTTATACATATGAGGATATATTATTTTTTGTTGATAAGTGCCATATTCTACATACTCCTTGGTGCTTTAGTGATTATGAAGCATGGGTTGTTAATCCATAGAAAATTATCTGGTTTTAGGAAGAGATTGTAACTTTATGTATTATGTTAATGGAAGAGTTTTTATAAATGGATATGTAGTTGTTTCATATCACATAAATCATATCCCTAACAAAAATTTAATAATAGACCTCATATTATTAATAGTCGTTGTTTTTGTTTTTTGTTTTTCGAGTGGTTCGTGTTTATCTAGGCTTGACATGTGGCTTGAGAAACCATGACCCAGCAGAATCTAAGCTGTCAAAATCACCCGGGGATTGAACCCGTCTTGGGCCACACTATACTTAAGCTGATTGGATTTTAGCGTGTCTCCTCCCCCTAGTACGAGATCAACAACCTCTGTGAGTTTTGATCCTGGGTCGACTTACTAACGAGGCCCATCCTAAACCCATTGTGCTAGTGGGACTTAACCTTAATAGTCATTGTTGTTATTCTTCCTCATTGGTCACATATTTTGGAGGCTAGTCAAGCTCTATTCAACAGGATTTTGAGGATCCATATGTGATTATTATGCAGTAAACAACTCTGGATGTCGAAGAGTTCTGAACCAAGATATTGGTTATCATTTATATTATTGGAAAAACCTTATTCTATTAAAGTCCTATGTATCTGAAGGATATTTTTGAGAATTGTAGTTCGAATGTACTTATAGGGGCTTAGTATAGCTGGAGTTAAAATAATATCATTATTTGGTATCTTTGTACACAAAAACATGACGACTTATGGGTATGATATATTCCATCCAAGGCCATAATGGAACCACTTCATAATTTTAAACACAAATCCTGGTGGTAAATACTTGTGCTTGAAAATAAGTCACATGGACCGTCACTACAAGGAAAAGACCATATAGCGGAGGTTATAAAGGATGTTTTTAGTGTTATAAAATTGGCCAAAATTGTCAAAAAAACATTTGCTACAACATCCGTTTTTGGTAACGGAGGTTTTGGCAGAGCTTTTAACGGAATTTAAACACAACTAAAAAAACCTGGGTGGCTGAAGGTTATTACGGATGTTTTTTTCATCGGTGCCCTACTAAGGTTTCAACGCACCAGTGCGTGTAATATAGACGGTCGCCCCGGGGCAGTCAAAGGTGCATGCACCGGGCAGTAAAGGTATACAACCGCACCGGGTGCATTGTAGGTGATACAACGTATGGGGATGTTCTAATTGGTATTGGGATTTGTGCGGTGCCCATATGTCGTATCAATGCACCGGTATGTTGTCTTATAAAAGCACACCGGTGCGCAATATCAGACAAACACACCAATTGTTCTAATTCGTATTGGTATTTGTGTGGTGCCCATAGGTCGTTGAAATGCACCGGTGCGCAGTCTCACATAAAAGCACCGGTGCACAATATCGCACAAATGCACCGAGATTTATAATTGGTATTGGAATTTGTGTGGTGCCCATAGGTCGTAGAAATGCACCGGTGCGCTGTATCATACAAATGCACTGGTGTATAGTAACTAAAACTCACAGGTGTTTATTTTGTAATTTTTAGAAACATCGACCTGTGACAGTGCAATTATTGTGATTTTTTAAAATTCATTATTCATAAAAAATCGACGCATCTTATAACAATATTCATATTAATTAAATTTTTATTAATGCATTTGAATGTGATGTTTGGTTTAATTTGTTATGTCATATTATAATTATTGTGATTTTTTAAAATTCATTATTCATCAAAAGACGACTCATATATTATAACAATATTCATATCAATTAAATTGTTATTAGTGAATTTGAATGTGATGTTTGGATTAATTTTTTATATCATATCATCAAATTTCACATTTCTTCATTATAATATTTAATCATCCATAAATTTAATTAGTGGTGTTACATTTCACAGTGACAATGGAGAACGCAATAGAATAAATTAAAAGATATTTTATTATATATATATAAGACAACCTTTGTCATACAAAATGGGACAATTATTGGTATCCCTTTGTCTTTCAATTGGGACACTACGTCCATTTTTTTTGTTTTGTTTTGTTTGTAAGATAGACTAAAATTCTATTGATAATGTAATATAATTTATAGAGAGGCTAGGGCCTCAGCAAAGATGGCTTGAGTTGATGCCATGATATCAGAAAAATAGCAAAAAAACCAAAACTGGAGCTACCCACAAGGGGAAACCAGCCCAGGAAGAGTAGATAGTGTCGCCTCAGAGAGGAAACCAACAATAGAAACCATAAGATAATGTATTCAGTATATGCATGAACAGAAAACAAAACTAGAGAACTGTGGGTCTAGGACCTAAGGAGACCTGGTAATCTGAGCATCAGGAGAAACTGTAGGAGGTTCTTCAACGATTAAGCATCTGTACTCATCATCTGCAGCAGACTGGAGTCCAATTTCTTCTTGGCGAGGAGCAGCTGCTTCAGCGCCCTTACCATCGACCTGCATCCGCTTCTCTTTGTAGTAGTCAGAGCTTCTGTTACTGTGCGAGCTGGATATGAGCATAGGCAAGGCCTGCGAATCTTGTGCAACCTTCAAAGTCTTGGGATGACCATGCTAACTTGAAGACGGAGGGGGGTGGTTGGGGGCAGGGCTAGCACCCGGGATTTCGCAGAAGGAAATGGAGATAGTGGCCATGACAAGAGGGCTGAAGGAGGAACACTAGAATTGAAACTGGGTTGAGGCAGGGAGGTGTTGGGGCGGAGGGACCTGAGGGTGGCGAGCCGTGGAGCCAAGAAGACGACCCCGACCATTGCGGGTGTCTGGATAATGACCCCCTGAGTGAGCGAGGGAGGAGGACAAGGTACATGGAGAGGAGGAAGAGATAATTCGCGAAGCTCTGCCTTTGCTACCACCCCTTCGGCATCGCATTCGATGTCGCAGGTGAGGCATGTTGGCGCGACCAGGATGTGAACAGCTTCGACAGGTGGAGGGGGCCGTGTGGGCATGGAGAAGCCGAGAGGTACAGGGTGGGGTAGGGCTGGAAGAGGCCGAGAAATTGAGCCTGAGACTGAGGCTGCAACACTTCCCAAAAGGCGTACGAGTATTAGGCTCAGCGGCTGCAAGGTAGCAACCACCGCGCAGAGGAGGGATGCGAATCAACATAAAACCCGCAGAGGGGGGCTGAATCACCACAGAGAGCTCGGGAGCAAGAACATAGAGCCAAAGGGAGCAGCAACCAGGTGGCATTTTGAAGCTTGAGTGAATGCCTCGACCATTGCATCGAATTAATTGTTGAGCTAGGTGACGACGAGGGGCGTTAAATGCAGGAGGAGGCCAACAGGTTAGAAAGTGGGTGGCCATGTGGCCATGCCATGTGCCATCCCATCGCGTACCAGCCATGTCATGCGGCATTAACACCCGCATCCGGGAGTTCCTTGTCCTTGAGCACCAACTTGGTGCATTTTTGAATGAGATTACTATCATTGAGAATGGAGAGGGGGCCTGCTGTTAGGATCTGAGTGCTGATCACTCCTTTGTTTACCAGGAGATCTGCTACTTGGTTACCTGATCTTTTTATGTGTTTAAAGACAATGGTGTGGTGATGCTGCAGCCAATTTGCAATGAGTTCTATTCTCACCATGAGTCTCCAGCTGTCTGCTACTTTAGAAGGTGAGGCCCCCATGAGAAGACGTTGAGCCATGTGGATAAGGATTTGGGAGTCCCCCTCCATTTCAATGGGGAAGAAGTTGTGAAGCAGAGCAAGTCGCATCCCTTGCCACAGGCCTTCAAGCTCTGCAAAATTGTTAGTGTCCCACCCTATGGAGCCAAAAAATATCAACAGAGGATCGCCTTGATGATCTCTGAAGATGCCTCCATATCCTGCATCACCTAGGTTGCCTTTTGAAGCTCCGTCGAAGTTCAGTTTGAATAGATCAGCGAGAAGGGGAGTCCAGTTACAATGAGCTTCAGCCTGAGGTTTGCGAGCTTGAGCTGGAGGAGGGCAGGGCGGAAGGGCAAGCTGCCAATTATCCCAAATGACTTTTTCCATGGCTTGCGTGGGTAAATCTTCTTACTGCTAGTGCTGGAGAGCCAAAGTTTCCTGAATGTTGTAGCGAAGTTTATCCCAGAGAGTTTCCTGGGGGGTACTCTGGTTTTTGAAAAGTCTCCTGTTCCTCTCCTTCCATATAGTCCAAATATTGAATCCTGGAATAAGCTTCCACAGGACATTGAGGAGGTTACTGTTGAAGGGGGCAGGAGGCCAATTGTAGATGGTTGAGTTCAAATCTCCTGGACCTCTGCTGTCTCTTTGATACCTGAAGCTGATTTTATCCCAAAGATGAGTAGCCATAGGCCAGGTGATCATAAGGTGTTGTATGGTTTCCTCATGGTTGTTGCAGTTAGGGCATCTAGAGGGTCCTGTAAAGCCTCTTTTAGTGAGATTGTACCATGTAAGTATCCACCTGTGGCAAAGAAGCGATAAGAAATTTGACACTTTGGGCCGAGAATTGAGCGACCAGAGACTATCCTAGAGGGTATTAGTGGGATCAGGATTATGGGTGAGGAGTGAGTACGCCTCCTTGGTGCTAAAATTGCCTTGTGAAGTGTAACCCCATCTAAGTATGTCCTTTTCCTCTGAGTACCATATTTTCTTGCAGTTGAGTTCCATATCTAGAGCAGGATGCACATTCTCCTGGTGTTGATTAAGGCAGCTGGTAGCCGATTTCCATTGTCTAAACTCCTATATGTGGTTGGCCTCCCAGTAGTGGTGAACATTGGTATGCAGTCTGTTGATTACTTCAGGCAAGAGATGTGGGGTAATGATGCTGGTCATACGAGGAAGTTGCTGCCACGAGTCAGTCCAAAAGTGGGCTGCTCGCCCATTTCGAATTTCCCAGAAGCTATGTTCTTGAACGCGAAGGCGGTGTTGCTTGGCTACATTCCAGATCTGAGATCCTACTTCTACAGTAGTTAGGCGGATTAGATCTTCAACTGGGTAATTGTTAGCATACTTAGCTGTCCAAAGTCACGCCTAGGGAGTATGGGGAGTTGAGACCCATCTCCACCAAATTTTTTCCCCCATGACTGTGTTGCTATGGTATGGGTCACGGAGCCCAATCCCTCCCAGTTTTTTGGGTTTGTAAATAGTGGCCCATTTAACCAACGCCCATTTCCTATTATGCCCTGAAGAACCCCAAAGAAAGTTTCGTTGAAGAGTTTTGATTTGCTTGAGGACACCTTTTGGAGCAGCGAGGACGGAAAATAAGTAGAGAGGCATGGATTGAAGGACCGACTTAATCAGTATGAGACGACTGACTAGATTGAGAGAGTGAAAAGTCCAAGAGGAAAGCCTCGCTTCAAGTTTTTCAAGGAGAGATTTCCAGGAGGAATTCTTTATGGCAGAATCTATCAAAGGGGCACTGAGGTATTTAGCAGGAAGCTTAGCAATGGTGAATCCAAGAATTCTGGCGATGATGTTTTGAGTGGCAATAGCAGTGTTGAAAAAGAAAATTTGGGATCTGGAGGCATTGACAGAGGTGCTAGAGGCTTCAGCGAAAGTGTCTAAGATAGATTTGTAGGTCAAGGCCTCTTGGACTGAAGGGTGCCCAAAGAGCATGTTGTCATCAACAAATTGCTGGTGGGTGGTGGCTGGAGTGCCATGCGTGGTGATGCCTTTGAGGTGCTGGGAATGAAGGGTGTGCTTGATCAGGTGACTTAGAACTTCAGCCATAAGGACAAAGAGAAAGGGGGAAATAGGGTCACCTTGTCGAATACCAGGGGAAGGGGAGAAAGGGCAAGAGGGGATGCCACTAACCAGGATTGAGAAGAAAGAGGAGGAGATAAGGCTCATGACCCATCTGATCCAAATTGGACTGAAACCATAGGTAGCAATCATTTTCTGAATGTAGCACCAGCTTAGTTTATCGAAGGCTTTGGAGAGGTCAATTTTCAGAAGCATCCCCGCCTTTTTTGATTGTTATAGGGAGTGGATGATTTCGTGGGTCAGGATAATGCCATCAAGGATCTGGCGCCCTTCCACGTATCCCAACTGTTCTGAGGAGATGAGCAGAGAGAGTAATGGCTTAAGTCGGTTGGCAATCACCTTGGAAATGATTTTGTAAATGAAATTGCAGAGGGCGATTGGCCTCAATTTTTCAGGGGTGGTAGCCTGATCTTCCTTGGGGACAAGATCGATAAAAGTTGCATTGAGAAAGGGAAGGACCTAATGCATAGTGTGGGATTCCTCTACCAATTGCCAGACATCATTCTTTACAAGGTCCCAAAAATGATGAAAGAAGTTGGGCGTGAAGCCGTTTGGACCTGATGCTTTACCATCTCTGCATTGAGCGACAACTTGCTCTACTTCTTGTAGAGAAACTGGGCGAAGAATAATTTGATTGTGTTCCTCTCTGATGAGCTTAGGGATGTGCTGCAAAATTTTGGAGATTTCTGGCTGTCTATTTGCTTGACCCTCTTGTAGGAAATATTTGAAGTGGATGGAGAGTTAATTTTCTATGTCCCGATGCATTTCCAGTCTTTCACCATTGGGCCCTCGGAGAAAGCCAATTTTGTTGTGCATTCTGCGCTAGATTCCGCCAATTTTTGTGTTCCGTTCTCCTTCTTTAACCATCTAATTCTGGATTTTTGTTTCCAGAGGATCTCTTCTTGCTGCTTCCATTCATCCAGCTGAGTAAGGAGTGCCTGTTCCTAGTTGGCTAGCATCTCAGAGCGGCCCTCTTGGATAATGCGTTGCTAGAGTTCCGCCATCTTGCCTTCAAGGATCTGTTGTTGTTGAAAGATGTTACCAAAAGTGGAGTGATTCCAGCTTTTGATGTGAGCTTTGAGGTCCTTAAGGTGCTGTTGAAATTGAAACATCTTGGAGCCTGCTGGTGGTGTGAAAGCTTGCCAGGCCAAGATGATCATCTCCTTGAATCCCGGGTGGGTAAGCCAGAAAGCTTCAAAGCGGAAGGGTTTTTTCATAGCGTTGCCTGGTCTGGTCCATTGGAGAGAAATGGGCCAGTGATCTAAGCCAGATAGAGGAAGAATGGAAGCTTGAAAGTCCCCACCCACATGGATGGCATTGTCCGACAGAAGGAAGCGATCAAGCTTGGAGGCGATCTGCTGTGAGCCGGAGCGCTTATTGTTCCATGTGTGAGTTCCATTGTAAAAAGGAAGGTCTATCAGCCAATTTTTATGGATAAAGCTTTTGAAGTGGATGCTGTCCGAGTCAAGCTTGGTGCATCCACCCTTCTTCTCCTCAGAGCGAGTGATCATATTAAAATACCCGCCTATGATCCAAAGGGGATGAGTGCGATTGGAGTTGAGCACTTCAATCGTGTTGAGCAGAGCTATCTTGCACATGGGATCTTGAGGAAAGTAGATGTTGGTGAAGTGCCCGTGTATGTTGGTTCCAAGTATATGAAAGGTGGCTTGTATGAGGTTGTGCACCGCATGTGCATCAGGGATTGAGACTGTTTGTGGATCCCAAGCGATAGCTAATCCTCCTGAGGCTCCAGAAGCATCGACTGCAATAGAATGGCATCCTGGCCATGCTTTGGAGAGGATGGGGTCAAGAGTATTACTTGTGCAATTAGTTTCCTGTATGAAGAAGACTTGTGGTCTTTCCAAATGAATCATGTTCTTGGTCATTCTATACTTAGAGGGGCTGTTTAAGCCTCTTACATTCCACGATGTGAGCTTCATTGAGAACTATTTTCAAGTGGTTGGTAAAACTTGGTAAGTTTGGGGTACCTACCAGATTCCATGAGCATCTCCCTAATGAGGATTGTACGTTGCAGATCTATTTTCCTGCCTCTTTTTTTGGAGTCCTTGAAAAGTTTCTTCCCATCCCATTGACTTCCCAGTTGTATACCCAGGGATTTTTGGTGTTGCTGTGCTCGCGAGATAACTATTGCTAGATTTTCGATCTGTCTTTCTGAGATTGTATCAAAGTCCTTTTTCCTGCAAGCCTGTTCCAAAGTAAAGATATCCAGCTCTCCAATATCAAATCCTTCCGCCTCTTCTTCCATGTGACTTGCCTGTGTGGTTTCGGCAGTAGTGCCATCAACCTCCATGTTGTTGGGTTGCCAGAGGACTAGATATGAAATAGGGATAGAGTTGGGAGGACGAAGAAAGGCTTTAGGAGGGAGTTTCGAGGAATCAGGATGATTTGGGGAGCTAGAGGGGTGAGGCGGGGCAGAGCTAGATGAGGGAATGGTCATTTCCCCAGGAAGCAAACGGTCTTGCTGAGGTTGATTTGCAAGGATTTCAAAACTGTTGCTAGTGGAGGGAACAACAGTAGTTTGAACTGAAGGTTTGACAGTGGAGCCGGGGGTCTTCTTGTGATGTCGCTTGCGGGTTTGGACTTTTGTGAAGCCCTCCGCATCAGAGCTGGGAGTATTAACACTGGCTTTGCTGGGAGGAGGGTTTAGAGGGAAGTCGCGGTATAGATGGCCATGAGCATGGCATTTTCGGCAACGAAAGGGAACATGTTCATAATCAATGGGTTGCAACCATTCAAAGTCGTCATGGAAAAGACTTACCGAGTCTGGAAGTGCTCTCGCTAAGTGCATGTGGACGCATATTCGGGCGTAAGAGGTGTAACACCGAAGTTTGGTCTCCTCTGCTCTCTTTATGAATTCTCCTAGTCCATTGCCAATGTCCCACAAGGATCCTTCGTCCCAGTACTCCATGGGTAGGGAGTACAGCCTGATCTAGACTGGCGCCCAGCAGAAATCTTCTTTGTTGGGATTGAAACGTTCGACCCAGTCCCGTAGGTAGAGCCCGGATGAGTTTAAAAAGTATGGGCCGCCATCCAGGATGCGATTCCTGTCTTCTATAAAGTTGAAAATGGCATTGAAAAGGCCATTAGGCCCTAGCTGAAGTGTGACATGACCTTTTGGCTTCCATTTTGAACTGATCCAACTGTGCAACGCTTTTTCAGTTGGCCAGAAGCCCACAAATTTACCAATGAGTGCGTGATCTCTCATGAACTGGATCTGAGCATGATGCAGTGGCTTGGAAGCTCGATTTTAGGGTGTTCAGCAGCTATCGGTCTGCATGTGGCCGAGGTCGCTTTGGGTTGGGTCGAACCGTCCAGAGGATCTGGGGTTTTGTCCGTTTGCACCTCTGGTGTGCTGCCGGAAAGAGGGTGACTTGAGCCAGATGCCGTTGGCTCGTTAACCGTGGCTGGTATCTACATTTTTCTAGCATCCTTCTACACTATGTCAGCTGGAAATGTTTGGGTCACGGAAGAGTTGAAAATGGGGGAGTGTTGTAGAGGTAAATCCCCTCTGCGGACAGAGGCGATCCCTACTAGCCCAGATCGGGTCTAGCAACAATCGTATCACGCTAAGGTGAAAGTTCCTAATTGCAATAAACCAACTTGTGATGAAGGCCTACCTCAAGTCCAACGCTGTTGTTAGTAGAGAAGATGGCACTCCCATTTCCTTTCTCCAACAGATCACAATCCTCTCGCTCGCTGCGATTGAACACCTGCACACACAAGAAACACGAAAAACACAAGCGTAAAACCCGATATATATGCAATTATGTATCAGTTAGAGAAGACACAACTCATGATCATAATGAAAAATACGAGTGGAACCATAACCAATAGTCGCTTATCATTAATTCATACAAAGGAAAATACAACATGGATTTGACGCTGAACCTTCCTTCAGCGGGTCGTCAGCGGAATACGTCTCAGTAAAGCTTGTCGGGAATGGGGACAAGCCTCTCTATTCGATCGTCAATCTCCTTGCTATGGATTTGGCACTATGAGGACTAGAAAAGCTCTTTAGGCTATGAAGGCTCTTGGAGAATCAACCATTTAGCCCTTCAGCTATTCAGCCATTCAGCTCTTCAGCTATTCAGCCATTCAGCTATTCAGCTATTCAGCCATTCAGCTATTCAGCCATTCTTCCCCTTCATCAATGGATGAAGGCTATATTTATAGAGGAGAGGAGGAGGTTGGGATCCCTACAATAGTGGAAGGGAGGCATTATCCCTTGGGAGGTTCCCCATAAGGTGGAAACAAGAGGCCAAAGGAGGAAGGCCGTGGTTATTCAGTCGAAACCACTCCTCATGACTCATCCATGAAGTTGTTGTAATCAAAACTTCGCCTCTTTTCTTAAAATTTTTTCCATAAGCAGATTGGCACGGGTGCTCAACTGGGACATAGCACCAATTTGCACGGGCTCAGTGTTAATTTTCCTCATTGGCACGAGGGCATAACGGGCTACTAGTGCCAAGGCAAAAACAAGTGTTTTCAGGGGTATGCTCAGGAAATGATCAATAGAAGGAATGTTGTCCTCATGGAAAGGGATGCAATGATGGTATTTGCAAGGCATGAAAATACTTATTGGTCACAGAAATGATCCTCCAATGGGTGATATGGGGATTGTAGGGATGGTGAAAAATTGCTGTGTAACAGATGCCCCCTAAAGCATGAGGCCTGAGAGAGAGAGAGGGGTGAAATGCTTTACGAGAACGTGTCCAACTGAAAACACCACCGTCGGAAAACTTGCGTAGAGAAGTATAACTGATATCTCAAATACATGATATATGTGGTATGGGCGTAGCCATCCATAACAGAGTATAGAATCATCAAGATCCAAGGCATGGACACAACCATCCAGTGAGGATCGATAAATAGACTCAGGTATGGTTGCAGCCATCCAATCAATGAGTCATGTAACCAATCATAATAATCCACAAAATCGCAGCCTAGATTCCAACAAACAAAACCCAGGGTCTTGCGCTCCATCTCGACCCGAATAAAGTACAAGTTCAAGCATGTGAATAAGTGAGTTGAAGTCAAACATGCAAGAACATCGCCTGATTACCAGCCAATGATGAAAGTGGTTAACAGACACGAGAGGTACCACCAATAATGACAATGGTCCTCAAGGTACTATAGGTACAATCTATGGCATGCGAATCAGTGAGCTGGCATCGAACACCCATAGAATCACTCGATCGGAGGCCAATGATGAAAACCTCATGTCGAACACGAAGAACCTGCCATTGAGGCATGTAGGCTCCAAGGTACCAGAAGGGAGTCTCTAGATTAGCTTCCTGGATAATGAGCTAAATTCGACAGGAAGTGACCTTGATCGAAGGTGGGCCATAATGTTTCCCACATCATCGACGTGAGATAGAGGAACATAATGTCTTCATGAATCAGGATCAGATGAGAATCAGAGGAAGGTTGAAATTTGCAGAGGTCAACTTCTCTTGAACATATCGGTGGCACGAGAGTGGATTTGGCAGTATTTGACATCAAAATATCAGAGGGGTCATGATGACGAGGCAAAGAGCAGATGAGAGGTCAAAAGGGATCACCCAAACCCACGGATGCAAGTGAAAGATGAGATGAGATGTCCCCAACCCGACACGAATGCAGACAAGTGCCATGTTCAAGAGCGACATACTGTCGACACGACAACGATGTTGGTTCCATTTTCCCCCACCATTTCTGGCGAGTACCTCTTTATTTTTACACAAGCTTGAAGAGGATACAATATGATTTTTATATAATTTCGTCCTTCGGACGAATCCTTCCTAGTACATTTAACGAGCCCTAGGAAGGAGGAACTCGAATATTGTCATCACGACCGAATCCAATGTCATCAGGGTTTAATGAGTCTGACAAAGGAAGAAATCGACATCTTTTCATGTTTAGAGAGTTTGAAAAGACAACAGAAAAGTAAACTCCAACGGTCCCTTTTCGTAAATAGTTCCTCAGAATCGAAAAGGTAGAAAACTAAGTCTGAGAAAACTTCCTAGTCGTGATAGGCTAGGGTATTCCTTTTTCGTAAATAATCTATCCCAGCCTGAAAAAGGGGTAAACATATACTGGGTAGATTTCGTTTCGGGGCCACTTTAACGAGATCGAAATGACAAGCGACTCAACAATCTTTCAATTTTCGAGAGTCAGAAAAGAGTTGAAAGTTGACTCCTCCTGGAGGAACGAGTGGTATAACGGATAGCTACTGGTTCCAGTAATGGTGGAATTGCTCAAAACAAATAAAGGTCAAGAGGCTGGCTAACAAGACCACTCATCTCAGCGGTTCCTCAGGAATAGGTAAAAAAACCAAGTGAAGGCATATAATCGGCCAAGAAGATAATGACGATGGAGTGAGGAAAAACCAGGGCTCATCTGGCAAAAACAGGCTGATAAAATGGAAATCAAAAGAGGTAAAATGGGAATGGTTTCATTTTTACACAAGCTTGAAATGAGAAAACTCTGCTTGAAGTTGGTTTCATTTTTACACAAGCTTGAAACAAAGATAAACTATGCTTGAAACCGGTTTCATTTTTACACAAGTTTGAAACGGAAACAGCTATGGCAGAAAAAGTGTATACCCCCAACATAATTGAATCAAATTCAGAATTTGCCCTGACTTGATCCATATAGAAAGGCGGATGGAGGTGAAGGTTCAAGTCTCTGAATCAGGAAAATTTCGTAGGACCTACAGAAGCTTATCAAAGACTCAAATTGAACAAGAATGTGTTTCATTGTTTTAACGAGGTTGACACATTAAAAGAACTATCCTCAGGATACCTTGTTTCATGGTTTAAGGAGCTTGGAACAAGACAAGGAACTCTGCGCTGACAACCTTGTTTCATTTTTTAAGGAGCTTGACACAAGACAAGGAACTTTGCTCCAAGAACCTTGTTTCATTTTTTAAGGAGCTTGACACAAGAAAACGAACTCTGCTCTGACGAGCTTGTTTCATTTTTTAAGGAGCTTGACACAAGACAAGGAACTCTGCTCTGATGGCCTCATCATAATGAACAAGAAGTCATCACTTCCAAGAGTTCCACTCTCGATGGAAGGAAAACATCCTGGAAGTCAAGACCCACTGCCCCCAGCACACCATGCATGACGACATCATCAATGAGTACAGGCACGAGGTAGGTAGCCACATAGTTGACCTGCGGTGGGGCAGATACAATGGGTGGATAAAAACCAGGAAGGGGTGATGGCGAGCTAGCTGCCACATCATGACCAAAGAACGAAAGCTGATCAATGTTCACGATCCATCCTTCATGTGGAAAACAGACCACACGAAAAAGGGAGGAGACAAGCGCTCCCATGGCATAGGTGTAATCGTGCTCCAAGAGAAGATTAAAATTCAAGGGGTCTGGAACAACCATCACGTCCATATGGACGGTTTTACCTCCCAAAGTAACAGGTAACCTTGGAAGGATCCCTAATGGTTGACTAGTTCTTCTGTTAAATGCGAACATATTCTATGTAACAGGCACAAGCGGCGGCGAACCGAAATCTTGCCAAGTAGTTGAGGATAGAACACTAACAGAAGTGCCTTCATCTATAACAATTCTAGGTATGACCAGACCAGAGGTTTTTACCGTTATCTCGAAAGGCACATAAGATGGAAGGCGTTATCTTGCAAATCGATTCCAGTCAAAGGAAGCAACCAAAATACATGGAGGATACTCCTCCCGCCTTCAAAATGGAGATCGTGGAGGATGCTCCTTCTTCTTTCGTAACACCAGGGGAAGACCATTCCGGTTTAATGGTAGCCCCTCCGAGTAGTTTGGTCGCTTCCTTTGACTGGAGTCGATTTCCAGGATACCGCCTTCCGTCTTATGTGCCTTTCGAGATAACGGTAAAAACCTCTGGTCTGGTCGTAGCTAGCACTGTTATAGATGAAGGCGCGTTTGTTAGTGTTCTATCCTCAACTACTTGGCAAGCTTTCGGTTCGCCGCTGCTTGTGCCTGTTACACAGAATCTGTTGGCATTTAACAGAAGAACTAGTCAACCATTAGGGATCCTTCCAAGGTTACCTATTACTTTGGGAGGTAAAACCGTCCATATGGACGTGATGGTTGTTCCAAGCCCCTTGGATTTTAATCTACTCTTGGGGTGCGATTATACCTATGCCATGGGAGCGCTTGTCTCCTCCCTTTTTCGTGTGGTCTGTTTTCCACATGAAGGACGGATCGTGACCATTGATCAGCTTTCGTTATTTGGTCGTGATGTGGCAGCTGGCTCGCCATCACCCTTTCCTAGATTTTATCCACCCATTGTATCTGCCCCACCATAGTTCAACTATGTGGCTACCTACCCTGCGCCTGTACTCAGTGATGATGCTGTCGTGCATGGTGTGCTGGGGGCATTGGGTCTTGACTTCCAGGATGTTTTCCTTCCATCGGGAGTGGAACTCTTGGAAGCGATGACTTCTTGTTCATTATGATGAGGTCATTAGAGCATAGTTCCTTGTCTTGTGTCAAGCTCCTTAAAAAATGAAACAAGCTCGTCGGAGCACAGTTCATTTTCTTGTGTCAACTCCTTAAAAAATGAAACAAGCTAGTCGGAGCAGAGTTCCTTGTCTTGTGTCAAGCTCCTTAAAAAATGAAACAAGGTTGGGGAGAAAAGTTCCTTGTCTTGTGTCAAGCTCCTTAAAAAATGAAACAAGGTTGGGGAGCAAAGTTCCTTGTCTTGTGTCAAGCTCCTTAAAAAATGAAACAAGGTCGTTGGAGCAGAGTTCCTTCTCTTGTGGCAAGCTCCTTAAAAAATGAAACAAGGTTCTCGGAGCAGAGTTCCTTGTCTTGTGCCAAGCTCCTTAAACCATGAAACAAGATGTCCTGAGGATAGTTCTTTTAATGTTTCAACCTCATTAAAATAATGAAACACGTTCTTGTTCAATTCAAGTCTTTGTTCAGATCTCGTAAAATCCCAGTCGAGTCTTTCTTAGATCTCGTAACTTGAACCTTCACTCCATCTGCCTTTCATATGGATTGAAGCAATTTTTCACTGTCCCTACAATCCCCATCTCACCCATTGGAGGGTCATTTCTGTGACCAATAAGTAGTGTCATGCCTTGAAAATACCATCATTGCATCCCTTGCCATGAGGAAAACATTCCTTCTGTTGATCATTTCCTGAGCAGACCCCTGAAAACACCTGTTTTTGCCTTAGCGTTGGTAGCCCGTTATGCCCTCACGCCAATGAGGAAAATTAACACTGAGCCTGCGCCAATTTGCGCTCTGTCCCAGTTGAGCACTCGTGCCAATCTGCTTATGGAAAGTTTTTTAAAAAAAGAGGCGAAGTTTCGATTAAAACAACTTCGTGGATGAGTCATGAGGAGTGGTTTTGACTGAATAACCACGGCCTTCCTCCTTTGGCCTCTTGTTTCCAACTTATGGGGAACCTCCCAACCCTCTGTGGAAAGTCAAGTTCCCTTGCATGTTGTGTCAGGGAGACCATCTTCTTCGAGATTGCCCTGGCATTCCCAAGGTGCTCGAAGTATGGTCCAATGGTCATCCGTTGTTGCCTTTGGCTTCCGGGAGTCAAGTTGGGGGCACGTCTTCAACTGGTGTTGGTAAGGCTCCTAAGAAGTAGGGTAAGATTACCAATCCCTGTAAGTTGTGTGAAGGGCACCATGCCATTCACCTTTTTCCTTATATGGATGAAGCCAAGCGAGTTTTGGACAACTCGGCTGTTTCTACTCTGTGCCTTCTGGCTGGTTACAAACAACTTTCTTTGAGTCCTCCACCAACTGATCCTACGATTGGTCAAGAGTCATCCTTGGTCGATCCCGCTCCCCCGAAAATTCAAATTCATGAATCCGTTCCCGACTAACCTTTGGTCGTGGGATCGGTTGAGCTGGCCCCGTCAGCAATGCACCGGGTCTTTTCCATTGAGAGTGGATCTCACATCCCTTAGGTTCTTCTTGTTTCTTCAGATTCCTCGGACTTAGAGAAAGATTCTCCTATCCCCATACCTTAAGAAGCTGCTCCTCTGCCTCCTGTGATGGAGGTCCCAGAGGATACTCCTCCCACCTTCGAGATGGAGGTCGTGGAGGATGCTCCTTCTTCTCCCGTAACACTAGGGGAAGACCATCTCGATTCGATGGTAGCCCCTCCGAGTAGTTTGGTCGCTTCCTTTGATTGGAGTCGATTTGCAAGATACCACCTTCCATCTTATGTACCTTTCGAGATAACGGTACAGGCCTTTGGTCTTGTCGTACCCAGCACCATTATAGATGAAGGTGTGTCTGTTAGTATTTTATCCTCCACTACTTGGCAAGCTTTCGGCTCGCCGTTGCTTGCACCTATTACACAGAATCTGTTGGCGTTTAACAGAAGAACTAGTCAACCATTAGGGATCCTTCCAAGGTTACCTATTACTTTGGGAGGTAAAACTGTCCATATGGATGTGGTGGTTGTTCCAGGCCCTTTGGATTTCAATTTGCTCTTGGGGCGCAATTACACCTATGCCCTGGGAGCGCTTGTCTCCTCCCTTTTCTGTGTGGTTTGTTTTCCACATGAAGGATGGATTGTGACCATTGCTCAACTTTCGTTCTTTGGTCCCGATGTGGCAACTGGCCTGCCATAATCCCTTCCTGGTTTTTATCCACCCGTTGTATCTGCCCCACCACAGGTCAACTATGTGGCTACCTACCCCATGCCTGTGCTCAGTGATGATGCTGTCGTGCATAGTGTGCTGGGGGCATTGGGTCCAGACTTCCAAGATGTTTACCTTCCATCGGACGGGGAACTCTTGGAAGCGATGAATTCTTGTTCATTATTATGAGGTCGTCGGAGCAGAGTTCCTTGTCTTGTGTCAAGCTCCTTAAAAAATGAAACAAGGTTGTCGAAGCACAGTTCATTTTCTTGTGTCAAGCTCCTTAAAAAATGAAACAAGCTGGTTGGAGCAGAGTTCCTTGTCTTGTGTCAAGCTCCTTAAAAAATGAAACAAGGTTGTCAGAGCACAGTTCATTTTCTTGTGTCAAGCTCCTTAAACCATGAAACAAGGTGTCCTGAGGATAGTTCTTTTAATGTGTCAACCTCATTAAAACAATGAAACACGTTCCCGTTCAATTTGAGTCTTTGATAAGTTCTCGTAAAATCCCAGTCGAGTCTTTCTCTTGATCTCGTATTTTGAACCTTCACTCCATCTGCCTTTCATATGGATTGAAGCTTGGGGGGCATGTACCTCGAATTGAGTCACCATGCTGGGGGCATGCTTACTTTTTCAAGTAGAGTTTCTTGATTTCAAGCTTGTGTAAAAATGAAACCTTTCCCATTTTACCTCTTGTGATTGCCATTTTATCAACCTATTTTTGCCAGATGAGCCTTGGTTTTCTCATTCCATCGTCACTATCTGCTTGGCCGATCATATGCCTTCACTTGGTTGTTTTACCCATTCCTGAGGAACCGCTGCGATGAGTGGTCTTGTTAGCCAGCCTCTTAACCTTGTTCAGAGCAGTTCCACCATTACTGGAACCAGTAGCTATCCGTTATACCACTCGTTCCTCCAGGAGGAGTCAACTTTCAGCTCTTTTCTGACTCTCGAAAATTGAAAAGATTGTCGAGTCGCTTGTCATTTCGATCTCATTAAAGTGGCCACGAAACGACATCTACCCAGTATACGTTTACCCCTTTTTCGGGATGGGATATATTATTTATGAAAAATGAATATCCTAGCCTATCGCAACTAGGAGGTTTCCTCAGACATATTTTTCTACCTTTTCGGATCTGGGGAACTATCTACGAAAAGGGACTGTTGGAGTTTACTTTTCTGCTGTCTTTTCAAACTCTCTAAACATGAAAAGACACTGATTTCTTCCTTTGTCAGACTCGTTAAACTCTAATGACATCGGATCCAGTCGTAATGACGATATTCGAGTTCCTCCTTCCTAGGGCTCGTTAAATGTACTAGGAAGGATTCGTCTAAAGGACGAACTTATATGACAAGAATATGGTATCCTCTTCAAGCTTGTGTAAAAATAAAGAGGTACTCGCCAGAAATGGTGGGGAAAAATGGAACCAGCATCGTTGTCGTGTTGGCAGTATGTCGCTCTTGAACATGGCACTTGTCTGCATTTGTGTCGGGTTGGGCACATCTCATCTCATCTTTCGCTTGCCTCCGTGGGTTTGGGTGATCCCTTTTGACCTCTCATCTGCTCTTTGCCTCATCATCATGACCCCTCTGATCTTTTGATGTCAAATACTGCCAAATCCACTCTCGTGCCACCAATATGTTCAAGATAAGTTGACCTCTGAAAGTTTCAACCTTCATCTGATTCTCATCTGATCCTGATTCATGAAGAAATTATGTTCCTTTGTCTCACGTCGATGATGTAGGAAACATTATGGCCCACCTTCGATCAAGGTCACTTCCTGTTGACTTTAGCTCATTATCTAGGAAGCTGATCTAGAGACTCCCTTCTGGTACCTTGGAGCCTGCATGCCTCAATGGCAGGTTCTTCGCATTCGACGTGAGGTTTTCATCATTGGCCTCTGATCGAGTGATTCTACGGGTGTTCTATGCCAACTCACTGATTCACATGCCGTAGATTGTACCTATAATACCTTGAGGGCCATTGTCATCATTGGTGGTACCTCCCACGTCTGTTAACATCTTTCATCATTGGCTGGTAATCATGCGATGTTCTTGCATGTTCGACTTCAGCTCACTTATTCACATGCTTGAACTTGTACTTTATTCGGGTCGAGATGGAGTGCAAGACCCTGGGTTTTGTCTGTTGGAATCCAGGCTGCGATTTTGTGGATTATTATGATTAGTTACATGACTCATTGATTGGATAGTTGCGACCATACCTGAGTCTATTTATCGATCCTCACTAGATGGCTGCGTCCATGCCTTGGATCTTGATGATTGTATACTCTGTTATGGATGGTTGCACCCATACCACATATATCATGTATTTGAGATATCAGTTGTACTTATCTACGTAGGTTTTCCGACGGTAGTGTTTTCAGTTGGACACATTCTCATAAAGAATTTCACCCCTCTCTCTCTCTCGGGCCTCATGCTTTAGGGGTCATCTGTTACACAACAATTTGTCACCGTCCCTAAAATCCCCATCTCGCCCATTGGATGGTCGTTTCTATGACCAATAAGTAGTGTCATGCCTTGCAAATACCATCATTGCATCCCTTGCCATGAGGACAACATTCCTTCTGTTGATCATTTCCTGAGCAGATCCCTAAAAACACCTGTTTTTGCCTTGGTGCTAGTAGCCTGTTATGCCCTTGTGCCAATGAGGAAAATTAACACTAAGCCCATGCCAATTGGTGCTCTGTCCTAGTTGAGCACCCACGCCAATCTGCTTATGGAAAGTTTTTAAAAAAAAGAGGCGAAGTTTTGATTACAACAACTTCGTGGATGAGTCATGAGGAGTGGTTTAAAATGAATAACCATGGCCTTCCTCCTTTGGCCTCTTGTTTCCACCTTATGGGGAACCTCCCAAGGGATAAGGCCTCCCTTCCACTATTGTAGGGATCCCAACCTCCTCCTCTCCTCTATAAATATAGCCTTCATCCATTGATGAAGGGGCTGAATGGCTGAATGGATGAATCTCCAAGAGCCTTCATAGCGTAAAGAATGCTGCAATAGTCCTCATAGAGCCAAATCAATAGCAAGTAGATTGATGATCGAAGAGAGAGGCTTGTCCCCATTCCTGACAAGCTTTACCGAGACGTATTCCGTTGATGACCTGCCGAAGGAAGGTTCTTCTTGTTTCTTCAGATTCCTCGGACTTGGAGAAAGATTCTCCTGTCCCCATACCTCAAGAAGCTGCTCCTCTGCCTCCTGTGATGGAGGTCCTGGAGGATACTCCTCCCACCTTCGAGATGGAGGTCATGGAGGATGCTCCTTCTTATCCCGTAACACCAGGAGAAGACCATCTCGATTCGATGGTAGCCCCTCCGAGTAGTTTGGTCGCTTCCTTTGATTGGAGTCGATTTGTAGGATACCGCCTTCCGTCTTATGTGCCTTTTGAGATAACGGTAAATCCCCTCTACGGATAGAGGCGATCCCTACTAGCCTAGATCGGGTCTAGCAACAATCATACCACGCTAAGGTGCAAGTTCCTAATTGCAATAGACCAAATTGCGATGAAGGCCTACCTCAAGTCCAACGCTGTTGTTTGTAGAGAAGATGGCGCTCCCGTTTCCTAGCTCTAACAGATCACAATCCTTTCGCTCACCGCGATTGAACACTTGCACACACAAGAAACATGACAAACACAAGCGTAAAACCCGATATATGCAATTATGTATCAGTCAGAGAAGACACAACTCATGATCATAATGAATGATACGAGTGGAACCATAACCAATAGTCGCTTATCATTAATTCATACAAAGGAAAATACAACCTGGCTCTGACGCAAAATCTTCCTTCGATGGGTCATCAGCGGAATACGTCTCGGTAAAGCTTGTCGGGAATGGGGACAAGCCTCTCTCTTCGATCATCAATCTCCTTGCTATTGATTTGGAACTATGAGGACTATTGCAGCATTCTTTTGGCTATGAAGGCTCTTGGAGACTCAACCATTCAGCCCTTCAGCTATTCAACCCCTTCATCAATGGATGAAGGCTATATTTATAGAGGAGAGGAGGAGGTTGGGATCCCTACAAAAGTGGAAGGGAGGCCTTATCCCTTGGGAGGTTCCCCATAAGGTGGAAACAAGAGGCAAAAGGAGGAAGGCCGTGGTTATTTAGTCGAAACCACTCCTCATGACTCATCCACAAAGTTGTTTTAATCGAAACTTCGCTTCTTTTTTTAAAAAAATTTCCATAAGCAGATTGGCGCGGGTGCTCAACTGGGATAGAGCGCCAATTGGCGCGGGCTCAGTGTTAATTTTCCTCATTGGCACGAGGGCATAACGGGCTACCAGCACCAAGGAAAAAACAGGTGTTTTCAGGGGTCTGCTCAGGAAATGATCAACAGAAGGAATGTTGCCCTCATGGAAAGGGATGCTATGATGGTATTTGCAAGGAATGAAAATACTTATTGGTCATAGAAACGACCCTCCAATGGGCGATATGGGGATTTTAGGGACGGTGAAAAATTGCTGTGTAACAGATGCCCCCTAAAGCATGAGGCCCGAGAGAGAGAGAGGGGTGAAATGCTTTATGAGAACGTGTCCAACTGAAAACACTGCCGTCGGAAAACCTGCGTAGAGAAGTACAACTGATATCTAAAATACATGATATATGTGGTATGGACACAACCATCCATAACAGAGTATACAATCATCAAGATCCAAGGCATGGATGCAACCATCCAGTGAGGATCGATAAATAGACTGAGGTATGGTTGCAGCCATCAAATCAATGAGTCATGTAACCAATCATAATAATCCACAAAATCGCAGCCTGGATTCCAACAGACAAAACCAAGGGTCTTGTGCTCCATCTCGACCCGAATAAAGTAAAAGTTCAAGCATGTGAATAAGTGAGCTGAAGTCGAACATGCAAGAACATCGCTTGATTACCAGCCAATGATGAAAGCTATTAACAGACGCGAGAGGTATCACCAATAATGACAATGGTCCTCAAGGTACTATAGGTACAATCTATGGCATGCGAATCAGTGAGCTCTCATCGAACACCTGTAGAATCAGTCGATCAGAGGCCAATGATGAAAACCTCACGTCGAACGCGAAGAACCTGCCATTGAGGCATGCAGGCTCCAAGGTACCAGAAGGGAGTCTCTAGATCAACTTCTCGGATAATTAGCTGAAGTCGAAAGGAAGTGACCTTGATCGAAGGTGGGCCATAATGTTTCCCACATCATCGACATGAGATAGAGGAACATAATGTCTTCGTGAATCAGGATCAGAGGAAGGTTTAAACTTGCGGAGGTCAACTTCTCTTGAACATATCGGTGGCACGAGAGTGGATTTGGCAGTATTTGACATAAAAATATCAGAGGGGTCATGATGATGAGGCAAAGAGCAGATGAGAGGTCAAAAGGGATCACCCAAACCCACGGAGGCAAGCGAAAAACGAGATGAGATGTCCCCAACCCGACACGAATGCAGACAAGTGCCATGTTCAAGAGCGACATACTACTGACACGACAACGATGTTGGTTCCATTTTTCCCCACCATTTCTACCGAGTACCTCTTTATTTTTACACAAGCTTGAAGAGGATACCATATGCTTGTCATATAAGTTCATCCTTCGGACGAATCCTTCCTAGTACTTTTAACGAGCCCTAGGAAGGAGGAACTCGAATATCGTCATCACGACTGAATCCAATGTCATCAGGGTTTAACGAGTCTGAAAAAGGGATAACTTGGCGTCTTTTCATGTTTAGAGAGTTTGAAAAGGCAAGAGAAAAGTAAACTCCAATGGTCCCTTTTCGTAAATAGTTCCTCAGACCCGAAAAGGTAGAAAACTATGTCTGAGAAAACCTCCTAGTTGCGATAGGCTAGGGTGTTCCTTTTTCGTAAGTAATCTATCCCAGCCCGAAAAAGGGGTAAACGTATACTAGGTAGATGTCATTTCACAACCACTTTAACAAGATCAAAATTATAAGCGACGACAATATTTTCATGTTTAGGGAGTCAGAAAAGAGCTGAAAGTTGACTCCTCCTGGAGGAACGAGTGGTATAAAGGGTAGGAACTGGTTCCGGTAATGGTGGAACTGCTCAGAACAAGTAAAGGTTAAGAGACTGGCTAGCAAGACCACTCATCGCAGCAGTTCCTCAGGAATGGGTAAAACAACCAAGTGAAGGCATATGATCGGCCAAGTAGATAGTGACGATGGAATGAGAAAACTAAGGCTCATCTGGAAAAAACAGGCTGATAAAATGGCAATCACAAGAGGTAAAATGGGAAAGGTTTCATTTTTACACAAGCTTGAAATCAAGAAACTCTGCTTGAAAAAGTAAGCATGCCCCCAGCATGCTGACTCAATTCGAGGTACATGCCCCCCAAGCTTCAATCCATATGAAAGACAGATGGAGTGAAGGTTCAAAATATGAGATTAAGAGAAAGACTCGACTGGGATTTTACGAGAACTTATCAAAGACTCGAATTGAACAGGAACGTGTTTCATTGTTTTAAAGAGGTTGACACATTAAAAGAACTATCCTCAGGATACCTTGTTTCATGGTTTAAGGAGCTTGACACAAGAAAATGAACTGTGCTTCGACAACCTTGTTTCATTTTTTAAGGAGCTTGACACAAGACAAGGAACTTTGCTCCGACTAGCTTGTTTCATTTTTTAAGGAGCTTGACACAAGAAAACGAACTGTGTTCCGACAACCTTGTTTCATTTTTTAAGGAGCTTGACACAAGACAAGGAACTCTACTCCGACAAACTTGTTTCATTTTTTAAGGAGCTTGACACAATAAAACGAACTGTGCTCCAACAACCTCATCATAATGAACAAGAAGACATCGCTTCCAAGAGTTCCACTCCTGATGGAAGGAAAACATCCTGGAAGTCAAGACCCAATGCCCCCAGCACCTGATGCACTATGGCATCATCACTGAGTATAGGCATGGGGTAGGTAGCCACATAGTTGACCTGCAGTGGGGCAGATATAATGGGTGGATAAAAACCAGGAAGGGATGATGGCGGGCTAGCTGCCACATCATGACCAAAGAACGAAAGCTGATCAATGGTCATGATCCGTCCTTCGTGTGGAAAACAGACCACACGGAAAAGGGAGGAGAAAAGCGCTCCTATGTCATAGTTGTAATCACGCCCCAAGAGTATATTGAAATCCAAGGGGCCTAGAACAACCATCACGTCCATATGGACGGTTTTACCTCCCAAAGTAACAGGTAACCTTGGAAGGATCCCTAATGGTTGACTAGTTCTTCTGTTGAACGTCAAAAAATTTTGTGTAATAGGCGCAAGCGGTGGTGAACTGAAAGCATGACAAGTGGTTGAGGATAAAATACTAACAGACGCACCTTCGTCTATAATGGTGCTGGGTACAACCAGACCAAAGGCTTGTACCGTTATCTCGAAAGGCACATAAGACGGAAGGCGGTATCCTGCAAATCGATTCCAATCAAAGGAAGCAACCAAACTACTTGGAGGGGCTACCATCGAACTGAGATGGTCTTCCCCTTGTGTTACAGAAGAAGAAGGAGCATCCTCCATGACCTCCATCTCGAAGGCGGGAGGAGTATCCTCTGGGACCTCCATCACAGGAGGCGGAGGAGCAACTTCTTGAGATATAGGGATAGGAGAATCCTTCTCCAAGTCCGAGGAATCTGAAGAAACAAGAATAAATTGAGGGGTGTGAGGTCCACTCTCAACGGAAAAGACCTGGTGCACCGCAGATGGGGCCAGTTCAACTGATCCCACGACCAATGGTTGGTCAGGGACAGATTCCTGAATTTGAATTTCCGAGGGAGCGGGATCGACCAAGGATGACTCTTGACCAATCGTGCCATCAGCTGGTGGAGGACTCAAAGAAATCCGATTATAACCGGCTAGAAGGCATGGTGTAGAACCGGATAAGTTGTCCAAAACTCATTTGGCTTCATCCATATACGGACAAGGTGAATGGCATGGTTCCCTTCACACAACTTACATGGATTGGTGAGCTTACCCTGCTTCTTAGGAGCCTTACCAACACCAGTTGAGGACGTGCCCCCAACTTGACTCCCGGAAGCCGAAGGAAACGATGGAAAACCGTTGGACCATACTTCGAGCACCTTTGTAATGCCAGGGCAGTCTCGAAGAAGATGGTATCCCATGCACAACATGCAAGGGAACTTGACTTTCCGTGGAGGGTTGGAAGGTTTATCAAGAGGAGGTGCATTAGAAGCAGTAGCTGTAGCTTTAGCCTCTCTCTTATTAGACTTCTTCTTCTTTGTCTTCCTCTTCTTCTTCTTAGCCACCTGGTTACTCGAATCCAGACTTTCACCAGGCGAAGTAGAAGAGGAGGATGCAGAAACAGGCGAAGAAGGGGAGAGGTCCACCTTGGAATCAACATGACGTTTCTCAGGTGGAGGAACTGATTGAATAGTAGCTGGGGCATTCGGGACCATAGAAGTTGAGAACAACCAAACAGGCAACCCAACAGTTAACCCAGGAAGGGACAACGTTGCCATATAAGGAGCGCCAACATTTCCAAAAGGAGGAAAAGGACCCGGATTCCCATCGGAGGGGATTCCTTGGTTGGTGAACTCCGGAAAAGTTGCCATCAGAAACAATCTTCAGAACAACACCTTAAGGAAACTAACTTTAACCAGGAATATTTCGTGGGCAGTTAATTTTTAAAACATTGAAACAAAACTCTACCGTTTCATCTTTTAAGAGTCAAGAAACCGGAAAAAGGTGACTCTATCACTTTCAGATTGGAAACAAGCGTGAAAGGACAAGTGCTTGATGATCTTTTCAAATTTAACAAGTCAGAAAATATTGAAATGACTACTCTGGTAATCTAGGCAAAGGGTGTACCAAATAACCGTGAACTGCAATATACACCTTGGTTTCAAAATGAAAGAGAAATCAACCAAGGACTTAACGTACGTGCAGGCAATCTCCCCGAATGTTGTGTCTGGTGTATCATGGGTATAAGGCAACAGACTCGGATTCCTACGGATAAAGGATAGCAACCTAGTGGGGTTTCCTTTATATACGCGACAGTACAAGGAGCACAAGTCCGTACTAGTGCTGTCTAAAGCCAAAAGGCGAACGACAGCTACTAGGTTTAACGATGCCGGAACACGTCACTAGCCTAGACCTCTAAATATTTTGTTAATGTTTCAATGTTGCCTTAGGTTAATTCAATAAATTTTATGGTTGATCTTCAATTATGTCTCGGTTTCAAGGCCCTACCGTATGTCATCTGACAATCTCCTGTATGCAGCTATATGAGAAAAGAAATCTTTTCAATTCAATGAATGCTATCTAGTTAAGGGAAGAGTTTCAAACAATGATGCAACAAACAACAACATTGCAAACGAAATCTTTCCAAACTAGATGACTTTCACTATCCAAAAGTAATTTCAAACATTCAACGATGCGAATGATGCAATGCAATCTATGCAAAATCCTCTTTTTGAAAACTATGCAATTGTAATCTATGCACAATTTCCTTTTTCTTTTCAAATGATAAGAATGTACTCAAAGCAAATTTTAGCTTTCAATCATTAAACAATGTGATCTAAGTCCAATGATAAATCTCAAAAAATACTTTTCGATGCAATGTGATCTAATGCATTTAAACGAAAAGAAAACTTTGAGACGAAAACTAAATGAACACCAAACTCTTCTAGATGAATTCAAAAGAGATGTAAACAAACACTAAGAATGCAATCATTGTTTAAAGCACTTTGTAACGAAATTTTCAAAAGGTGACAAAACACAAAGAGGACTTCCAAAGCATGAGATCAAAACAAGGTATTCGTTCCCTTTTACATCAAGTAATCATGGAGAGAAGACATTTCAAAGAATGAGCAATGTAATCTATGCTCATACAGTGAAAATACCAGAAGGGAAAGACACACTGGTGAAGGATTTAGGGAAAAAGCCTCAATTTCCACACACCCTAAAATTGGCAAGACTTTTGTAGGTAAAACTAGCGCGACTTGCTCACTGACAACTAGCGCCAATGGCCAATTGGTATGGGTTGCTAACTGACAAAAAGTGCCAACGCCTGAAAATGAAAAAACAAAGAATTTCTCCCAACCAAGAACAGACTCACCACTTCAAGAAAAATATAAAAAAAACCCAGAAGCAAATTACTGACCAAAAGAAACTTCTGAACAAGGGAAAACCCTAGCACCTACAAGAGATGGTGCGACTGTCTGGCTGTAATCCGTGCCAGACAGGGGATGGTGCGAGTGATGAACTGGGAACCTGCACCAATGGGCGTGACTGTCAGGGTGGAAACCGCGCCAATCAAGCCAACCATGAAAGGATGAAAATTCGGAAAAACAGAGGTCAGATTTGATCCTCTAGGGGCTGAACAGAGGTTTTACACTAGAAAAAAACGAACCAAAAGAGCTGATCAAGCAAACAAAGACCAAAATCAACCAAAAAGACAAGACAATACCCCAATCAATGTCTCCCCAGTGGAGTCGCCAATTTTTTGTGGAAGTAAATCCCCTCTGCAGACATAGGCGATCCCTACTAGCCCAGATCGGGTCTAGCAACAATCGTATCATGCTAAGGTGCAAGTTCCTAATTGCAATAAACCGACTTGCGATGAAGGCCTACCTCAAGTCCAACGCTGTTGTTTGTAGGGAATATGGCACTCCCGTTTCCTTGCTCCAACAGATCACAATCCTCTCGCTCGTCGCGATCGAACGCCTGCACACACAAGAAACACAACAAACACAAGTATAAAACCCGATATATGCAATTATGTATCAGTCAGAGAAGACACAACTCATGATCATAATGAAAAATATGAGTGGAACCATAACCAAAATCGCTTATCATTAATTCATACAAAGGAAAATACAAGCAGGCTGTGATGTTGAACCTTCCTTTGGCAGGTCGTTAGCGGAATACGTCTCGGTAAAGCTTGTCAGGAATGGGGACAAGCCTCTCTCTTCGATCGTCAATCTCCTTGCTATGGATTTGGCACTATGAGGACTATCAAAGCTCTTGCAACATTCTTTAGGCTATGAAGGCTCTTGGAGACTTAACCATTCAGCCCTTCAGCTATTCATCCATTCAGCTCTTTCGCTATTCAGCCATTCAGCTATTTAGCTATTCAGCCATTCAGCTATTCAGCCCCTTCATCAATGGATGAAGGCTATATTTATAGAGGAGAGGAGGAGGTTGGGATCCCTACAATAGTGGAAGGGAGGCCTTATCCTTTGGGAGGTTCCCCATATGGTGGAAAGAAGAGGCCAAAGGAGGAAGGCCGTGGTTATTCAGTCGAAACCACTCCTGATGACTCATCCACAAAGTTGTTGTAATTGAAACTTCGCCTCCTTTTTTAAAAAACTTTCCATAAACAGATTGGCGCGGGTGCTCGGAATTTCGGGACGAAGTGCCAATTTGTGTGGAGAAGCTGGAGTGTTAATTTTCCTCATTGGCGCGAGGGCATAACGGGCTACGAGAACGAGGAAAAAACATGTGTTTTCGAGTCAGCTCAAAAATGATCAACGGAAAGGAATGTTGTCCTCATGGCAAGGGATGCAATGATGGTATTTGCAAGGCATGACACTACTTATTGGTCAAAATAATGGCCACTCAATGGGTGAGATGGGGATTGTAGGGACGGTGACAAATTGTTGTGTAACATATGCCCCCTAAAGCATGAGGCCGAGAGAGAGAGAGAGGGGTGAAATGCTTTACGAGAGCGTGTCCAAGCGAAAACAACTGAGTCAAACACAACGTGAGAAGTACAACTAATATCTCAAATACATGATATATGTGGTATGGGCACATCCATCCATAACGTGTATACAATCATCGAATCAAAAATCAAAGGCATGGACGCAGCCATCCAGTGAGGATCGATAAATAGACTCAGGTATGGTCGCAGCCATCCAGTGAATGAGTCATGTAACCAATCATAATAATCCACAAAATCACAACCTGGATTATAACAGACAAAATCTAGGGTCTTGTGCTCCATCTCGACCTGAACAAAGTACAAGTTCAAGCATGTGAATATGTCAGCTGAAGTCGAACATGCGAGAACATCACCTGATTTCTAGCCAATGATGAAAGTTGTTAACAGACGCGAGAGGTACCACCACTAATGAAAATGGCCCCCAAGGTACTATAGGTACAATCTCCGACATACGAATCGGTGTTGGTGTCGAACACGGTAGAAACACTCGATCGAGAGGCCAATGATGAAAACCTCACGTCGAATGTGAAGAACACGCCATTGAGGCATGCAGGCTCCAAGGTACCAGAAGGGAGTCTCTAGATTAGCTTCCTGGATAATGAGCTGAAGTCGACAGGAAGTGACCTCGATTGAAGGTGGGCCATAGTGTTTCCCACATCATCGATGCGAGACAAAGGAACATAATGTCTTCGTGAATCAGGATCAAATAAGAATTAGAGGAAGGTTGGAATTTGCAGAGGTCAACTTCTCTTGAACATATGGCAGCATGATAGTGAGTTTGGCAGTATTTGACATCAAAAGATCAGAGGTCATGATGACGAGGCAAAGAGCAGATGAGAGGTCAAAAGGGATTACCCAAACCCACGGAGGAAAGCAGAAAATGAGATGAGATGTCCCCAACCCAACACGAATGTCGACAAGTGCCATGTTCAAGAGCGACATACTGCCACTAGTTCCATTTTCCCCCACCATTTCTGGCGAGTACCTCTTTATTTTTACACAAGCTTGAAGAGGATACCATATGCTTGTCATATAAGTTCGTCCTTTGGACGAATCCATCCTAGTACATTTAACGAACCCTAGGAAGGAGAAACTCGAATATCGTCATTACGACTGAATCCAATGTCATCAGGGTTTAACGAGTCTGACAAAGGAATAAATTGGCATCTTTTCATGTTTAGAGAGTTTGAAAAGATAGTGGAAAAGTAAACTCCAATGATCCCTTTTCGTAAATAGTTCCTTAGATCCGAAAAGGTAGACCAACACGAAAAGGTAGGAAACTATGTACGAGAAAACCTCTAGTCACGATAGGCTAGGGTATTCCTTTTTGTAAGTAATCCATCCCGGCAGGAAAAAGGGAGTGGCATTATCTTTTGGGTAGATGTCATTCGAACCACTTTAACGAGATCGAAACGACAAGGGACTCAGCAATCTTTTCATGTTTAGAGAGTTAGAAAAGAGCTGAAAGATGACTCCAAAATGACTTTTTTGTGTTTTTACCGAGTCCGAAAAAGTATAAAATACAACTCGTATCACCGTTCAAGTTGCGTAAAAACCTGTCGCTGCACATAAAGGCAAGTGTAAAATCCATTTTTCGACAAAAATATATTAAAATATTGAGAAAAATGACATTTAAAACCTAATTTTGACTTAAGAAGTTATAAATAGGCTTCAAATGGTAAAACAAATTTACTTTTACTTTTTACCTCACTTGAAGAGCAACAGTGGTCTGTTTGTGTGCAAACTTGCGGCGGTGATTGCGACTGATCCGGGACACCATTCAGCTCCTCGTTTGTTCTAGGTAAAAGGCGCTCCCTTAAACTCCATTTTAATCCATTTTTTATGTGTTTCCATTGTGCATTAGACTTCTGGGGGGACCCTTTTAAAATTTTAGGGCTCGCTCCATTGGCGCGGGTATCGGGCACAGACCTGCGCCAATGAGCATTTGCTCACAAAGGGGTTGCGCCAATGGCGCAACACAATTTTCCGCGTAAAGTTTTCAAAATCTGAGCTACCCATGTGGATTTTCAAATGCACCAGAGATATAACAAGGCATTTTTTATTGTGTTGATGCAGATATTTGGACACAATGGTTATTGAATGGAAGGAGAGGGAACATGGGGAGGAAGATGAAATGGCTATGGAAAATGAAGCCTGTATGAATGCACTCAAGAATTGTGGACTCAAAAAATTCTTCCTTACACCATGCTTAAGAGCTCAACCTGAGCTGCTACAGTACTTGGTCAGCATATGGGATGAAAACGAGGAAGTATTCAAACTTTGGGACCAAGTATTAGCTCTTGAGGTCTCTGATGTTTACTTTATAACCAGATTGTCGTGCAGAGGTCCAGTGCCAATCATAACCGGTAGCAGACCTTCCGGAGAGAAAATGGAGATGGTAATGGCAAGAGTGTGCCCATGTGCACGAACAGGATCGGTAAGCGGGAAGGTGGACATCCACACTGTCCGGGACCTAGCACTCAGGGTAGTGCTTCATACCATTACACGAGCTGCAGGATCGCAAGCTCCACATGAGGCAACCAAGGCCCAACTCATACTAGCCTCCGAGTGTATGAACCCCACATTGTTCGATTGGTCTACTGCGGTGACAACCAACATAAAGAGGCAGCTAACAAGATGCAAGCAAGCCACACTAAAGCAGTTCGGCTACGGTTCCATTTTGGTGTCGTGCATCCTGGAATGACTACCCATTTTCCAAGGCCAAGGGGCAATAGTTGCCGAGCCGATTCCGAGGGAGCCAAGGATGGCTCACTGGGCAGCACTTATGCCTAGGTCAGGAGGAGGTCAACAGATGTCTTGGAGATCCGAGTTCTTTGGGTGGTTACGGCGACAACTGATCGTGGTCGAGGATTGGCCTTATGCTGGGACCGATTTCACCGGAGATCTCGATCTTCCACTCCCAGAGGGGGAGGAGTGGGACGAGGAGTTGGGTATGATTCTCTTTTTGATTTTTATGTATTTATGATTTTTTTTGGTAATACATGTCCGTTCTAACAACAATTTTATGTGTATGCAGACGTCGGCCCAGAGAGGCCCGCAGGCATGTCGCCCATTGCGCGGAGGACCCATGTCGCACATGACCCTTAGGTTGAGGGTGGCGAAGGGAGCGAACTGATCCAGAACTTGGAGGGCATTGCCCGGGGGATCCCAGACTATGCACGGCTGGCAGACGTCCCATTAGCTTACCAACGACACACTGTGGGGGTGCCTCGTCACCTTCACAGACTGCTGAGGCGATTGGTGCGCGCGGTGGCGTGTTACCACGAGCACCATGCTGATTAGCTATTTAGGGATTTTTCATGCATATTTTTTGAGAGACATGTTGTCTCTGGCTGTTATCAGACAAACATGTATATTTTTTGATTTTATGTGATGTACTGCAAACTATTCGACACATATATCTATATATCTATTTCTGGATGGATCCTTTTACATGTGATGATGTTTTTATATGCTATGCAAATGTCTAATACAATTTTATCTTGATGCATCAATTGCATAACAAACGACCCAATGAAAAAGTTCACAAAATGTATGTAATCACACATTTTATTTTTATACAAGTTTAAAAGCACACATGAAAGCACACATGCAAACTATGCTTGGAAATGAGTTTTATTTTTATGCAAGCTTAAAACACAAACTATGCTTAAGGAAGACGGGCATGCCCCCAGCATGGTGTCTCAATTCGAGGTACATGCCCCCAAGCTTCAGTCCATAGGAAATGGAGTGAAGGTTGAAAACATAAGAGGTTTGAACTAAAACAAAACTCGAATTGAACGTGCTCGTGTTTCATTATTTTAATGAGGTTGACACACTTAAAAGAACTATCCTCGTAGCAACTTGTTTCATCACGCTCTAGACAATCGGACATTGCCCCCAGGCTGGGCATGAAGGAAGAACGATGATGTCCATCGCTCCAAGGTAGCTCCTCAAGAGACATTGTTTCAATAATGGCTTCGTCAGAAGGGAAAGTCTCTTTAAGAGGATCAGGCGAGTCGGCCTCGCCAAGCCAGGGGGATTGAGAGTAGATATCTAAAGCCATGCTCGAGGGAGCATGTTGAGAGGGAGGAGGATCAGATGCTGTGACAATTTCACAGTAATTAATCTCTACTGGAGTTAAGGGCATCGATTCTCCAAAATCAGTCACCTGTTCAGGCGAAGGGATGATCCATGGGTTGTCAGACCTAGAGATCATATTAACTTGAACGGTGTGTGGTGGTGGCGCGGAAAAAATACCCATGAGGATGGGGTCCTTGAAGAGACCAGGCCCTACACTGTCAGGGGGATTGGGGATCTTATCCATGTAAGGAACATTGTTCTCAGAGGTGGAGGTGAAGAAAGACAACTGATCCACAGTAACGATTTTGCCCTCATGAGGAAACTTAAGAAGTCGAAAGAGGGTGGATGGCACGCATAACATGGCGTGAGTCCAACTGCGACCGAGAAGCAGATTGTAGTTAAGCTTGGCGTCAACCACTTCTACTTCTACGTTGACTGTCTTCCCCTGTAACGTAATCAGCAAACTCTCGAGAACACCCAGGGGTTTCGATTCCCGACCATCGAATGCCTCTAAGGCATTGGGAGATGATGAAAGCGCTGGAGAGCCAATGGCCTTCCAACAGGCGAACGACATGACAGGTAGAAGCACCTTCATCCACAACGGCCCTATGGATGTTAAGACCGTTGATCCCGACTTGTATCACAAGAGCAATTTGATGCGGAAGTCGGGGGGTAAAGTTTTCTAGGTCGAAGGTGAGAAGACTAGAATCAGTGGAGTCGATTCCACCGATCGCAGATAACAAAGCTTTCCGTTGCGAAGGGTAGCTCTGAAGGACTTCCAATGCGGACATAGCAGAAGGCACCTGTGCAAATCCTCAACAATACTGTAGTGTTGAGCGGCACGGGCATTTGGATTGTAGGAAGACCTTCGTAGAACACCTTTAGAAGGTGGCCTCACAATAGGTTCAGCAATAGGCTTCTCAATTTCTAAAGGACCGGAGACGGGAGGAGGAGGTGGGCCATCCACAACTTCCTTCCCAGCTGTCTGATGCGATCCAGCATAATCCTTCGAACACGTAGCAATTGAGACAGGTGCAGCACCATTCATCATAAAGACCTGGGACCCAAATGGTGCAGATGGTGAAGGTTGTTCAACCATCTGAGTCTGCTGTAACGGGAACGGTTCTTTGAGAACTTCCAGAGTCCCTTTGGAGCCTTTGAGAAGTTGACTAATTTCAGATCGTCGGGGACAATCCTTGGTATAATGATCTCATTCACAAATAAGGCAAGGGTACTTCGGTTTACGTTGAGAACCGTCCTCAGTACGAAGTTTAGCAGACTCTAGTTTTGGGGCGTCGAGTTTGGATTTTCCTTTGCCCTTCTTCTTTCCTTTGGAGGCTTTTTCCGTAGGATTAGCTTGAACGGCGTTGACCTCCGCAGTCTTGCCAGAATCTGGAGGGGCGGGAAGAACAGAATTATTGGAAGAATTGGACTTCTGCTTCCCATTTGAAGATTTCCGAGAATTTTGAGACACGGAACCAATAACACCATCCACCGCTGGGATAGGTGGAGCTTTAGAGGTTCCCGGGCGTGGAGCATCAGTCAAAATATCATAAAGTGTGCCGGACTGAGAGTATACCAGATCAAGATACTGGGCACGCGCAATGGCCTGTTCCTCAGTCACACATGCCCCCATAGCAATATCTTGAGCGATTTTGTTAACGAAGGATGTGGTGAACCAATGAGTTAGTAGTTGATCAGGTATATCAAACTTGATCAGCCTACGACGACGTTGCCACTCATGAATATGATCGGATATGTGGGTGGCTTTATCCTGCTTCAACGAAGTCAGGAGATGCGTCCCGGCTTCATAGCGAACCGGTAACTGAAAGTGGGTCAGAAAAGCCATTGCTAAAGTATTGAAATCTTGAAAGATGCCACGGGGTAATTCAATATACCACTTAGCGGCAACACCGGTAAGAGTGCGCTGGAAGAGACGTAGGCGAATTGAATCATCGACCCAAGAATTAGAGGAACACCACAAATGGTAGGTCATTACATGAGCTTGGGGGTCTTCACCAGCTTTACCTTCAAACTTAGGGCAGTCGCCGGGTACCTTGGTCGGAACTGGAGGCCAATAAGGATTATGAAGAATCGAATCATTGGTTAATTTAGAAACGTTCGGTAACTCCAAGGTAGCCAAGAACGGCAATTGCAGATGGAATGGCATGCCAGGCCCTCGGTAAGGACCTATACCTGTACTCCACGCTAGTTGAGTGTATCCTTGCCCCCATGGGTTCTGTCCCGAAGGATTTTGACCGTATGGGGTATAGGACGCATAACCAGTCTGATTCGGTTGCTGGTAACCAGTGTACGGGGGTTGATAACCAGAGTATGGACCACCCATTAGGTCCCCTTATTGTTGTTAGTGTAACCCTCTTATTGTTATTATTGTACCCCTATAACCCCCATACTGTTATTATTGTGCCCTTAAATTATTATTGTTAGGTTGGCTAGGATTACATTGTGGCCCCACTAGGATTACATTATGGCCCCATGGACTCCTATATATAGAAAGGAGGTTTCGTTCATTTTTATCATCCAAGAATTGTTCATTTATGTAATGTATTGGAGGTTTCCCCCTCGAATTGGCTTATTCATAAGGCGTTGATATCTCATTTCTTCTATTTTTGGAGCTGGTTACACAACATTTGGTATCGAAGCTTTGGATTCTAGGGTTTCATTGCTCCAAACAGGTCATCGTGGCATTTTCGCTATAACTTTTTTTCTACAAAGTTTTAGAAGATGAAATTTTTAGGGTGTGAAGCCGAAATCATGAGGAAGATTTTCTAAAAATTTCAGATTTTGGTTCGCAATATTTTCGGAGATATCATCTGTGGAAGTTAGGTCTTTTTTTCAAGCTCCTAAACAGGTCATCGTGGAATTTTCGCTATAAATTTCTTTTTACGAAGGTTAAGAATCTTAAATTCATATGGTGCGAAGCTGAAATACTGAGGAAATTCATCAAAAAATTTCAGAGCTTGGTTCGCAACATTTTTGGAGATATGATCTGTGGAAGGTAGTGCTTTTCTAGGCTTCTAAATTTCATCTCAAAGAGGTGATCGTGGGAAAAGTTCAATAACGCTCTCTCTGGGCATCGGATTGGAGTGCCGTAAAAAAAATTTCGCAAGTACATAGACTGTAGTTTCTTGGCTATCAATTTCAGAGACAAAGGATGAAACAGTGACACGTGGCAAGTCATACAAGTTCACTCTACTGAACCAATCCATAATTAGGTCATTGTGGGAGATTGGACACAACTTTGTCTTGGAGAATCAAATCGAGTCATACTGTGGTATTCAAAAGAAAATTCAGGCTACTATTGCTGAACACAGATATTGAAGATCTGCAATCACAGAGATAATACAATTTGAATATCGAGCTCCTCAAAAGCAAGAAAAAGGTGTAAGTCTTGTTTGAATAATCAAGTTAAATTGATCCCAAGGGCATATTGTAGAATAGATATCAGTATTGGATTCTAAAATGGCCCCTAAAAATAATTCAACACCCATTAAGCCTTCAGAAGACTCTACTATGACTCATGAAGATGAAGAATGGCAACATGACATATCAAAATTACAAGAGCAAATTTCGCTCTCGCAAAGAACAACAAAAAATGAAATGGAAGTTTTGAAGAAAGGCGTGGTAACTAAGATGGATGGTTTGAAGAAAGGCGTGGAAGCTAAGATGATTGGTTTGGAAGCTAAGATGGATGGCATGGAAGTGGGCATGGAAGCTAAGATTGATGACAAGGAAGCTAAGATCGATGAGAAAATGGAAAACATGAAGAATTTTCTAAAAGCAGACATGGAAGGTTTGACAAAGTTTATACAAGAAAGGTTTCCTAATGGTGAAAAGATAGTAGAAGAACCTCATGATGAGAACAAAATAAATGTTAATTGTAATTTCATAAACTCTAATGTTGGCGGGAAGAACCACCATATTCCAAAGATGGATATGATGAAGTTTGATGGAAAGGATCCTGTAACATGGATACTACAGATGGAGCAATATTTTGATCTCCATAACGTGCAAAACACACAAAAGGTACGCATTGCAACTTTACATTTAGAACAAAATACATTTGTATGGTATCAATGGCTTTGCTCCCGTAAAAAAATTGTCACTTGGTCAATTTTTACGGAGGAGATGATAGCACATTATGAGGATACAAAGAGCAACACCTTCTTTAGCCAATTGATAAATCTCAAACAAAAGGGTTTAGTGGGGCAGCACATTGAGGACTTCCAAAAATTGAATATAAGGGTAACTAATATTCGAGAGGAACACAGGATTGATCTCTTCTTAGGTACTCTAAAGGATAACATCCAACATGAAGTTCGTGTTTTGGAACCTGATTCATTGGAGAAGGCATTCGGGTTGGCAAGAAAAGTTGAATGTAAAATTATGGCGACAAGGAAGCCTACCACTCAATTCTATAAAGAAGGAAGTGTTGCTACGTCTAGATTTCCACAACCTACAAGGTTGACACCACAACAATTGGAAGAAAAAAAGAGCAAAAGGGCTTTGCTACAGTTGTGATAGAAAATACACTAAAGGTCATAAGTGTGCTGAGAAGAAATTATTTTACATAGATTGTGAAGAGGAAGAAGAAAATGAACAAGAAGAGGATATACACCGGGAACCAGCCCCAGAAGAGGAAGAAATGAATCCGACCATATCGTGTAATGCACTGGCAGGAATTACCACTCCTCAAACTCTCAAGATAAAAGGACAAATCAAGAAGAAAAAGGTAATAGTGTTGATTGATTCGGGTAGCACCCATAATTTTATTCATTGTAAGGTAGCCAAGGAATTAAATTGTTTCCTATACCCAACACCAGAATGTCAAGTGATGGTTGCAAATGGAGGAACTATAAATTGCTCTGGAAAATGCCACAATATCAAGCTAACCATGGGGGAATATGTGTTGACAAGTCCAATGCTTTCCATTCCTATGGGAGGTGCTGATGTTGTACTAGGAGTACAATGGTTACAATCTTTGGGGACGATAGCTTTTAATTTTCAAGAACTTTTCTTGAAATTTTTTTGAGAAGGAAAGGAAGTCGAATTACGGGGTATTGAAGGGAAGCCGGGAAGGATAATAAGCTCTAATGTCATGACAAAGCTTCTAAAGAAAGAACAACGAGGCGTAATTGCACAATTATGCTCACTAGAAGTTCCGACATCAAAATCATCTGTTTCTGCAGATCTCCAACAAGTCTTGGACAATCATTCCAAGGTGTTTGAAACTCCCAAAGGACTCCCACCTATTCGTGATCATGATCATGCTATTCATTTGATTCCAGGAAGTGTTCCTCCAAACATCAGGCCTTATTGATATCCTTACTTCCAAAAGAGCGAAATTGAACGTATGATTGCAGAAATGTTAGAGGCGGGTATAATTCAACCTAGTGAAAGTTCTTTCTCTGCTCCTGTAGTATTGGTACACAAGAAGGATGGATCATGGCGAATGTGTCCGGATTATAGGGAGCTCAATAAGCTCACCATTAAAGACAAATTTCCCATTCCTGTGATTGATGAATTATTGGATGAATTACATGGAGCAATTTATTTTACCAAGTTGGATCTTCGTTGAGGATATCATCAAATTAGAATGAAGACTGAAGATATTCCAAAAACAACATTTCGAACTCATGAGGGTCATTATGAATTTTTGGTCATGCCTTTTTGCCTTACCAATGCACCTTCTACATTTCAAGGGTTGATGAATTCCATTTCAAACCCTTCCTTAGAAAATTTGTGCTAGTATTTTTTGATGATATACTAATCTACAGCAGGTCTTGGAAGGATCATGTTGAACATGTTGACAGGGTGCTCAAACTATTGCGGGAGAAACAATTATATGCAAAAAAATCCAAATGTTTCTTTGGAGTACAAGAGGTGGAATATCTGGGTCATATTGTATCTCACGAGGGTGTTAAAGTAGACCTAACAAAATTAAATCCATTAAGGAATGGAAAGTCCCCACAACCATTAAGAAGTTGCGAGGATTTCTCGGGTTAACAGGGTATTATCGCAAGTTTGTTAAGAATTATGGGAGAATATGAGCACCTCTAACATCATTATTGAAGAAAGATGCATTTTCATGGACTCCTGAAGCAACTAAGGCCTTTGAACGTCTTAAAGAGGCAATGTGCCTAGCACCGGTCTTAGCTACACCAGACTTCACAAAAACCTTTATTGTGGAATGTGATGCCTCAGGAAATGGAATTGGTGCAGTTTTAATGCGGGAAGGAAGACCCATTGCTTTTGAAAGTCGTCCAATCAAAGGAAAGTATTTACAGAAACCTATTTATGAGAAGGAAATGTTAGCAATACTACATGCACTAAAGAAATGGCGAACTTACCTAATGGGAAGACACTTCAAGGTAAAAACTGATCATGATAGTCTTAAACACTTTTGGAACAAAGACTATCGTCAGAAGAGCAGCAAAAATGGGTCACAAAGATGTTGGGTTATGACTTTGAAATAATCTACAAAAAAAGAAAGCTTAATGTTGTTGCGGATGCACTCTCAAGAAAGAATGAAGAGGTGGAAGCATTGCTTTGTGCCATTTCTATTATCCAACCAGATTGGATAACCGAAGCAAGAGATGAATGGAAGAAGGACAAACATGTATGGACACTCATTCAAAAGTTGCAGCAAGATCCTAGTACATCTGATACATTTAGTTGGAAAAATGATTCCTTATGGTACAAAGATCGCTTATATCTTTGTACGAATTCCCAACTAAAACAAAAGATTCTTCTGGAATTGCACACTTCTCCTTTAGGAGGACACTCGGGATTTTTAAAAACTTACCACAGGGTGAAGAAAGAATTTTTTTGGGATGGCCTTAAATCCGATATTCAAAAGTTTGTGGCGGAATGTTTGGTTTGCCAGCAGAATAAAGTGGAAACAATTAATATCCCAGGACTTCTACAACCTTTATCCATTCCAAGTCGACGTTGGGAGGAGATTTCAATGGATTTTATCACAGGTTTACCTAAGTCCGAAGGAAAGAGTGTCATCATGGTGGTAGTTGATAGACTTACCAAGTATGCACACTTTTGTGCATTATCTCATCCATTTAAAGCAAGTACGGTTGCTACTACATTTGTGGACAGAATTCAAAAGCTACATGGAAGCCCAAGGGTTATTGTGAGCGACAGAGATCCCATTTTTACGGGAAATTTTTGGACGGAGTTATTTTCTTGTTTGGGTACTCAATTAACTCATAGCTCATCTTATCATCCTCAATCTGATGGTCAAACTGAGATAGTAAATAAATGTTTGGAAGGATATCTTCGTTGTTTTGTATCTAATAAACAAACACAATGGGTCAAGTGGTTACCTCTCGCTGAATGGTGGTATAACACTTCCTTCCATACTGCGGCAAAAATGACCCCATTTATGGCACTTTATGGATATCATCCACCATCGATTACATCATCTTTAAGGGAAAATTCGAAGGTTCAAGCAGTCGAAGATCACATCGAGCATCAGCAAGAAGTTCTCCAACTCTTAAAGGATAACCTTAATTTGGCACAAAATCGAATGAAACAATAGGCAGATCAACATCGCAGCGAGAGAAGTTTTGATGTAAGAGATTGGGTATTTTTACGGCTACAACCATATAAACAAATGTCCCTCAAGCAAGCTAAGAAGGATAATAAATTATCGCCAAAGTACTATGGTCCTTACAAGGTGTTGCAAAAGATTGGTACTATGGCGTACAAATTGGAGCTTCCTGCTTGTTCGCGAGTACATCCAGTTTTCCATGTTTCATGCTTAAAGAAGGTTATAGGTGAAAATATTCCAGTTCAAACAATATTTCCAGAACTTGACGAGGAAGGAAAAATCATATTGGAACCGAAAGCGGTCACGGAAACAAGAACTCGACAACTACGGAATCGATCAATTTCAGAGTATCTTATCAAGTGGAAGAACTTACCCACTGAAGATTCTACATGGGAGGATGAGAATTTTATACAAAAGCACCCAGAGCTACTCAAGCGTTGAGGACAACACTTTTTTTGAAGGAGAGGGACATGTTAGGTCCCTATATTACTAGTATAGCCCCTTATTGTTGTTAGTGTAACCCCCTTATTGTTATTATTGTACCCTTGTAACTCCCATTTTGTTATTATTGTGCCCTTAAATTATTATTGTTAGGTCGGATAGGATTACATGGTGGCCCATTAGGATTACATTATGGCCCCATGGACTCCTATATATAGAAAGGAGGTTTTGTAAATTGTATCATCCAAGAATTGATCATTCATGTAATGTATTGGAGGTTTCCCCCTCGAAGTGGCTTATTTCTAAGGCGTTGATATCTCATTTCTTCTATTTTTGGAGTTGGTTACACAACAGACCCTGATTATATGTCGGCCCCGTTTGAGCAGTCTGTGGATTTGGCTGCTGAGTATAGGTGTAGCCAGGTTGTTGAGTGTAATAATGGTAACCTTGGGGTGGATTATAAGTCAGTCGAGATTGACCGTGAGGGTAGTAACCGCCTTGAGGTTGTGCGGGCTGCTGATAGGTGGGACCTTGCTGAGCGCGATAATTAGGATGCACCGGTTGATTCGGTTGTGGCATCGAGTAAATCGGCTATTGAGCAGGGTTGACAGGATGTGTAGGCTGGCCTAGTTGGACAGGCTGGCCAGGCTGAATGGGCTGACCTGGTTGAATAGGTTTCCCGGGCGAACAGGTTGTGCCGGTTGCATAGGTAAATCCCCAGTGGAGTTGCCAATTTGTTGTAGAGGTAAATCCCCTCTGTGGATAGAGGCTATCCCTACTAGCCCAGATCGGTTCTAGCAACAATTGTATCACTCTAAGGTGAAAGTTCCTAATTGAAATAAACCAACTTGCAATGAAGTCCTACCTCAAGTCCAATGCTATTGTTCGTAGAGAAGATGGCGCTCCTGTTTCCTTGCTCCAGCAGATCACAATCCTCTCACTTGCCGCGATCGAGCACCTGCACACACAAGAAACACGACAAACACAAGCGTAAAACCCGATATATATGAAATTATGTATCATTCAAAGAAGACACAACTCATGATCATAATGAACAATACGAGTGGAACCATAACCAATAGTCGCTTATCATTAATTCATACAAAAGAAAATACAACCTGGCTCTGACATTGAACCTTCCTTCGGCGGGTCGTCAGTGGAATACGTCTCAGTAAAGCTTGTCAGGAATGGGGACACGCCTCTCTCTTTGATCGTCAATCTCCTTGCTATGGATTTGGCACTGTGAGGACTAGCAAAGCTCTTTAGGCTATGAAGGCTCTTGGAGACTCAACCATTCAACCCTTCAGCTATTCAGCCATTCAGCTCTTTAGCTATTCAGCCATTCAGCTATTCAGCTATTCAGCCATTCAGCCCCTTCATCAATGGATGAAGGCTATATTTATAGAGGAGAGGAGGAGGTTGGGATCCCTACAATAGTGGAAGGGAGGCCTTATCCCTTGGGAGGTTCCCCATAAGGTGGAAACAAGAGGCCAAAGGAGGAAGGCCGTGGTTATTCAGTCGAAACCACTCCTCATGACTCATCTACGAAGTTGTTGTAATATAAACGACCCTCCAATGGGCGAGATGGGGATTGTAGGGACGGTGACAAATTGTTGTGTAACAGGGAGGCTTTGTTGGCGCCCCCCCCCCCCCTCCCCCCCCCCCCGTGGTAGATCCATTAAATAAGTTTCAGTGGTTGTAGGTGGGTGCAGCCTTGCAGGGGCCTAGAGCGATGGTAGGGATCTTCGAACCAGAACAACGCTGTGGCTAGAGAGCATGAGACCCTAGCACAGAGCGCCCCCCCAATGGGACACTATGTCCATTACATTAAACAAAATTTCTGATTTCACAGACAAATATTTCAAAAAATACAATGCCTTGCTCTTATATCCAAACATAATGATCATCATCCTTTGCTTGAACTATTGTCACTGCTCGATCTAATTCCATGACTTGGGGTTATTTTTAGGAACATTTTTTTCAAGGTGTTGATTGTTTTAGTCTTCTTCACCTTCCATCTACAAACATAAAATTAAATTGTAACAAGTGTATATACATTCGTGAGAATAATGAAAATTGAAATATTAAATAATATACATCAATGTAAATCGAAAAGAAATCATGTACCATAGCAACAATTGACTCATGAACTATACACTCTCTTTCAAAACCATGTAGTATTCCATTTTTCAAGATTTCATCTGTTAGCACAGTTCCATACTTTGTTTCTTGCAAGTTTTATAGCCCATAACAAATCATATATTTAATATAAAATATTTTTTTTTCTATTAATTATAGACAGATCTAAGTAAAACAAGATCGATAGATGCTTACAAATTCCACAATTAATTTATGATATGCCAACATATACTCACAACCCATATTTAACCCAATGTCAATCAATTCATCTGATGGATTTTCTTTGTATGTTAGCACCTGTTTGAAGAAATTCAATGATGATTTTTGTAAAACAACTTAAAATAAACAAAAATTAAATCTAGTTAAGTTGTTATAAGGAAGTAACAATTACTCACAAACTTAGATATCAACCCTTTTCTTCCTTGTCGTCATGTTTTATGTGCTGAATGGGTTCCATTTTCTTTTCTTTTCTGCAAGAAGATACTTGAAAAATAATATTTAATGCTAAATTGTTTATTTATTGTACCTAATGATCGAAAAATTCGATGATTACATATTATATTTGAAGCACGTTGTTGTTGAGATGGCTCTTCCCGTGATGCAATTTTTTCCATTTCTTTGACCATCTCCTTTTACATCTTTTTGGACATTCCTAGTGGCATATTTATGATATCAGCTCGTTCATCTTTTGAGATTTTCATAATCTTCCTGAAAATGTAACATGACAATAAACTATTTAATTTTTATATTGATATATGAAAAGTAAATATAACAAAAGTGATATTTATAAATAATTCTAGAAAAACATTTAAAGGAATATTACTTTTTCATTCCTTGTTTTTTGTTGTTGTATGTTTTTGCTATTAAAAGTATGACATGTCTCAATGACCAATTCTCTGGAAACTCTTCCTGTAGTTTAGATAAAAAAATTTTCTTGGAATCATTGGATTGATTTTTGTATTGTAAGTGGAAAGAATATCTATACATTCATTCCACTAGATCCCTCAAACTTTTGTAAAAGTTTTTCTCCCTTTCGTTAACCTCCAACACCACTCCAGATGAGCTAAGGAGAAATTCATTTTCATTTGCATGTTCTATTTTTTTTCTTTTCTTAGAACAACATTACTTTTCTGAGTTGTTGGTCCCTATAGAACATTAAACATATGTGAATTAAGAGATTGTATGAAACATGTTATCTAATAATTTTAAGTATATTATTAATGAAAATTAAAAAAAGAAACTCATATTGGATCGATAGTATTTTTTCATTCACCTAATTCATCCTTTTGTGATTTTTCCATCAAGATTTTATGCATTATTGGTCCTAGATAAGAAATAATCTTATCGAGCTTCATCATTTTGTGGCTCTGCATGATACACAGTAAACAATACATATTATTTAAACCTACATATAGTTCAAAATTAATTTTTTTGTAAATAATTTACAAAGAACTTGCCTTTTTTTCTTTTCTTGATGTGTTATCAGTATTTTTGTTACTTGATCTCTTGTCAGCCATTTCTTTATCAATATGAAACATGTACCATATCATTCATTAATATATTTTATAAATAAATTATCAACTTTTCAGGTTAAAAAATATATATCAAGAAACTGGAGCACTTTTCATGGTGTACGCACTAGCGTTGGTGCGTGGTGGTCTTATAAACGCACCGCCCAAATAGTATAAAACACCATACGGTGCTCTATTGCAAAAGGAGCACCGGTGCGTTACATGTCAACCACCACACTGATTAACATAGGCAAAATATTAAAAATCGTCTAGTGTTAGTTTTTGTAGCATATGGTGTCATAGAGGGAGCGGTGCAACCTATTCTTATAAATGTCCCACACAAACAAGGGACCACCGTATGATGCTCTCTGTCAAATAGGAGACTAGGTACGGTGTGTTATATGTTACATGGTGCACCAATTAACACAATAAAAAATTGTTTTTGCGAAACAGTACGTTCGCAGTGCACCATAATGACATAGTGCACCAGTGCCCTATTTTACATATGGTGCACCGATTAAAAAAAAATTGTTTTTTAATTTTTTATCAAACAGTATGTGCGCGGTGCGATGGGATAATTCAGTGCACCGGTGCGCTAGGTTACACAGGGCGCACCGATTAAAAAAATTCTGTTTTTTTTAAAATTCACGCAAGGGCCGCCATGGATTGAGATCCGACTATGCAAGTCATCCAGTGGGTTGGATGTCATAGGCCTATATAGAGCAATACAAACCCTATAAATCTAAAATAAAAAACCCTAATTATGAAATCACAGAAACAGGGAGAAGAAAGAGAAGAAACAAAAATAATGAAGGGTTTAGAGTAAAGATGGATTCTTTTTTTTTTCTTCTGAAAATGAACAAAAAATTGAAATTTTTTTCTTACTGCGTAAAAAAAGCTACATAAAAAGTTAAAAATAAAATAAAATTTAAACATGAGATCGTTTGAAATTCTATGCTATAGGGTTTGAATCACCAGAGGTTTGGAATTCTGATTGTCTGAATACTTCTGTTCGAATGTATTTCACTGCTCCACAATGCTCTCATGCTCTCTTGCTCCAGATATGTCTCCTGCAAATCTCTGGCTGAAATTTTTTGAAAAAATAGTGAAATAATGAAAAGTGTTTAGTATTTAAAGCATTGTTTTATGAAATTAGATTTTCGAAAATATTTTGCTGCCCATTTTTCAATTTACCGCTTTTTTTCACTTAAAAAAAATAGAGTTACGCTTTTTTTATTTGCAGTTATTCGTCACTGGTGCATCACTTAATAGCACCGCACTAGTACGTCCGTTGATAACATGGCACTGGAGCGTGGTAACTAAAACGCACCGGTGCAGTTATCTGTACATTAACATCGATAACAAGAAGTCCATTTTTAAGGCACCGAAATTTCTTTTGGGTGTGTACACCAAAATTTATTGTTGATTTTTCTCAAATGTAGGGAGAAAATGTCATAATTATATCGAATGGAAAATTCTTCAAAATCCAATTCGTGCCATAATATTTCTCAAATTCCATCGCGGTGTTCTCCCTATCCATCTCGAGACGTAATATTTACTTCAGATTTTATTTATATTTTCATTATCTAATTGAATTTATGTTTTTATCCATGTCAATCATGCACATCTTAATTAAATTTATAATATATACAAATTTACAGGTTCATGCAGATTCAAAATCGAGTTCGGATGCACAAAATATTCAAATAGCTCCAAAACTTCGGAAGCTCTTATCAGGAGCATCATACCACAAGCCCCATTTGGTAGATGAAAATGGAAAACCACTTCACCCTACGAATTGTAACAATATTTCATCTTCTAGCCACAATCCTTGGACAATCATGGTAATAATTATAATTGTTTGGTATATTGATTAATGTATTTATTTCAACGTCAAACCAATTAAGCATGCAATATTGTCAATGTGCTTACTAATTGATATCATATATTTTGTACTAATCATGTTCAAATTTTTTTTTTAAATTATTAGGATTCTAGTGATGATGAGTGACCTACCAACCATATTTCATTGCACCCCATGAAAATGTAAAATCAAGAGAAGACTGAATTAAGAGAAAAAATCATAGAGGAACGATACCAATAATGGTTGAATCAACCACCGATTCAAATCCCACTACATCCAGATTCACCAATTAGGAATGAATACAAAAGTAGTAGTTCTTCACAAACAACAATGGAGGCAATCGAATAGAGGTTGGTATGGATTATTACTTAAGCGATACGAATGCCATGGAGACAATGTTGTTAGATTCATTCCAAAATGATGACCAATTAGGGGATGATGCTAATATCGCTGACACCTTTTTCGAAGGCCTTAAAATTTTCTTCCACCACCCCTCTCTTTGGACCTAGCGGTCAGTCAAAGTCTACCTAGTTGGGGACAATGATGTTACTGTACAACTTGAAAGAAAATTTTGGATGTTGAATGCATGTTTCTCGGAAATTTTGAGGTAAGTTACTATAAATTCCTCCCTTATATAAATTTGAGAAATATAATTAGTACACAATGAACATTACAAATGGTCAATTTTATGAATGTTAATAATTATATCGGCATTAATGTACATTTATTAATATTTTCCATGATCACCAACTACAGGTTATTCAAAGATAAGGTTCTTCCAAGTGATAATGTCTTTCCCGGTAGCTACGAGGAGGCAAAGAAATTTTTGAAAATGTTGGGTGTTGAGTACATATCATATCATGCATGTCCAAATGATTGAATTCTATATATATGAGAATATGTAGACAAAGAGATATGTCTGAAACATGGGCATGAAAGGTATGATAAATAAAAAAATAAGGGTAAATCATGTGGTCCTCCTTTTAAGATATTGAGGCACATGCCTATAATCCCAAGGATTCAAAGGCTCTTTCATTGCAAAGTATTAGCTATGTTTTAGGGATGGCACACCTCACACAAAAGTGACTTGGGAGTTATGTGAATCCCAATTGATTCAATAGCCATGAAGCATATAGAGGATACATAGCCAAAAAAATTCAAGGATGAAGTACGAATTCTATGACTCAGCATAGCCATGGATGGTGTCAACCCATATTCCCTCCAGAACACCAAGTATTCTATTTGGCCTGTAGTAGTGATCAATAACAATATGCCCCCATGGATTTCCGTGAAGAATGAACATCTTATGTTGGCTCTCATAGTCCCTAGTAGAAGACAAGTGAAGAATATGGATGTCTACTTACAACCATTGGTATATGAATTGAAGGAATTATGGGATGGGATAAATGTATACGATGTATCAAGACCCATCGCAGCAGAGAGGAGTTTTAATTTGTATGATATATGTGCTTACATGACACATGATTATCTAGGCTTAGGAGTTTGCTATGGTAAATTACATGTTTATTGATTTGTTTAAATACGTAACAATATTATTTCACATATTAGTTATTTAATTCATTGTAATTGTTCTTATCTTCATGATATTATTTAATGTGCCATGCATATGAATTGTATACAATAATCTCGTAGGTCTTGTAACAAAAGGGTATTTTGGATGTAAATGTTGTGGACCTTCTCTGAAAGCTAGATGGTCCAAGGACCTTCGAAAGCCAGTGTATGATTGCTCCAAGGTATTCCTCCCAGAAGAACACCCTTACAAAAGAGCAACATTCACTTTCAATGGTAAACGAGAGAGAACCAAAAGGCCTCCAATAATGACACCATCTGAATGGCTTAGAGCATATGAGAGAGAGAAGGAGAAGGAGTTCATAGAAATGTTCGATTCAAATGGGGAGCCTATGTTAGATGATCCAGAATTATTCGACACCTATGTTGAGAAATTTCCGATTGGGATGAAAAGGAAATCTATATTTTATAACTGCCCATATTGAGAGAATCTTAAGATTACCCACTTATTAGATCCCATGCATATATTTAAAAATGTTTCATGTTCTTTATGGACGAACATATCATTGAAACAAAGTGACACATTGGCTATCTTATTACTTCTTATTACTTCAAAAACCAAAAAGAAACATTGGCCAAGATGATTAGAAAGTACAGGATCAGAGGTAGGCGTTGGTCCCTCTAATTCATGGTATTTAAAAGAAGGCGATGTCCCATGGATTTTAAAAAAAGATGATCTTTCTTTGGCAAAGGAAGTTATAATGGGAGTGAGGGTGCCATCTTCATACAGGTCTTCACTATGACGCTGCTTCACCGTGGATGACCATTTTTCGGGGTTGAAATTTCATGACCATTTGAATCTTCTAAGATTACGTATAATGTCAAAAGCATTATTTTATTATTTGTTATATTAATAAATTTTATCCCATGTAGGGATTATAAAACATAAATAATTTTGTATATTATTGCACGTGTTTATAACTTTGCAGTGTCATCATATTTTGTTCATACGTGGGTGTGTGAAACATGAATTCCCTCAAGACCTAGGACATGCCATATCTAAATTATCTGCATTTGTATGTTGGATCATGTCAAAGGAGATTCATGTGGCTGGAATTCCATGGCGGCGTCAAGAGATAGTTGAGATTGTTTCTATGTTTGAGAAGGAACTGCTGACGAGTTTCATGGACTTGCAGGTTCATCTTCTAATCCACATAGTAGATGAGGTTGAATTGGTTGGGGTGGTTTCTTGTCGTTGTATGTTCTTCTTAGAGAGGTACATGAATAAATTGAAAGGTTTTGTTCGACAAAGGGAAAAACCCAAGGGGTCTATGGCAGAGGGTTACATATCGTATGAGCCTTTCTATTATGCTAGTGAATAAATCAAGCAGATCGACAACATACCAGGTTCGGTGATTTGGGACGATGAAAGGGACGAAGACATAAGAGAAGGGGAGTTGCTCCAAACGAGTGGAAAAAGGTGCTTGATAAAGAGTAAGCGACTTATAATTTTTCAAATTTACACAAAGTAAATATTCATGTTGAACTTAGATATAATGTATATTTTGATCTCTATGTACTATATAATGTTGGTTTGATTTTATCAGCGAATGCAAAAATTGAAGCAATCAATAAATTTGTTCTTTACAATTCCAAAGTGATACAACTGTGGGTCGCATTGTACGAACAAAAGAGGATGAAATGGGATAGTGACAGGAAAGAATTCAGATGGTTGAATGGTAGAAGTGTGCCTTATCTCGATCATTTAAAAGAAAATATGCCAAAAATATGCCCCAACAGTTGGGTTGTTGACCAAGTCAGAGAGAAATATGGTGCAACCAGTCGTTACCCGTGTGCTGAAGAGGATGTGCTAAACGTAGGGATTGGGTGGAACAAGTCGGTAATAATCTATTTAATTTATATGTACATTTGAAACTTAATAATGCACCTTTGAACCTTCGATGCAGGTGAAAAAACAAACGTGAGTGAAAATCACATCACACTCCACCCGGATAATGGATATCTCCCACGCAGAGCTTCATCTACTATGGATCCACATACCGTTAGCCTCTCGCACGAAACTTGCAGATCTAGAAATGATGATGAGAGGACGGGTACCGCGTCACCATGCCCTGAACATCACCTTGCATCTATCACCATTAATTTCCATCATGATTAACCAGTATCGCAACCATACCCCCTCCCCCGAGCCTACTCAAGTTCTCAATCATAGCATGTAGATACGTGCGAAGGTGACTCATCGCTATCCTGATAGCTCTCATCTCCACCCCTTTATAAAGCTAAGCTATCTGGCCTTTCCTCACTCAGCCTGTTACCTTTGCCTCTCGCCCCCCTCACTCTGTTATGGCTTCTCACTGACTTCAAACAGCGGCGAAGCCCCTGTCCTAGCGTGGAGCTGTGTAGTCTCCTTTTGATTTCCGCTCTCCCTCCTATGCATATGCCCCCCAAATATTTCTTCCCCTTTAGCCCCAGTGTGATACTAGTCTCCTTTTCTTGTCCCTGTGTGCTTTTGTTTCTCCTGAACTGCTATCCCCGACCCAAGTGCACAATGGCTCCTAGAATTTTCCAATGCACTATCCGCGGAGCTCAGAGAGGGGCTCTCCTAGGACGATATCATCATGGAGAGTGTTGGAAATACTGAGAGGGGGGGTGAATCAATATTCCTTTCAATTAGAGAATTAGTTAATCTTCAATTATTATCAGTTTTTGTACAATGATAGTAGCAAACAAGAGGAACACAAATTCACACATTTTTTAAGGTGGAAACCCACTCTGGGACAAAAACCACCTAATGCTTTTCTAATAATTCTTTAATATTCAACTCCAATTGAAAATAAAGCTCCAACTTCCTAGAATCTAGAAAAGCATTCTTCTCCAACTCCCACTGGATGGACGCTCCAATGCCCGAGATTCTTCAGTAGTCAACTGAATGGATGCCCCAATGAGCTGCAACTCACCCTAGCACCACCCTACCACCCTATAGAAGAATAAAATAAGAATGGACTCCCATACCAGGGAAAATGGTCCACTTTACAATGATATAGAATGATGTAGAAGAAGAATATATACTAGACCATAACCCCAACTTTGACACAACCACCTAATGATGATCCTAGACCTCCCAACACTGCCTCTTCAACCCTTGGCAAATAGACACTAGTACAATTTTTACAATAATGTATTTACAATGACTTAGTACAATGATACATTTCCAATGATTGTATGCAGTGCTGCCCACTTGAAGACTTCATAGGATGAACTTCTTGCTGTTGTTATGCACCTTGGTTGATGCTCTTTTCATGCTACCCTCTGCTGCACCTTGCTTTGCTTTGCTGCCCTAGAAAGTCTGGTCCTTTGCAACCCTTGACAACACATGATCTAGCTTTTTCTTTGCCTTCTAGGAGCTCGATATTGAATCTGGTGTATCTCTGTTATTTCAGATCCTCAATATCTAATTTTCGGTCCTGTAGTATTCCTATGAATCTTCTTTCCAATTCCACAGTTCTGACCAAATTTGAATTCTTCAAGAGATATTTATACCCAATCTCTCACAATTCCCTAATTACTTATGGACTATTTCGTAGGAGCGCACTTGTACGACATGCCACGTGTCATTGTTTCTTCATTTGGCTTTGAAATTGATAGAGAAAATTAGTAGTGCCATATACGCATATTTTACGGAATTCTAATCCGATACTCATAGAGAGTTATGACGATTTTACCAACGCCACTTCTTTGAGTTGAAAATTTCGGAGACTGCAAAAACCCCTAACTTCCCACAGATCATATCTCCAAAAATATTGCACACCTTGATCTGAAATTTTTACGACTTCCTCGGGATTTTGGCTTCACCTCATAAAAATTTTAGCTTCTGAACCTTCGTATAAACAAATTTAGAGGTGAAAATGCCCGATGAAGCTGTTTCGAGATGGCGAATCCCTTGCATAAGGAGGAAATGAGGATCACAATTTATATAAATGCTTAGGTTGAGAAGGGCTTCAAAAAGTGAACGTGGGAGGGATTTTAGGAGCTTAAAAAATATTAATTATTACTTTTCAATGACCCATGCCCCAACCCCATGGGGTTTTAGCCCACTAACTAGGGGTACAAACTTCAAACATGAATATCTCTCAAACCGTGAAGAATTACATGGCATGCCATACATCAGCAGAAACATCTCGGCAGTAGAAACCATCAAAAGCATTATTGACCCATAATACACATTAATTTGGTAGGTCAAAATTCCCATGAAATATTGGGTTAGCCCTAGTCTTTGCTTGGGTTGACATCAATGACAAGCTGGCAGTCAATAGAGAGAATAATCGTCTCGAGTTGATTGATGGCTCCTCTTCCAGCACTTTTGCGAGTCAAAGACCTGATCCCAAGCAGCGCGCAGAATCCCTCCAGGCAAGCTGTGCAGAGAGGTGGTTGTGGTTCGAGGAGGTCCACCTCCTCTCCCCAGGCATACTCTCTGCATCGCACTCCTGTCCCTCTGACGGCTCCTGAGAAGGATGATGAGGACACAAACATCGGGGTCATGGACTTCGATGGCATTTGGACACGGGTTCCAGATGGCGTAGACCCGGACTCCCCCATCCTCTACACTCCTGTGAGCATTCCCAAGCGTATTGTGGCCGATGTGGAAGCAGCTGCTACGCAGGCTCCAGCTTGTCCTATTGAGGAGGAGAACCCCAACAGTAATGATGAAGATAATGAGTAAATTTTGGGCGACTGCCACGAGTTATCCTCTCTTTGTTTTGTTATACTCGCCCTCGGGGCCTTTACCGCTATCATTTACTTTGTGTTTCTTAGATATGTCGTTAATACGCGCATAATGTATTGCTCGGTTCTAAGTGAGTATTGTACGGAGTTGGTTACCTCCCGAGGTAGCCCAGAAACAATGTAACAAAGGCTGGGATTGGTTAAGTGTAGCTTGCCAACCTAGCCTGTAGCATATGTAACTTTATGTTTTCGAAATTAATAGAATAGCTCAAATTACCAAAAAATAATGCACCTTTCAAATGTAATTACATATATATTTCATATTTTAACTGTTGGGTTATCATAAGACACATGACACTATGATTTTTAACTTTTTTATAATAGTTTCATTTGTTCCCATCTTTGAGGGCATATGGAAACCATTTTCAAACAGAAAATGTCGATGATGGACACATGACACAAGACTATGGAGTGGAAGTCGAGCTCGATCAATCTAGTCGATCTAGCCACCGTGATAAAAACCTAGTATGAGGGACGTTAGGTTACATCGGAAAGATACAAGAGATCATTGAAGTGGATTTCTCTTCTTTCCAATGTGTTATTTTTAGGTGCAAGTGGTGGGACACCTTTGATCGGAATAATGTAAAGGAAGATCGCGATAGTAGGTTGATATGTATCAACTCTAGAAAGATGTGGGATGAAGCTAAGGAGCCCTATGTTTTCCCTAAACACTGCAACTAGGTGTTTTTTTACCCAGATGTGTTGGATAGGGATTGGTGGTTCGTATTGACACATGACCCTAGATCAAAACATATTTTTGAGAACAATAGTGTTATCATGCCATGTGAGCTAGAAGATAATGAGGGTGATCATGAGAACCAAGAGTGATATGGTACATGTGTTATTTCATCAATATTTATACTTTTTAAGATGGGTTTTTCGAAACATTATAATATGTATTTTGAATTAATTGGTAATTTGCATTATGTTAATGTTAAAATCAATATTTCACTTGATAATTTGCAATTATGTTGATCTCAAAAACAATGGTGTACTGTATAAAGTTCTTTTTTTTGTATGTAAGATCATAATAAAATAATGATAATTCTAAAGTACATGAATTTATTTGCATTATTTTCTAAATTTTATTATGTTACAAAAATTCATATTATTCTAGATTTATTATTTTACAATTATTTAAAATTTTACAAATTTACAAATTTGAAAATTTTAATAAGATCATTTCACATTAATACAATTAAAATTTTACAAATATTTTACATACAATTAGAATTAGAATTAGAATTTTACAATTTCACATACAATTACAATTAAAATTACAGTTACAATTTTAGAATTTTACATAAAATTACAATTACAATTACAATCATTTCACAGTAATACAATTAATATTTTAAAAATATTTTACATACAATTAGAATTAGAATTACAATTAGAATTAGAATTACAATTTTACAATTTTACAATTTCACGTACAATTACAATTACAATTACAATTTTGGAATTTTACATACAATTACAATTACAATTTTACAAATTTACATATATACCATTACAATTACAATTTTAGAATTTTACATACAATTACAATTTTATAATTTTACATACAATTAGAAATACAATTACAATTTGAAAATTATATAAATGTACAATTACAATTAAAATTACAATTACAATCATTTCACAATAAATTAAATATTACAATTACAATTAAAAATTACAATTACAAATACAATTACAATTTTAGAAATTTACATACAATTACAATTACAATTACAATTTTACAATATCATGATCATTTAATATTAAATTAATTAATAAACATCACGATCATAATAACCATTGTACAAACATCGGATTCGACTAAAAAACACATTCAAATTCGCTAACATCATCGTGATCATGATCATCTAACAAAACTAAATTAGCATTGTATAACATCATTACAACACAAACATCAAATATACATCTCATGTCAAATAACTCTTATCACATACACATCTATATGCAAGCTGCACATTAAATGAACATATCTAACATGACCGAACAATATACACATCATGATGATCACCAACATGTAAATTAAGTACAACTGCAACATGAACATAAAATACATGCACCATATATATATAACTGTATAATGTCAAAAATATACAACTGTAATAAAAATGTCATATATCAGCCGGTGGTACATCATCAATAGCAGTACTAGTCAAGGCCTGCTCAGTCAATGGTGTAGCCTCAACAAGCTTCAGATACATGCTAATCATCACCTGCCTGCTGATCTGGTACTGGTGCCTCATGCTGATCAAGATCAACAGTCGGCTGATCATCGTGATGAATCGACATGGTTGATGGTCCAGCCTACTCATGATCATGAGTATTGCTGGATGCTACAGGCTACTGAATCGACGTGGCTGATAGTCCAGCCTACTCTCCATGATGACTGTTGGTCGATGCTGGAGGCTGCTCATCTGGCGTAGCGCGAGGTGAACGATGATCACTCCCCTGATCGTGATCATCAGATGATGCATCGCTTCTCGCGGATTGTTGATCATGTGCTTCATCTCGACCACGCCTATAACATGCAAGGGCCCTCCTCAACCGCGTAACTAAGGACTTAGCTCCTACGACATGCCGCATCAGGCTGTACATGTCATGCAACATGCCTCTCCACATATGTACCAGCCTACCATCGGCCTGTATGTTTCTCATAGTAGCAGGCATGACTCTCGCCTCAACAAAAAATGCACATAGTTGATCGCCCAACTCCATCCTCAATCTACTATCAAGCCTACCGCACCTAGCAAAAGGTAGTACCGCGCCAGCAGGAGCAGGTCTGTCTGCACCGGCCTCATGATCCTCGACATCTGCCATATCATGATCTTCATCAAGATCCACACCTGGATCATTTGGTGGTGTAGGCATGTCATCACCATCAAAAGACCCAATTTCTGCAAAATATATTCAAGTACACAACAATAATTAGACAATTTCATTAAACAATTTAATAAAAACAAGTTAAAGAACATGTTAGAATAAATTTAAATAAAACAATAATATTACCTCTATCATCTGGAGGTTCATCATCTGTGAAGAGGATGTTGGCACACCCTCACCAATCCAAACCAACATAAGGATAGGGGACCATTACGAAGAGATGCTCGTCAACACTGGCTAGCAACTCCAGTGCATCATGCGGTATCCTTACAGAAAACTCAGTCTCGCCCCACTTGGGCATCAATTATCCCCACATGTGCATCCGTGCATCCAACATTGGCCTACGAGGATGCCGAACAAAATTATTCCTCGTCTTTGGAAACCTCTCAAAAAATAAACAAAATAGCTCCAAAGAAAAAGGGAAGTTGACCCTCCCTTGTGCATGAGCACGACATCTATCTAAGGCTGTACAAAACTGTCACAAAAAAATGGTAGACCACCTGACAAGTAGTGGCTCCTGTACTAAAGAATCAACATAATATAGAAGCGGAAAACTAACTTGTTTCTCGTCACTACCACTGGTGTTGTGTGAAAGGGCCGAAATCAGAAGTGAGAGGCACCTCACCTCCTCACTACCAAATGCAGCAATACATAACTAACCTCCAGAGACCTGAAAATTTGAAGGAGACAATATATCCACGCTAATGTATCTCTGGGAGTACACCGACTGAATCCCTACTGCATAACCAACTGGAACCTCTGGGAACGAGGGAAAATCCACCCCACTCCTCGATAGCCCTGTAAATAAATAGATTCCCTCCTCAGTGGGCACGTACCACTAGTTAGGACCAACCCAGAAAGCCTGTAGGTGGGCATTCCAAATGCGGATAAGATGTATCAAAAACAAACCATGGCGCTTTAGGGAAGTAGCCTCCTCATATAATTTGAGGAGGCCTACCTGCCTTAGGAGCCCCTGAGTAGCTACTGTAATAGGGTGAGAGTACGCATCTCTCTCCCTCTCTCGTGCCTCCCACAGGAAAACCATGTTATATTGGTGCCGCATGTTTTTGTTGTTGTTCCCTCTCTTCTCTCCTTTCACGTCTCTGAATGATTGACATATTAAATACATTTTTTTTTATTAAATGAGACATGTATTTAGGAATTTACATATATAAATTAAAAAAAAAAAACATTTGGTGTGCCACAAAAAAAAGGCATGCACCGGTCACGGTGCATCTTTTACTGTTGCGCACTGGAGGTGGTGCACCAGAAAATATTCAACGCACCGAAGGCAATGCACCTGCAAATTTTAAGTGCATCGCCCTCTTGGCATTGTTCCAAAGTCAACAGTGCAGTGGTATAACAATCCACACCGTTGACTATGGACCAGTGTCTGGAGGGCGATGCTCTGACCAAACTATACGCCCCGGGGCATATAGTTTAGTCAGTGCACCGCCCTCCTGACATCAGTACATAGTCAACGGTGCGATATTTTACCAGGCCACACCATTGACCAAGTCGAAATGTTAGAATGTGGTGTGCTATATTTCCGTCAACGCACCGCATTCCTGCTATTCGACAGGGTCAATGGTTCGATCGGGTAACCGACCACACCGCACTTTTTTTAAATTTTAAAAATTCTGAGTGCACCTTTGGATACCTCCCTGGAATCGATGTAGATATCGTTAGCACTGGTGGTGGTGCGACCTGTAAATTTTCAGGCAGCATCGCGAACTGGTGCGAGTCGAACAACTTGAGTACACTGCGCGGGAATTTTTTTTTTTTTTTTAAAGGTTAATTTTAAGCTAATTTACAATTATAATATGCCAAAAGGCTTAATTATGGAAAAAAGTAAAAATACATGTACATTTGGCCGTCGAGGAGACATATTGGCTGTATAATTTGCAAAACTAAATTTGCCCATCGTTTTTCAAAATTCAAAATGGAGATGTTGTGCAATGTAGAGTAGTAGTGCGTGCAATGGGTGAAATGGGAGCACCGATGTCAGGGCGCCTCAGACAAGGAAATTGGTGCCGGTGCTTGAGAGCTTATCTGGAGTTTTGGGTATGTGTTATATTCTTTCCATGACTAGCCCCACGCGCTATACGTTGCGCCGGGCGCAACAAGGGGGTCACAAGGGGGGAGGCAGGCCCCACTGTTGGGGTCCGGGGCAGCGCCTCGGCGAAAATTGTTTTGCTGTGCGAACCCACTCATAGGCGGACCCACCCATGTTTTGTGCATGAGTTTGCACATGGTTTTGGGGTACGATGGTTTTCGGTCCCTGGTATTTTGTAGATCCGGTCAAGGGAACTACGGTTATGTTCTAATCCAGGGTTAATGGATTTAGGTTTATGTATGCTTCAGAATGTATATATATGTGTTGTAACACTAAAAGGAATATAATGAAAAATCAAGCTGGTCGTCCCTATTTTGGATCTAAGGGAAAATATCTGTGTTTATCTGTTTTATGTTTTATGTTTTGTTTATTTTCTATTATAAGATTCGTGTGTAGATAATTTATGTTTAGGGTTAAAACCTACATTTGGTAGCAAAGCTGTTTCGGCTTCAAGGGGACACCTTTGTTGCTGAGGGTTTTTTGCTCGGGCTTGAGGTAGACCCTGTTCAGTGGGAGATCTACGGGATCGATTCTTGCGGTGAAAGAAGATGGCGAGTGGCGGAAAGATAGAGATCGAGAAATTTAATGGTTAGATTTTTGAGTTTTGGAAGCTCAAGATGGAGGATCTGCTGGTGGATAAAGATCAATGGATTGCAGTAGATCCAGGTACTAAACCAACAAAAATGTCAGATGAAGACTGGAAGAAATTGGATCGGAAGGCTAAGAGCACAATACAGTTGTGTGTCTCAGATTCAGTATTGTTGAATGTATCTGGGGAAGCTACGATGAAGAATTTGTGGGAAAAACTTGGGACTTTGTACCAATCTAAGTCTCTGGTGAATAAGTTGTTCCTGCGGAAAAAGCTATATAACCTGAGGATGAAGGATGGAGACTCGGTGACAGAGCATTTGAACGCCTTCAATACTGTGGTAAGTCAGCTGTCGTCTGTTGATATTAAAATCTCAGATGAAGATAAGTGCATCAGTTTGTTGTGCTCTCTACCAGACTCGTGGGACAGTCTGGTTATTGTAATAGGTAGCAATACAACTACCTTGAATTTTGATGACATTGTCTCAGCCTTGCTATCGGAGGAAATGAGACGGAGAAATATGGAGGGTCAGAATGGAGATGCCTTATCTGTACGAGGAAGGTCCCAGAACAGAAACGAGAATAAGGTTTCGAGTGGGAGATCTAAATCTAGAGGGAGATCTAAATCTCCTGGAAAGTTTGTAAAGGTGTGCTGGAAATGCGGAAAGGAAGGGCACTACAAAAAGGAATGCAGATCTAAAGCTCCTGAGAAAGGAAAGGGATCTGATGAAGGTCCTTCTGCAGAGGCAAAAACCACCTCGGATGAAGGTGGGGATGTGTATTTAGCTTCTTCTTCAAATACACATGTAGATCATGAGTCATGGTTGATTGACTCAGGTGCATCCTTTCACTTCACTCCCCATAGGGAGTGGTTCTGCGAGTATGAGAAATATGATGGTGGTGATGTCTTCCTAGGGGGTGATAGGAAGGCCAAAATCGTCGGACGTGGAAAGGTCAAGCTGAAGTTGCAAGGTGGGAGGATTAGAACACTTCCTGGTGTTCTGCATATTCCTACAATGGCTAGAAATCTGATTTCTGTAAGCAAGATGGATGATGCAGGTGTAAAAACAGTGTTCGAGAAAGATGCCTGCAAGATGGTTCGGGGAGCACTGGTATTAATGCGAGGAGTTCGGACTGGAACTCTGTACAAGCTACAAGGTAGCACTGTTATTGATGGGTGTAATAGTTATGTGGTTCCTGAAAGTGGAGCGGAAAGCCTAGCTGTCTCTGGAGAAAAGACCATGCTATGGCATCAAAGGCTTGGACATATTGGAGAGAAGGGCCTTCGGATACTACATAGAAATGGTATGGTAGAATGTATGTCTAATTGCTCTCTGGATTTCGATTTCTGTGAACATTGTGTATATGGGAAGCAGAATCGGGTGAGTTTTCCTTCTGGTGCTAAGAGGGCGAACAAGATATTAGAACTTGTGCACAGTGATGTGTTTGGACCTGTGTCAGTTCCATCACTGGGAAAGTCTGTGTAATATGTTTCATTCATAGATGACTTCTCAAGGAATACATGGATATATTTCTTGAGGAATAAATCTGAAGTATTTGACATATTTAAAGAATTTAAGGCTCTGGTGGAAAACCAGACAGAGAAGAAGATAAAGGCGTTGAGGACAGATAATGGTGGGGAGTTCTGCAAGAAGGAATTTGAAGAGTTCTGTAAGAAGTGTGGTATAGCATGATAGAAGACTACTCCATACACACCTCAACAAAATGGAGTTGCAGAAAGAATGAATAGAACACTGATGGAAAAGGCAAGAAGCATGCTCAGTGGTACCGGGTTAGGACAAGAATTCTGGGTAGAGGTAATGGAGACTGCATGTTACTTAGTTAACAGATCACCTTCATCGGTGTTGGAGGATAAGACTCCACATGAGGTATGGACTGGTAAGAAACCCTCTCTTTCACATCTAAGGGTATTTGGATGTGATGCATATGTACATGTTCCAAAGGAGAAAGGGACCAAGTTGGATAATAAATCTGAAAGGTGCATCTTTATTGGGTATAAGGATGGTTTAAAGGGTTACAAGCTTTGGAACCCAGAAACAAGGAAGGTTGTGTACAGTAGAGATGTGGTGTTTAGAGAAGTGAAAGATGTTGTTAAACATGAAGTCCTACCAAAGGAACCTGAGAAGATAGAGTTTGAGCTAAAGGAGGATGAATCAGACTCTACAACAGAAGAAGACTCAGAAGATGAAGAGCCACAAACTCCGGCTTTGAGAAGATCAGTTCGGGAAAGAAGGCAACCAGAAAGGTATAGTCCATCTACTTTCTGTTTAGTTTTTGCCTTAACTATAACTGATGATGAACCCAAAACTGTCAGGGAGGCAGTAGATTCAGAGGATGGAAAACTCTGGAAGGAGGCCATGGTTGATGAAATGGCATCCTTGCACAAAAATGATGCATGGGATCTGGTGGAGTTGCCGGCTAGAAGGAAGCCCATTGGGAGCAAATGGGTGTTTAAGAAGAAGATGAATGTAGAAGGCAAGGTGGAGAAATACAAAGCTCGGTTGGTAGCAAAAGGTTATTCCCAGGTGCCGGGAATTGATTTTGGTGATATTTTTTCTCCTGTTTCCAAAGTTACTTCTATTATATTACTTTTATCTGTTGCTGCTGCATTTGATTTTGAGATAGAACAGATGGATGTGAAGACAACATTTCTTCACGGGGATCTAGAAGAAGAGATCTACATGAAGCAACCTGAAGGCTTTATGGTGAAGGGTAAGAAAGAACTGGTATGTAGGTTGAAGAAGTCGCTGTATGGGTTAAAACAGTCACCAAGGATGTGGTATCAGAAATTTGATACCTATATACGGGGACTTGGCTTCACCAGAAGCAAGGAGGATCACTGTGTTTATTTTAAATTAATTGGTGACCGTGTTATTTATTTTTTCTTGTATGTGGATGATATGTTGTTGATTGGAAATGACAAAGAAATTATCCAAGATTTGAAGACCCAGCTGTTCTCCAAATTCGACATGAAGGATCTTGGTGCTGCAAACTATATTTTGGGCATGGAAATTAAGAGAGATTGGGCAAAGAGGAAGCTCTGGTTAAACTAGAGGAAGTATGTCGAGACTATATTGCAGAGGTTCAATATGCAGGATAGTAAATCGGTGAATGTTCCTATTCCTGTAGGTGTAAAGCTATCTGCTGAATAGTGTCCCAAGACACAAGAAGAAGAGGAGGATGTGTCCCGTGTTCCATATGCAAGTGTAGTGGGTAGCCTGATGTATGCAATGGTCTATACTAGACCAGACATTGCACATGCAGTGGGAGTATTGAGCAGGTTTATGTCAAACCCAGGGAAGGAGCATTGGACAGCAGTGAATCGGGTTTTCAGATATTTACGTGGCACTAGTGATTATGACTTGTGCTACCAGGGAAGACCGGGATTGGAAAGAATGTTGGACATTCGTGGTTTTGTTGATGCAGACTGGGCTGGAGATCTGGACCAAAGAAGATCTACAAGTGGGTATGTGTTTAGCCTATTTGGAGGCGCAGTCGGTTGGATGAGTAAAAGACAGTCTGTAGTGGCTCTTTCAACTACAGAGGCAGAATACATAGCAGCCACTCATGCAAGCAAGGAAGCAGTTTGGTTGCAAAGATTGTGTTCAAGTATGGGGTTGGTACATCAAGCTATAAGGATAGACTGTGATAGCCAAAGTGCAATTTTCTTGGCTAAGAACCCTGCTTATCATTCAAAGACAAATCACATTGATGTTCAATATCACTTTGTTAGAGATATGGTTGAGGCTAAAAGGGTGTTACTGGTAAAGGTGGACACTTTGAAGAATGTTGCAGATGCATTGACAAAGTCTGTGAGCACTCAGAAGTTCTCTTGGTGTAGAGAAACAATGGGTGTTGAAGAATTGGCCCAATTACTAAGCTCTCCTGTGGCCCCCTGTGGAAAGAAAACAACAAGTGGGAGAATGTTGGGTATGTGTTATATTCTTTCCACGATTAGCCCCATGCGCTGTATGTTGCGTCGGGCGTAGCTGGGGGGTCACGAGGGGCGAAGCAGTCCCCACCGTTGGGGTCCGGGGCGCCCCGGCCAAAATTGGTTTTTGTGCAGACCCACTCATAGGCGGATCCGCCCATGGTTTTGTGCATGGTTTTGCACATGGTTTTGGGGTTCGATGGTTTTCGGCCCCTGGTATTTTGTAGATCCGGTCAAGGGAACTACGGTTATGTTCTAATCCGGGGTTAATGGATTGGGGTTTATGTATGCTTCGGCATGTATATATATGTGTTGTAACACTAAAAGGAATATAATGAAAAATCAAGCTGGTCGTCCCGATTTGGGATCCAGGGGAAAATCTCTGTGTTTATCTGTTTTATGTTTTATGCTCTTGCTATTGTTTATTTTCTGTTATAAGAATCGTGTGTAGATATTTCTGTTCAGGGTTAAAACCTACATGGAGCACTGAAAAGTGAAAAACGCAGTTTTTTGGCCATAATTTTTTTTATATTAAACCCTGTTTCGGTGCACGAGGTTTTATAGGTGCACCGGTAAGGTTTCTTAAGACCGCACTGCGTGGTTTCAGTTTTGGCGCGGGCTTTTAGGATGCACCGATGTGGAATATTTATAAAGCACCGGTGCACTACAATAATAAGATGCACCGAGTGGGTTTGTATGGAGCGTATAGTGTCCCGGTTGTTAGCCACCTATAATATTTTGTTATACCAAAAGGTGGCTAAGATCTTTTTTGAGCCTCCAAGGAACAAATTTTATCACTAAAAATTGTTAGCTCTTGAAGTCTCTTTAAGGCCTCATGCCTCTGTCCCAAATACTCATTTGTTGTCCCATTTTATACTCAGAAAATTCTGTTGATTTCATATAACAAACTGTTGAAGAAACCATCATTTTCTTCCCCTTTTTTCTCCATTTTATTTCTCTACTTTTCATAAGTTTCTCCCTCCATCCGTAAAAATCTTCCTGACATGGTTTAAAACTTATTTTTGAGCTGTGCCGAAACCCTCAAATCCATTTAAAACCTTGAAATTTTTCATAAAAAACAAAGTTTTATTGCTATGGACCTAAGCCCCTTGGGCTAAGTCCTAAACCACTTCCCCCCACATGCCCATGCGTCGAAACCAAATGCCAAAGCTTGTCGACGCTAAATCGGAAAGATTCAAGTGTGCATGTTTGTGAGCCATTTCAAAATGCCGATTGCGATCAGCCCCTTTTTCATAAACCGCAGATCATATTGTTATTTCGTTTAACCCATAGGCCCGCAATCGAGCGCTAAACCACTGAAAAATCCCTCTTTGATCAATTTTTCCTTTGTAAACCCAAAAACCCACTTTCCAAAGTTTTAAGTTAAAAACTTAAGAACACGTGATAAATAAAAATGGGTTGATCAAAAAGACCAATCGCGCAATCGCGATCGGAGAAATTACAAATGGGTTGATTGAAAGACCGGGCCCGAATGTTCCGATTGCGATTAGCCCTAGTTATATAAAGCCCCGGGCCCATGGTACTCCATACTCCCAGTGGCCCCGCAATCGGGCACCAGCCTATCATATATATTTTCTGCCCGATCCACTCAAAACCTTGGTGTTTATCGAAATTTCCGGGTTTCTCGCAAAGTATAAGGGTCCCGCCGGTGCAAGAAATCAAAGGATCTGGACCGTCGATCTAGACCCGATCCGATGGCTATCGCCAAACCGCAAAGGGCTCAATCGCAAAGTTTCAATCGCATGTTGTTGTGTGACCTCCCCGATTGCGATCCTCTGATTAAATCTGGGCCGTCCATCTCCCTGATGATCGGACGGACAGCGCTCAATCGCAAGTCTCTAATCGCAAGTTTCAAATCCCATGTGTTTTTGTTGCACTCCCGATTGCCGATCCCCGATCCAATCTGAGCCGTCCATCCTCCCGAAGATCCAACGACCCTTATTCCCTCTGATCACAAGTCTTGCCCCGCTTCAAAAACCCTCCGATTCATCTTCCGCCGTCGATCTGATCTGCAGATCAACGGCCAGCGCTTAATCGCATTGGAAATTTACATTGCATGCACTTGCCTTCCACCCCCGATTGAGATCCTCCGATTATATCAGGACCGTCCACGTGTCCAGATCGGACGGTCCAAAACCACCCCGCCTTATTTCTTCTCCCCGCTCTCATTTTCCTGTTTTGCGCCGATCTCCACCGTTAGATATTTTTATCTGACGGCTACGCTCCTCCCCCGCCATCTGAAGCAGTTTAAACCTATTTTTTCGCAGGATTTCTTAATTGTTTTGTGTTTGATGCAGGTGTTCTAAATGGTTTTCCATTTTATAACAAAGAAATACTTAATGGAAATTTTGGGAATGACGACTCTGGCAGGAAATCGCCCTCGTTTCATTACGAAGAAGCCATCCTGAGGCTCCAGACCATGTTTCATTAGTACTCTATGAGTATTGATGCCGTAAAACCCGTGCGGAGTGCACTTGCGTTTGACAAGATCTTTATTTTAATTCAAACACGATTAGAGAGTATCGGTTGAAGACGAGCACGGATGAGATTATTTGTTTTATGGGGATTACGGCTAAGACCGTTATCAAAAGCCTAATCCCCAATCTAAAACACGGTTTAAAAAGAAAATGCCTCCAGCGCTGCCAAGAAGTTAATTCTGCCAAAGGAGTTTAATAGAAAATATCTGCAGAGTTGCTCCAGACAGAACATAGAGCCTCAAAGTCAAATAAAGCTCCCACCGAGATTTGATATTAATTGTAAAACATTAATACAGAGATCCACCTGTACACTTCTCCATCGAACCCCTTAAGAGGCCGAGAAGTCATTTAATATGTATTAATGGTTCACGAGATATTTTTGTTAGTTCTCACCTCCTCATCTTCCTATAAGTACTTCTTCATAAGATGAGAAGGCTGGTTGCTGTTTGATCACAAGTTGTAATATTGAAACTCTCTGAAATAAATATACAAGTCTGTCGAAGTTGAAAATAATTTGGAGTCTTGGATCTCTTGATGATGTCGTTGCATGTTTGTTCCTGAGAAGGCTCTATCATTGGATCCATGAGCTTGGCTGTTGGTGAAGTGCTCTGAACTATTAAATGTGTTTTCCCTTGTTTTCATTATGTTCCATAATTTCACTACAAAGAGGGTCAAATTTTTAGGCTAAGAAATGACTCCTGGAAGCACCTTAGACCTGTTCACCCTTCACTGTTTTATGTTTTCTTCCGCTGAAATATTTCAGAGGCTTTAAAACTTCTCTTTAGTCTTCATGCTCGTTTATTTCCTTGATAGCTCAAATAGTTGGTTTCAGCATGTTATGGTTCTCCCTGCTTGTCTGCCATCACTTGAACGCTGTTATTGAAATCTCCCTTCGAAGTACCATTGTCTTAAGTTAACCAAAGAGGTCGGTTTTGATCTTTCCCTTTGCCCCTGCTTAAACAGTTGTTTTGAAGGTCTTTATAGTTGCGAACACAGATGTTATTTAGGTGTTCCCTCTTCTATGAATGCAATTATCAGTGAATCTTTTATGTTTTCTAAATCCTTTAAAATAAGATCTTTGAGGAAATAGGGTGTTCGAATCTGCAGATTTCATTTTAGAAGTTATTCTGGAAATCATTATTTGCTTAAAGAATGTTTGTAGAATAGTTGGTTAGCCCTTCTTATCAATTATCTCTTTATTGGATAAGCAGGCTTCAAGGCCTTTTTGTTGAGAATGCACCTTTTTCCAAATCATTAATGTCCATCTCATTCCAAAACAAAGGATCCTGTGGCCAAGTTAGATTTTCCCTTTGATATCCCATATCCCTTGAAGAGTTTTTCATGATCTTATTTTGACTCCATTGCCCAATGAACTGGATATTTCCTCTTTTTGTCTATCTTTCCTAGACCTTTCATATTCTGTTGTATCAACTCAACCTAACCAAACAAACATCTGCATGTAATAACTAGTCTAAAATTCCATAACCAAAGAAAACAAGATAAACCTTTGCAAACAAATATTTGAGAGATCCCTATCTGAGAACAGGAGGACTAGATCCTGGAACTCTAAATATTGGTTCTGATGTTTCCTTCTCTTTTGATTTGCCAAACTGTCAAAACACGGGGAACCAACATAATGGCGATCACGGTGGGACATGCTGAGAATTAGAGGTTTACAAAACCTTTCCTTCAACTTTAGGTCCAGTATAACATAAGTAACTTTCTTTAAGCACTGCCTAACATAATGAAAATCATGATAGGACTCTTTTGAATCAGTGACAAACTAAGTAAACCTTAGGATTCCTTTTAAATCCTTATCAAACCTTGAAGGAACCAGTTACCAAGCCATAAGAGCAACTCTGTTTGTTTGAACACCTTAGCTAAGTGTAAAATCAGACTTAGAACACTCTCTTAACCTATAAAAACAAAATAAAATCATAAAATCCCAAAATATTTCAAGTTTGGCTTCATAATAAATATGGTGGTGGAACCATAAAACATTCTATCTTTATAAAAACTAAAAAAATTTCCACCTGGGTGACTCCACTGGCCTCCAGTAGGCCTATTACCCTTACAGTCCTTGTAGACTCCCTTTGGAATGCATTAAGCAAACCCAATCATGTTTTTGGTGGACAACAATTTTCAAAATCTTCCACCTGGCGACTCCACAAACCCAAAAGACCTAATGACTCTACTGGCAGAAGACTCTGAACTGGTTAAAAAGATACAGTGACCTTAAATACAAAACTCAACCATTACAAGACCTAGACAATGAGCAAGATTATAGACAAATTATTTTCGAAGCAAGAAAGGTATAGCCCCATACAAAAAAAGAAATAAATCTGAAAGTGTGCAAGCCCAAATGCCACCCCTAAAAAACACACTTCTAATTAGTCAAACAATTTAATCTTGACTAAATTAGCTTTAAATTTTTCTGTTGATAGGATAGTGAATTCGATTTGCCAAACTGCTTAATCTTGGCTTATCAGTAGATAGATTAGGATAGAAATTAAAGGTTCAAACATGTTCAAAATCTGAACCAAAGTTTCCAAAGAGAGATGACTCAAAACTGTTTTATTTTTCTGAGTCATAAAAGAGAAAAATTGGTTCTAATTTGCCCAAAATCTGAATCAGATATCAAGAAAGAGACATCTCAAAACAAAATTAAAAACAGAGCTATAAAGAAAAAGAAGGCCATAATGAGAAACTTTCAGATCTTAAGCCTTCCATTTTGATTTAATTTTCTGCAAATAATAATCTATGTGCAGCTTGTTCTTATGCCATAGATCATAGCAAGTCAAATAGCTCAATCTTGACTTGACTATTTTTAAATTTCTGTTGTAGAATTTAGAGAATGAAAGTTTGTTGGACTGTTTAATCCCAACAGACAGTAGACTAGGTAGAGAAATATCTGAGCTCAACTGTTTAAACTGAGTTTAGGGAGAAATAAGGAGTAGAAATAGATTAGATTTCCTACTTTCAAAAGAATAAAATGTTGTGAATAGAGTTTGCCAATCCAAGTGCACTCTGATGAAGAAAAAAAATGCTAGATCTGTAGGATTGGGCAGGTAGCAAGCTTGTTGATAAAGTTCCATTGTTTTCATGGCTGCCAAATATGTTTTTAGAGAAGATTATTCATCACAGGAGGACAGCCCAATGGATGAGGCAACTAATCAGCCTCCCAGAAATCAAGTCTAAATTCTTGATGCCTTCAAGAAGGCACCATCCCCAAGTGGAGCCACTGTTAGCCACCTATAATATTTTGTTATACCAAAAGGTGGCTAAGATATTTTTGAGCCTCCAAGGAACAAATTTTATCACTAAAAATTGTTGGCTCTTGAAGTCTCTTTAAGGCCTCATGCCTCTGTCCCAAATCCTCATTTGCTGTCCCATTTTATACTCAGAAAATTCTGCTGATTTCGTATAACAAACTGCTGAAGAAACCATCATTTTTCTTCCCCTTTTTTTCTCCATATTATTCCTCTAATTTTCATAAGTTTCTCCCTCCATCCGTAAAAATCTTCCTGACATGGTTTAAAACTTCTTTTTGAGCTGTGCCGAAACCCTCAAATCCATTTAAAACCTTGAAATTTTTCATAAAAAACAAAGTTTTATTGCTATGGACCTAAGCCCCTTGGCCTAAGTCCTAAACCACTTCCCCCCACATGCCCATGCGTCGAAACCAAATGCCAAAGCTTGTCGACGCTAAATCGGAAAGATTCAAGTGTGCATGTTTGTGAGCCATTTCAAAATGCCGATTGCGATCAGCCCCTTTTTCATAAACCGCAAATCATATTGTTATTTCGTTTAACCCATAGGCCCGCAATCGGGCGCTAAACCATTGAAAAATCCCTCTCTGATCAATTTTTCCTTTGTAAACCCAAAAACCCACTTTCCGAAGTTTTAAGTTAAAAACTTAAGAACACGTGATAAATAAAAATGGGTTGATCAAAAAGACCAATCACGCAATCGCGATCGGAGAAATTACAAATGGGTTGATTGAAAGACCGGGCCCGAATGTTCCGATTGCGATTAGCCCTAGTTATATAAAGCCCCGGGCCCATGGTACTCCATACTCCCAGTGGCCCCGCAATCGGGCACCAGCCTATCATATATATTTTCTGCCCGATCCACTCAAAACCTTGGTGTTTATCGAAATTTTCGGGTTTCTCGCAAAGTATAAGGGTCCCGCCGGTGCAAGAAATCAAAGGATCTGGACCGTCGATCTAGACCCAATCCGATGGCTAGCGCTCAATCGCAAGTTTCTAATCGCAAGTTTCAAATCACATGCGTTTTTGTTGCACTCCCGATTGCCGATCCCCGATCCAATCTGAGCCGTCCATCCTCCCGAAGATCCAACGGTCCTTATTCCCTCCTATCACAAGTCTTGCCCCGTTTCGAAAACCCTCCGATTCACCTTCCACCGTCGATCTGATCTGCAGATCAACGGCCAGCGCTTAATCGCATTGGAAATTTACATCGCATGCACTTGCCTGCCACCCCCGATTGAGATCCTCCGATTAGATCTGGACTGTCCACGTGTCCAGATCGGACGGTCCAAAACCACCCCGCCTTATTTCTTCTCCCCACTCTCATTTTCCTGTTTTGCGCCGATCTCCACCGTTAGATATTCTTATCCGACGGCTACGTTCCTCCCCCGCCATCTGAAGCAGTTTAAACCTATTTTTCGCAGGATTTCTTAATTGTTTTGTGTTTGATGCAGGTGTTCTAAATGGTTTTCCATTGTATAACGAAGAAATGCCAAGGGCTGGGAATGACGATTCTCATGCCCTCGTTTCATTACAGAGAAGCCATCCACGGGCTCTATTCCATGTTTCGTCAGTACTCTATGAGTATTGATGCCGTAAAGCCCAGTGCGGGTCTGCACATCGACAAGACACTGTTTTAATTCAAACACAGTTAAAGAGTATAAGTTTGAAGACAGAAGCACAGCAGATGAAGATTGAAGACATTTTTTATGGGGATTACGGCTAAGACAGTTATCAAAAGCCTAATCCCCAATCTAAAACACAGTTTAAAGGAAAACCTAAAGTGTTTTATCAGACAGAAAGGTTTCCACCGCTTCAACTGAGGCGAATTGATTCCTCAGCTACTACAAAGAGCCACCTGTCGCCTCAAACCATTCAAAACAAAGGCCGAAGTTATTGATTCAGGAAATATCTGCCTCCAGCGCTGCCAAGAAGTTAATTCTGCCAAAGGAGTGTAATAGTAAATAGCTGCAGAGTTGCTCCAGACAGAGCATAGAGCCTCAAAGTCAAATAAAGCTCCCACCAAGATTTGATATTAATTGTAAAACATTAATACAGTGATCCACCTGTACACTTCTCCATCGAACCCCTCAAGAGGCCGAGAAGTCATTTAATCTGTATTAATGGTTCACGAGATATTTTTGTTAGTTCTCACCTCCTCATCTTCCTATAAGTACTTCTTCATAAGATGAGAAAGTTGGTTGTTGTTTGATCACAAGTTGTAATATTGAAACTCTCTGAAATAAATATACAAGTCTGTTGAAGTTGAAAATAATTTGGAGTCTTGGATGTCTTGATGATTTCGTTGCATGTCTGTTCCTGAGAAGGCTCTATCATTGGATCCATGAGCTTGGCTGTTGGTGAAGTGCTCTGAACTGTTAAATTTTTTTTCCCTTGTTTTCGTTATGTTCCATAATTTCTTACTACAGTAGGCTGAAAGTTTTAGGCTAATAAATGACTCCTGGAAGCACCTTAGACCTGTTCACCCTTCACTGTTTTATGTTTTCTTCTGCTGAAGTATTTTAGAGGCTTTAAACCTTATCTTTAGTCTTCATGCTCGTTTATTTCCTTGATAGATCAAATAGATGGTTTCAACATGTTATGGTTCTCCCTGCTTGTCTGCCATCACTTGAAAGTCGTTATTGAAATATCCCTTCGAAGTACCATTGTCTTAAGTTAACCAAAGAGGTCGGTTTTGATCTTACCCTTTGCCCCTGCTTAAACAGTTGTTTTGAAGTTCTTTATAGTTGCAAACACAGATGTTATTTAGGTGTTCCCTCTTCTATGAATGCAATTATTAGTGAATCTTTTATGTTTTCTAAATCCTTTAAAATAAGATCTTTGAGGAAATAGGGTGTTCCCCGAATCTTAGATTTCATTTTAGAAGTTGTCTTGAAATCATTATTTGCTTAAAGAATGTTTGTAGAATTTATGGTTAGCCCTGTCTACTATCAAATATCTCTTTATTGATAAGTTATGTTTCTCAAGTTCCCTTTGTTGAGAATTAAATTTCTTTTTCCAAATCATTAATGTCCATCTCATTCCAAAACAAAGGATCCTGTGGCCAAGTTAGATTTTCCCTTTGATATCCCATATCCCTGGAAGAGTTTGTCATGATCTTATTTTGAATCCATTTCCCAATGAACCGGATATTTCCTCTTTCTGTCTATCTTTCCTAGACCTTTCATATTCTGCTGTATCAACTCAACCCAACCAAACAAACATATGCACGTAATAACTAGTCTAAAATTCCATAACCAAAGCAAACAAGATAAACCTTTGCAAACAAATATTTGAGAGATCCCTCTCTGAGAACAGGAGGACTAGATCCCGGAACTCTAAAGATTGGTTCTGATGTTGCCTTGTCTTTTGATTTGCCAAACTGTCAAAACACGGGGAACCAACATAATGGCGATCACGGTGGGACATGCTGAGAATTAGAGGTTTACAAAACCTTTCCTTCAACTTTAGGTCCAGTATAACATAAGTAACTTTCTTCAAGCACTGCCTAACATAATGGAAATCATGATAGGACTCTTTTGAATCAGTGACAAACTAAGTAACCCTTAGGATTCCTTTTAAATCCTTATCAAACCTTGAAGGAACCAGTTACCAAGCCATAAGAGCAACTCTGTTTGTTTGAACACCTTAGCTAAGTGCAAAATTAGACTTAGAACACTCTCTTAACCTATCAAAACAAAATAAACTCAGAAAAGCCCAAAATATTTCAAGTTTGACTTCATAATAAATATGGTGGTGGAACCATAAAACATTCTATATTTATAAAAACTAAAAAAATTTCCACCTAGGTGACTCCACTGGCCTCCAGTAGGCCTATTACCCTTCCAGTCCTTGTAGACTCCCTTCGGAATGCATTAAGCAAACCCAATCATGTTGTTGGCGGACAACAATTTTCAAAATCTTCCACCTGGCGACTCCACAAACCCAAAAGACCTAATGACTCTACTGGCAGAAGACTCTGAACTGGTTAAAAAGATACAGTGACCTTAAATACAAAACTCAACCATTACAAGACCTAGACAATGAGCAAGATTATAGACAAATTAATAAAGGAAAATTACTGATCATGATGGAGAAAATGATGTACATACTTGGGAAAAGATTTAAAAGGCATGAGGCCAATTTAAATATTGATGATCTAGAGCAGCCCATACTCCTTTCGAATCAAGAGAAAACCCAAAAACTACAAAATAGGTATGATGAACAAGATTACAATGAGAGCAATGAAGAAGGTTGTCAGGAAACTCTTGATTGCCTACCTATTTCTTGTATTATGCCATTAAGAGAACTCCATAACCAGATTGCAAAAGCTCATAGTAAGCAGTGCCTTGAGGAAAACATAAGCCTTTTTGAACCGACAAAATCTGAAAAAGGAGAAGAGACAATACAACCAGGGTTTCTTCCTTTATGTTTCAAATCATTTCAGATTATTAAAAGACAATGGCATCTTCATAATATGCTTGAAACAACTCATGAACCTTATAGTCGAAGTGACTGCCATGAAAATCATGAGGTGTTGGTTGAAATTGAGATAGATCAGGAAAAAGAAGAGAATCCTCAAAATTCCCCTACAAGCACAAGTAATCATCCCCTAGAAGAGGCTCAAGAAGACATCCAGCCACAAAACCAGTTAACACAAGAGGGAGAGGACTGTTGTCCTTCTGTCCAAAGCAAAGAGAAAATTCCTTCTCTTTTTACAGAGGAAGAAATTGATCAGATATTAAATAAACAGTCAGCCCTCAATTCTTTATTAGAACAAAACACTTCTGCTCATTTTCCTACTAAATGTTGTTGTCTTGAAATAGAAAATAAACTTGTAGAACAATTAAACGAACAAACTGATGACCCAATATGTTCGACTGACAAAAATTTTTATTCAGATGATTTTCCGAATTTCGATCAGTCTGATGATGATGATGATGAGTTCCAAGAAAAAACTAATCATGCAGGGCAACCAGCGTTTGATTGGTGTTATCATTTTCATCATCACGAGCTTGAAAACCAAAAACATCCATTTCAATCCATCACTAATGGCTTTCACATAATTGGAAATCAACAGCCTTTCAACTCAGAAGGTGAAGAGAAGAGCAATAAAGAAATTTTTGAGCAAAAGGAGCTTTCTCTTGAAAAAGAGGAAACCTTTAAATACTCCCCTGCTCAAGAATATAATAACCTCTTCATACAAATTAATCCACTGAATACAAGCATACCAGGGTTACTAGAGGACAACACTGTTAAATATGATGAGTCCTCCAGTTCAGAGGATGATGAAGATGAAGGAGAAAAACAAATAGAAGACTATCCTACTGTGGATATATCATCTTCTCAAGAAGAAACTTCTCCCTTCACTGATATTAGTCTGTCATTTAAAGAGCCTAAATTTATATCAGAAGCAAGCATAGATTCAAAGAAAGAAGATATTTCACTGTTTTCTATTTTGCAGGTTAAAAATGATGATACTTCCAAGCTACATACTGAAGAGATAGTCTTCAAAGCTGATGTCTTAGAAGTAGATGATCTACCAATTGTGGAGGATCAAAAGGAAGAGCATCTTCATCTTTTCTTTGTTGATCCTATGGAAGAGTGTGTGGAAATCCCGACTGGCTCAAATTATCAAGCATTGACCCTTTGCAAGAGCCAGAGACATGAAAAGCTGTCACCTTCTGTGATAGCCTTGACATTGAAGGTTAACCTTCAATATGTTCTATGGATACCTTTGACAAGCAGCCAGAGTTACTACTTCTTCTTGACATTACTCAGCTGGCTGCATTGGCACTTTTGTATCATATGAATATGTAAATACTCCATGTTTAGAATAGGTTAGATAGGAATGTAAATAAAGCTCAGTTCCGAGCATGTAGTTAGTTTTTGTTTTCTGCTTTGGAGAAAAATCAAGAATTCAAAAATACAAAAACAAAGAAAGAATGAAAAGAGGGCAAATTGACAAAACAATAAAGGTATAGCCCCATACCAAAAAGAGAAACAAATCTGAAAGTGTGCAAGCTTAAATGCCACTCCTACAAAACACACTTCTAGTTAGTCAAACTGTTTAATCTTGACTAATTAGCTTTCAATTTTCTGCTGATAGGGTAGTGAATTTGATTTGCCAAACCGTTTAATCTTGGCTTATCAGTAGATAGATTAGGATAGAAATTCAGGTTCAAAAAAACTCAAAATCTGAACCAAAGTTTCCGAAGAGAGATGACTCAAAACTGTTTCATTTTCTGAGTCATAAAAGAGGAAAAACTAGTTCTAATTTGCTCAAAATCTGAACCAGATATCTAGGAAGAGATAGCTCACAGGAAAAAAGAAAAATCATAGCTATGAAAGGAAGAAAGAAGGCCATAATGAAAAACTTTCAGATCTTAAGCCTTCCATTTTGATTTAATTTTCTGCAAATAATAATCTATGTGCAGCTTGTTCTTATGCCATAGATCATAGCAAGTCAAACAACTCAATCTTGACTTGACTATTTTTTAATTTTCTGTTGTAGAATTTAGAGAATGAAAGTTTGTTGGACTGTTTAATCCCAACAGACAGTAGACTAGGTAGAGAAATATCTGAGCTCAACTGTTTAAACTGAGTTGATCCACTAAGATTTAGCCCTTGGTCGCCTCGATTCGGAGCTTCGCTCTTGTCACTTTACTCAAAATTCGGACGACTATCCCCATTGCACCTTCGGTCCTTTTCATTCAAATGTCGTTTCTTTTGTTCGCATCTTCAAAAATGTATTTCTTGCTTGGGGGCGGGAAATTTGGGGTTTCCATGCCGCCGCCGCTGTGAGAGGGGTCTCCAGTCTGCGGAACTTGTGGTCGGTGGCATGGAAACCCCAAATTTCCATGTCGCGGCACGATGTAAAACCAGCCCAGGCCTGCGGAACTTGGGGTTTCCGTGTCCTCCCACGCCCCCGAGGGAAACACGCTAGGGAAATTGGGGTTTCCATTTCGCGGCACACGGTGGAGGGCCGCGCCCAAGCCCGGGAAACTTGGGGTTTCCATGTCCCGCCCCTCTACGAAAACCACGGGTTTCCATGTTTTTACGCCACACTGGAAACTTGGGGTTTCCATGACGATGGAAAGCGTCGCCCGAGTTTAGGGAATTGGTGGTGTTTCAAAACCGCGGATCCAAGCCTCTGGGAACTATGGGTTTTTTTTTCCATGTCGCGGCGCATACAAACCCGCTTCCATTTCGCCACACGATGGACAGCCACCCCAATTTGGAGAAACTCGCGGTTTCCATTTCGTGGCATGGCGGAAAATTTCCCCAAGTCTGGGAAACCTGGGGTTCCCATGTCCCGCCACGATGGAAACCGCAACCCCAGCACGGGGTACTTGGGGGTTCCATGCTGCAGTGTGACAGAAACCGCTGCCCAAGTATGGGGAACTTCGAGTTTCCATGTCACGGCGCGACGGAAACCGCCACCCGGGTCCCGCGGAGCTCGAGGGTTCCCATTTTTTGCGGCACGACGGATACCACCCAATTCCGGGAAACTCGGGGATTTCCACGTCCCGCCACGACAGAAATCGTAGCCTCGGTGCGGGGAGCTCAGGTTTCCATGTCGTGGCACGACGGAGAACCGCCCAAGCCTGCGAAACTTTGGGGCTTCTGTTTCGTGGCATGAGGGAAACCACCTAGTTCTGGGAACCTTGCAGTTTCCATCTCCCGCCCCAACGAAAACCGTGCCCCTGGTGAGCGGAACTTGGGTTTCCATGTTGCGGCACGACCGTAATCGCCCAAGTTTACGGAACTCGTGGTTTCCGTCGCGCGGCATGGCGAAGAACCGCCCAAGCCTAGCGAACCTTGGGCTCCCATTTCGCGGCGCGACAGAAACCGCTCCCCTGGTCCGTATCCGGAACTTGGGGTTTCCACGCCTTGTCGCGATGGAAGCCGTCCAAATGCGGGGAAGGTTGGTTTTTGTAAGGCCCCAAGACTTCATGAGGCGCATTCGTGGTAACGGGTGCGCCCTTCGGGCGTTCGGGCGCCGTACGATGTTACGGGCGAGCCACCGCACAGTAACCGCACGGGCGCGGGTGTGTGGCGGCGAGCAGCACGGGCGCATCGCACATAGCCGGCGGTGGCATTGGAAAAAGTGACGTTACAGGCGAAACGTCACAACGTAGCTGGAGTCATAGAACCGACGCACGAGTTGAGCGGCCGACGCTACACGAGTGGGCGGACAGCTGAACGATGGGGGTCGTCTCGGGTCGACCGAGTGACCCACGACATGCACATGATACGCGTATTAATACGGCGTGTGGATGATGGAGAAGTCATCCAACCAATGATCAATCAAGCATCTGAGTGCGAGCGCATTGGAGCACCACGAGCTAAGCCAACAGCTCGTTGGTGAAGGAAACACGGCGGCGGTGAACGCAGGGCGAGCGCGGGTCGAGCCATGTTGTTGACATGTAGGGCATGCGGAATTCCTCCGCAGGGCATCCTCACCGTAGGACGGGTCGAGTCGGGCAGCGCACGGGTCAAGTCGTGCGACATACGTGCAGGGCGTGCGGAACTTCTCCGCAGGGTGTCCGCATGATCTGAGCTTCAGTTCAGAGGTCGTTCTGAAGGCATCGTGAGTCGAAATTGAGTGCCGAAAGTTGAAGCAGGTGCATTTTGATGGGACGGAGCTAGCCACATAGCTGGGGGGAGCGGATTGGATAGACAGAGAGCTCGCGAGGAGGTCTGAAATCATTTGCAGTGCCGACCCGAGTGACACGGCAGCACTTGGGCAGTTTTATGCAGGATATTCCCGAGGTGAATTCTAGTGCTGTAAACGATTGTTGTGGGCTAGTTAATGATTGTCAAGCATTGTAAGCTTGGACAAAAAGTGACTTGCCTTGCCGAAGAGCAAAGGGGGTCTTTTGCCGGATTGGAACTTATACTCTATTTCGTATTTATGAAACATATTATCGGGCAGACCCATTATTAACTGGGAGTTGCCCCTCCCTTGTATGTATGGGCGTACACCGTGGATGTGATGATGATGTTCATGTTTTCCGCACATTGAAAGAACATTTGATTAACTAATTTAACAAGTGTTTCTAAAGGCGTAGTCTACATACTTGAGTATTATGAAAAGGAGAAGTACGGTAGTGTCGCACCCCGTCTATAGCACGGTTGAAAGGTCACCGAAGGTCTAGGGGCGTGACAGGTTTCCTCGCCCCACCGTGACGACAATTGCCCAACTGTGCGAAATGTAAGGTTTCCATGTCCCTGCTCAATGGACACCGTCCAATTATACGCCCGCCGCGACGGAAACTGCCCCTGTACGACCCATGAGCCGAGGACGACGACGGAAGGCGTTGGAAGCGTTCGGTGGACATGCGACGAACGAAGAAAACCACGACGGAAGGTTAGACAGGTGCGCCGATGGACGAAAACATCGTTTGGCTACTATGCAATGTTATCATGGTGACCGTGCGACGTTTAGGAGCGATGTGCATAAACACGTCCAAAAATGGCCGTGTGTTGGCTTGGAGGTTTTATAGGCCGTCCGTGGTGGCAAGCCGACGTTAAGGAGGAAATGCCACGTCGTAACCAAGGCTTTATGGGAATTTACTGGGTCGGCCTTATATGGGTCAAGCCCCACCCATGGAAGCAATGTGTGGGCAAAGGCACATACGAAAGGAGGACGTGCAATGGACGATAAAGGAAAGAAAGAAGGACATCAACATCTTGCTGATTCCACCATTGGAAAGCTAATGCTCGAGCCAGAGCGAAGGTCGAGGGTGGAGGGCAAAGCCGCAGCAGGGAAACGGAGTCTGGGTCGAGTCAGGTAAAAACCCGTTCGACGTTCACCCACAGGTCGAGTCGGGTTCCTTACGCAGGGCGCGTGCGGTGTAGTGTTTAGTGCATGGTCGAGTCGGGTTCCTTCCGCAGGACGTGTGGAGAACAGTGTTGAGGGCGGGCGCATTCAGGTCGAGTCGGGTTCGTGCAGCGTACCCGCGTTCCGGACGTGCGGAACAGTGTTTGAAGGCGCAGAGTTTGTTCAGCAGGGTCGGGTCGGGTCGAACGCGTTCAGGAAACTCGTGCAGACTGTGAACCCGGTGACCCGCGTGCGGAAACGCATTCAGGGTGTCGAGGGCGTCTGTGACCCGAGTGACCCACTCAAACCAGAATTCGCGCAGACTTCAGAAACATGTTCTGAAAGGGAATTTTGGGGTTCCTTTGGATTTTTTGCACTGTTGGGAAGTTGTTAAGGCTAGACCCAGGTACAAGCACATTTGGCAAGAAGCATAAATGGTTTATGGAGGCTTGGTTGTATAGTTATTGCAGATTTTACATATTTATTGAAGCATAATACTGGGCAGATTTATTAACGGGATTTTCCCCTCCCTTGAATGTATGGGCGTTCATGTGGTTTGATATTGATGTTTATTTCTATTTAATTTCCGCACAGGACCACTTTGGAAGATTAATTAAACAAGTGTTGAGTTAGGCATAGTCTACTTATTGAGTATTTGAAAAGAGAAAAATAAGGTAGTGCCACACCCGTCTATAGAGCGGTTGGGAGACTACCACAGGTATAAGGGCGTGACAGTTGGTATCAGAGCTACATTTTTGTGGCTTTTTTATTATTATTATTGAGTAGGGATACCGTTGCAGCGTTGCAGGTGGTATTGAAGCTTGATGGATGAGTTTGTTTAATTGGAAATGAACTTCAAAGAAATTAAAGAGAAGTCGAAGGAAGTGGAAAAGGAGTTTGATGAGGCGAGTCGGACCATTGATACATTGTGCAAGAGGAGGACATCTGGCATGAGAAAAGACGAAATGTTTCGACTTATGAATAAAGTGAGAATTCTCCGAGTAGAAATGGACAAGGTGGAAGAAGAGCGAAGGAAGTTAATTGATAAGCTTCTCAAGCATAGAGACCTTGGAAAGATGAAGCATGGTGGCATGAAGCCCACTGTGGGTGAACCAAAGGATGTTGTAGATGTGATTGAAGTCAAGGAAGAAGCTGATGAACAAGTTGGACCAGGACCAAGCACATCACAAGCATTGATGGTGGACGATTCTCACAAGGATGTTGCAGATGTGGTAGAAGTCGAGGACGAACTTGATGAACAGGTTGGACCAGGGCCAAGCACATCGCAAGCATCGGTGATGGATGATTCTGGGGATGATGTTGAGGATGCGGATATGATCGAGGAAGAACTCGTGGAACAAGTTGAACCTGGACCAAGCACATTGCAGGCATTGGGGGATGAACCACATGAAAATTTTGCAGAAGTGACAATGATCGAGGAGGAACTTTATGAGCAAGCGGTACCAGGATCGGAAGCATTGCAGACATTGATGAGGACGGAGGACACTCGCTTAGAGATTCTTCATGAAGACATGGCTCGTGTTTCAATTGAGCATCTGGGAGATGGACCGTATGCAGGGATGGGAAATAAGATGACTTCTTTTCCAATACCATGGAGGACCTTTCCTCGGATGACTATGATGGAACCTTGTACATTGGAGAAGCAAGGGGAGCATTTCTTGTTGTAGGCCTTGATAGGGAAATTTGTGACCTCGCTCTAGTAGGTTCAAATTCCCGTGACAAGGGTGGAACTTGATGATCTCTGTGATAGATACGGTTCATGCTTAGCCACATGGAAACTGGCTAGGTGCCCGGCATGACTCATGGACTTCCTTGGTGGTAGGGCACATTGTCTGGGTAGACTTCTTCATGGCTTACAACCAAGAAGGAACTCTTGGTGCACCTTTAGCTGGGGAGAAGCCTTGGAGGAAGTACCCATGATGATGATGGTAGAAGTGACCGAGGGCACTTAGCCTGTACACTATACACATGATGGTGACTGGGGTTGAGGCGAGTCTACTCTTGATGGACACATGGGAAACCAAAGTCATGTAAATTGACACGAGGGCATGGCAGGACATTATGTGGAGACATTATGCAGGTGCACTTACTGGGTGCCCACTTATGAGCATCATGGAGGAGTGTCAAGAAGGAATATGCTGAGCATGATCGATTGTTGGTGCTACATGGAGATCTTTTATAGATGGGCTGATGGACGTTGTTCACTTTGAGCAACAAGACATTGGTTGGATGAGCAGCCTACGACCACATTCATATGACTTGCAGGGTGAGAACAACTTGTGGTGGCACTCGTGGGCAATACAAGCATGCTTGCCAACGCTTTGGATAGGATGATGCGTGGGGGTTCATGATGGAGTTTCATTCATAGGAGGCTTCATACTACAATGATCTTGCAGTATCTGGTTCACTGAGGAACTGAGATCGAGACTGGTCTTGATTTTGATGCACTATGGGATGCATACCTTCGAGCAGGGAAACGTGTTCGGTCGGGTCGGGTCGCATGAGGGCGCCCAAGGAAACGCGTTCGGGTTGGGTCGTGTGAGGGCGGCCGTATAAAAAATGCTAAGTTGTGACCGCCCGCGTGCCTTGTGCACGTTCGCGCGGCCAGTTTCCGATTTGCTCCCTTGTGCCTTCGTTCGGGCGGGTCGGGTCGGGTCGTGCCGTGCGAGGGGGGGCCGTATAAAAAATTCTAAGTCGTGACTGCTCGTGTGCCTTGTGCACGTTCATGCGACCCGTTTTCCGTTTGCTCCCTTGTGCCTTCGTTCGGGCGGGTCGGGTCGTGCCGTGTGAGGGCGCCCAAGGAAACGTGTTCGGGTCGGGTCGTGTGAAGGAGGCCGTATAAAAAATGCTAAGTTGTGACCGCCCCCGTGCCTTGTGCACGTTCGTGCGACCCGATTGCCGTTTGCTCCTTTGTGCCCTCGTTAGGGCGGGTCAGGTCGTGCCGTGTGAGGGCGCCCAAGGAAACGCGTTCGGGTCGGGTCGTGTGAGGGAGGCCGTATCGAAAATGCTAAGTTGTGACCGCCCGTGTGCATAGTTGTCACGCCCCTATACCTTCGGTGTCTTTCAACCACGCTATAGACGGGTGCGGCACTACCGTACTTTTTTCTTTTTCCAAATACTCAAGTATATAGACTACGCCTTTAGCAACACTTGTTAGTTATTAACCAAAGGTTCTCTCTATATGCTGAAATAAACATAAACATCATTATCAATCCACAAGTATGCTCATACATACAAGGGAGGGGCAATTCCCTGTTAATAATGATAAATATGAAATAATAAGTTCCAATCCAGCAGAAGCCACTTTTGCTCCTTGGCAAGGCAAGTTAGACTTTTGACAAAGCTCTAAGGCTTGTCAACCATCAAACTAGCCTACAACAATCATTTACAATCATCAGAATTCACCTTGGGAATATCCCGCACAAAACTGCCCAAGTGCTGCCAGGTCACTCAAATAGGCACTACAAATCAGTTTAGACCATCCCTCGAGCTCCCTGTGTGTCGAATCTGCTTCCCAACTATACGGGTGCCTTGTGCACGTCGAGTCGGGTCGGGTCGGGTCGTTTGGTCGTGCCGGGTGAGGGCGTTCGTTCGGGTCGGGTCGGGTCGTTTGGCTCGAGGGTGTCCGTTCGGGTGGGCATGCCGGGTGAGGGCGTCCGTTCGGGTCGGGTCGGGTCGGGTCGTTCGGTCGTGCCGTGTGAGGGTGTCCGTTCGGGTTGGGTCGTTTGGTCGTGCTGGGTGAGGGCGTCCGTTCGGGTCGGGTCGTTTGGTCGTGGCGGGTGAGGGCGTCCGTTCGGGTCGGGTCGGGTCGTTTGGCCCAAGGGCATCCGTTCGGGTCGGGTCGGGTCGTTTGGCCCAAGGGCGTCCGTTCGGGTCGGGTCGGGTCGTTTGGCCCAAGGGCGTCCATTCGGTTTGGGTCATTTGGTCGTGCCAGGTGAGGGCGTCCGTTCGGGTCGGGTCGGGTCGTTTGGCCCGAGGGCATCCGTTGGGGTGGGCGTCCGTTCGGGTCGGGTCGGGTGGGCGTCCGTTCGGGTTGGGTCGGGTCAGGTCGTTAGGTTGTGTCGGGTGAGGGCGTCCGTTCGGGTCAGGTCGGGTGGGCGTCCATTCGGGTGAGGGTGTACATTCGGGTCGGGTCGGGTCGGGTCGTTTGGTCGCGCCGGGTGAGGGCGTCCGTTCGGGTCGGGTCGGGTCGTTTGGCCCGACGACGTCCGTTCGGGTGGGCGTGCTGGGTGAGGGCGTTCGTTCGGGTCGGGTCGGGTCGGGTCGTTCGGTCGTGCCGTGTGATGGCGTCCGTTCGGGTCGGGTTGGGTCGGGTCGTTTGGCCCGAGGGCGTCCGTTCGGGTGGGCGTGCCGGGTGAGAGCGTCCATTCGGGTCGGGTCGGGTCGTTTGGCCGGCGCCGTGGCTCGGTTGCTGGGGTCGCGCGCGGATGCCGGCACACGTACGGTCGACCCATTTTGCGGGTTACTCCCATGTGCGTCCATTTGGTCGGGCGGCAAGGTGGGCGTGCGTTCGGGTCGGGTCGTTCGGTCGTGCCGGGTGAGGGCGTCCGTTCGGGTCGGGTCGGGTCGTTTGGCCCGAGGGCGCCCGTGTCAGATTTGCTAAGTCGTGACCGCCCGGGTGCCTTGTGCACGTCCGGGCGGCCCGTTTGCCGTTTGCTCCCATGTGCGTCCGTTTGGTCGGGTCGTTTGGTCGTGCCGGGTGAGGGCGTCCGTTCGGGGGTGGGGTCGATTGGGGTAAATGCGGGTGAGGAGCATGCGGGCCGGGTGGGATGGTCGGGCCGTGCGGGGTGGCGTCCGTTCGGGTCGGGTCGTTTGGTCGTGCGTCTGGGTGGCCCGTTCGGGTGGGCGTGCGGCAGCGTCTGTTCGGGTCGGGTCGGGCGGGTGGGCGGGGGGGCGCCGTCGGTTCCTTCGAAGTCGTGACCGGGTGCCCCGCCCGGCACGCGTGCGGACGCGCCCAGGGCTGTTTGTTTCTCTCGCCAACACGTCGTTTGGTTGGATGCGTTTAATTAGGTACCCGGGTGAGGGCGTCCGTTCGGGTCGGATCGTTCGGTCGTGCCGTGTGAGGGCGTCCGTTCGTGTCGTGTCGTTTGGTTGTGCGGCACGATGGCGTCGGTTCGGGTGGGCGTGCCGTGCCAGGGCGTCCGTTCGTGTCGGGTCGGGTCGTTTGGCCCGAGGGCGCCCGTGTCATATTTGCTAAGTTGTGACAGCCCGGGTGCCTTGTGCACGTCCGGGCGGCCCGTTTGCCGTTTGCTCCCATGTGCGTCCTTTTGGTCGGGTCGTTTGGTCGTGCCGGGTGAGGGCGTCCGTTCGGGTCGGGTCGTTCGGTCGTGCCGGGTGAGGGCGTCCGTGCGGGTCGGGTCGTTTGGTCATGTGGCACGATGGCGTCCGTTCGGGTGGGCGTGCCGGGCGAGGGCGTCCGTTCGGGTTGGGTTGGGTCGTTTGGCCCGAGGGCGCCCATGTCAGATTTGCTAAGTTGTGACCGCCTCGTTGCCTTGTGCACGTCTGGGCGGCCCATTTTCCATTTGCTCCCATGTGCGTCCGTTTGGTCGGGCGTGCCAGGTGAGGGCGTCCGTTCGGGTGGGCGTGCCAGGTGAGGGCGTCCGTTCGGGTCGGGTCATTCGGTCGTGCCGGGTGAGGGCGTCCATTCGTGTCGTGTCGTTTGGTCGTGCGGCACGATGGCGTCCGTTCGGGTGGGCGTGCTGGGCGAGGGCGTCCGTTCAGGTCGGGTCGGGTCATTTTGCCCGAGGGCGCCCGTGTCATATTTGCTAAGTTGTGACCGCCCGGGTGCCTTGTGCACGTCCGGGCGGCCCGTTTGCCATTTGCTCCCATGTGTGTCCGTTTGACGGGCGGGCGTGCGGGTGTGTGTCGGAGTGAGGGCGTCCCCGGGTCGGGTGGGCGTGCGACGGGCGAGGGCGTGGTTTCGGGTCGAGGTCGTTCGGTCGGGCGGGTGAGGGCGTCCGTTCGGGTCGTGTCGTTTGGTCATGCGGCACGATGGCGTCCGTTCGGGTGGGCGTGCCGAAGGCGAGGCGTCCGTTCGGGTCGGGTCGATCGTTTAGCCGGCGCCCGGGTGTCATATTTGCTAAGTTGTGACCGCTCGGGTGCCTTGTGCACGTACGAGCGACCGGTTTGCCGGTTGCTCCCGCGTGCGTCCCGGATTTGATCCCGGGCGTGCCTGTCGCAAGGTGAGCGCGTCGGATTCGAGGTGGGCGTCTTGGGGTCGACGTCCGTTCGGGTCGGGTGGTTAGGTACGTCTTGGGGTGAGGGCGTCCGTTCGTGTCGTGTCGTTTGGTCGTGCGGCACGATGGCGTCCGTTCGGGTGGGCGTGCCGGGCGAGGGCGTCTGTTCGGGCCGGGTCGAGTCGTTTGGCCGGAAGGTGCCCATGTCATATTTGCTAAGTTGTGACCGCCCGGGTGCCTTGTGCACGTCCGGGCGGCCAATTTGCTGTTTGCTCCCATGTGCGTCTGTTTGGTTGGGCGTGCCGTGTCGCGCCGGGTGAGGGCGTCCGTTCGGGTGGGCGTGCCGGGTGAGGGCGTCCATTCGGGTCGGGTCGTTCGGTCGTGCCAGGTGAGGGCGTCCGTTCGTGTCGTGTCTTTTTGTCATGCGGCACGATGGCGTCTGTTTGGGTCGGCGTGCCGTGCGAGGGCGTCCGTTCGGGTCGGGTCGGGTCGTTTGGCCCGAGGGCGCATGTGTCAGATTTGCTAAGTTGTGACCGCCCGGGTGCCTTGTGCACGTCCGGGTGGCCCGTTTTCCGTTTGCTCCCATGTGTATCCGTTTGGTCGGGCGTGCCGTGTCGCGCTGGGTGAGGGCGTCCGTTTGGGTGGGCGTGCCGGGTAAGGGCGTCCGTTCGGGTCGGGTCGTTCGGTCGTGCCGGGTGAGGGCGTCCGTTCGTGTCGTGTCGTTTGGTCATGCGGCACGATGGCGTCCGTTCGAGTGGGCATGCCGTGCGAGGGTGTCCGTTCGGGTCGGGTCGGTTGGTTTAACCCAAAAAGCGCCGTGTCGGTTGCTAAGTTGTGACCGCACGGTGCCTTGTGCCACGTCGGAGCGACCGTTTGCGCAGATTTGCTCCCATGTCCGTGGTTTCGGTACGAAGGAGCGTCTTGGTATTCGTGCGGGGTGAGCGTCCGTTCGGGTGGTCGTGCGGGGGAGGGCGTCCGTTCGGGTCTGGTGGTTTGGCCCGAGGGCGCCCGTGTCAGATTTGCTAAGTTGTGACCGCCCGGGTGCCTTGTGCACGTCTGGGCGGCCCGTTTGCCATTTGCTCCCATGTGCGACCGTTCGGGTGGGCGCTTCGTGTCGTGCCGGGTGAGGGCGTCCGTTCGGGTCGGGTCGTTTGGTCGTGCCGGGTGAGGGCGTCCGTTCGGGTCGGGTCGTTTGGTCGTGCCGGGTGAGGGCGTCCGTTCGGGTCCAGTGGTTTGGCCCGATGGCGCCCATGTCAGATTTGCTAACCTGTGACCGCCCGGGTGCCTTATGCACGTCCGGGCGGCCCGTTTACCATTTGCTCCCATGTGCGGCCATTTGGTCGTGCGCGCCGTGTCGTGCCGGGTGAGGGTGTCCGTTCGGGTCAGGTTGTTTGGCCCGAGGGTGCCCGTGTCAGATTTGCTAAGTTGTGACTTCCCGGGTGCTTTGTGCACGTCCGGGCGGCCCGTTTGCCGTTCGCTCCCATGTGCGTCCGTTCGGGTGGGCGCGCCGTGTCGTGCCGGGTGAGGGCGTCCGTTCGGGTGGGCGTGCCGGGTGAGGTGGTCCGTTCGGGTGGGGTCGTTTGGCCCGAGGGCGCCCGTGTCAGATTTGCCAAGTTGTGACCGCCCGGGTGCCTTGTGCACATCCGGGCAGCCCATTTGCCGTTTGCTCCCATGTCCGTCCATTCGGGTGGGCGTGCCGTGTCGTGCCGGGTGAGGGCGTCCATTCGGGTCGGGTCGTTTGGGTCGAGGGCGCCCGTGTCAGATTTGCTAAGTTTTAACCGCCCGGGTGCCTTGTGCACGTCTGGGCGGTCCGTTTGTCGTTTTCTCCCATGTGCGTCCGTTCGAGTCGGGCGTGCCGTGTCGCGTCGGGTGATGGCATTCGTTCGGGTGGGCGTTCCGGGTGAGGGCGTCCGTTCGGGTCGAGTCGTTTGGCCCGAGGGCGCCCGTGCCAGATTTGCTAAGTTGTGACCGCCCGGGTGCCTTGTGCACGTCCGGGTGGCCCGTTTGCTGTTTGCTCCCATGTGCGTCCGTTCGGGTGGGCGTGCCGTGTCGCCCCGGGTGAGGGTGTTCGTTCGGGTCGGTTCGTTTGGTCGTGTCAGGTGATGTCGTTCGTTCGGGTCGGGTCGTTTGGCCCGAGGGTGCCCGTGCCATATTTGCTAATTTGCGACCGCCCAGGTGCCTTGTGCACGTCTGGGTGGCCCGTTTGCCGTTTGCTCCCATGTGCGTCCGTTCGGGGGGGCGCTCCGTGTCACCCCGGGTGAGGGCGCATGGACGGGGGCGTTCGGGTCGCCCTATTTTGTCTGAGGGTGCGCTTATCATATTTTCTTTTCGTGTGAAAGGTGGGTTGGTAATTGAGTTGTTTTGCTCGGTTGTGCCTGAAGAATGGCCTTGGGTCATTTGTAGGGTCGTCGAATTTCTTCTCTCCATCACCACTCGGTAGCATATGAGTGGTAATGTTGGCCATGCTTGTCCTTGGAGGCATGTTTGAATAATCTCTCCTGTCCACTCTGTTTTCTAGCATTTGGATGGGGTTGTTGTGTGTGGCTCTTTGAGATGACTGGCCGCCTGTTGGCGTTGTTGAAATCGGCTCTCCGGTAACTCTCTCTCGTGCCCCTTGGTTGCACGTTTGCTCTGTTGAAATCAGCGTTTTGCTATGTCACTCATTGGCTCCGTCGATGTCGGCTCTTCTCTATATTGTTCTTCTCCTCCATTTTTGCTTGCTTGTGGGGGGAGGGGTTGGATTTTCGTGTGAAAGGTGGGTTGGTAACTGAGTTGCTTGTTCGGGTGTGTGCCTGAAGAGTGGCCTTTGGTCATTTGTAAGGTCGTCGACTCTCATCTTCTCTCCATCCCCACTTGGTAGCGCATGAGCGGTAATGTTGGCCATGCTTGTCCTGGGAGGCATATGTGAAAAGAGTTGCCCTTCCGCTCTGTGTTCTCAGAGTTGGATGAGGTCGCTCTGTGTAGCTCCTTGAGACAACTGGCCGGTCGCCTATGTCGCTCTCATGCCCCTTGCTCGCTCGTTGGCTCCGTCGATGTTGGCTCTTCGCTATATTGTTCACCTCCCCCCTTTTTGGTGGGTTGGAGAGGTGTGATTTTGTCTCGTTGGCTTCGTGAAATCGTCTTCTCGCTATATTG